>MU204250.1:12313444-12373444 GCA_017309775.1 Paedocypris sp. Pulau Singkep | reverse complement strand
TTGTTAAACTCCACAGTACTACAAGACCATACGATAGAGCCGCAGTAAGTATCTCTGGCAAGGAAATCTTAGCCGAAAAGAAAGAAGGAAAGTCGGAATGGGGAAGAAAAAAAAAAGTAGAGCTTGGCTTTGAAGACCAAGCAGAGGGCTTGTCTAATCCTGCAGGCAGATTTAAGCACAAAGAGGAAACTAGCGCAGGCACAATGGTGGAAGAGAAAGAATTGAAGAATCTCTTGCCATAGGCTTCTACAAAGCATCGCTCGTCGTTTCGCTCCACACCTTCTCGGCATGTTCACTTTCCGCTGCTTTTCGTTTTTCATCTTTCACACCCCACCCTCCGTCTTTTCGCTCTTGCTTTCTTTCTCGTTTCTTTTTATTCGGCTAATCTTGCTTGCTTTCGGCTCCCCGTGTGTGTCCTAAAGGGAGAATCTAAGTGCTCTTTGTTCCAAGCATCTACATGTCTTCCAGGCTGAGTGACATTAATGGTCTTTTTCTCTCTCTCTTCCCTCCTTGACGTGCAGCAACGGGTTGGCAAGCAGAGCTGCGGCCCGTCTAGAGAACGAAAAAGTGGGGTATATCAGAGGTAGAACGCTGGAGGATCATGCGGCATTCCCTCAGAGCTTGGTTCTCCAGCTTAATGAATCATACTGCCTAGTATAATGGCAGATCCTCAGATGATGAGGTCTAGCAATGGGAGTCCATGCCACAATCCAGCACTCCTGCGGCCATCTCAACCAGGACTCTAGTGGTCCGGCACTGCCCGCAGGAAGAAGCCTGGACCAGCTCGGAGAGGTGTGGGCTGTTGAGAGAGCTTGGTTCGCCTCCAGTGCTCATTAGCACAAGCATTAGCGGCTAATGGACAGCATAAGGAAACGAAAACACATTACCCATACTTGTTTTGTCCGTGTGCTGTCATTTGTTGTTGGATATTACAGGTTTTCTCAGTCGCTTTAGTACAATTCTCAGGTCAGAATTGAAATTCTCAAAGCTATTTGTTCAATCTTCACATCATAATGTCACTTGTGCACATCATATAAGCAGTTTCTCACTTCTTTGAACAAGTTGCAATTGCTTTGGTACACCATGCAAATGATTATGCACAATTCTCTGCTCTTTGATACATTATCAATAGTTTATGTCATGTTGATCAAAATCTATTATATAGTTCACTGTGCAATAGTCTTACTCCTCAAAACACCTAGTCATTAGTTCATCGTATAAGTCATTAACTTCAAAATGGTCGATCAAGTTGTCTTTTTCTGTCTTTACATGTATTTTTCTAAATCTGTCCTGAATTGGTAACTTGCTCTCAGGTGACTTGACTTCCTCTAACAAAGGTGCATCTCATTGACAAAGTTATCAAAACTTTAGCCGTAGTTTACATCAGATCCTCCCTCTAAAGTACAGTTATATTGACAACATGAAAGTAATTTGACTGTCTTGTTCGTAGACAATGACGCAAAGACTTGACATTCTGATAGCACTGACATGTTCAATGACATTAGGACTTGGTTTTGAGAGATGAACTGAAGATTTTGAGCAAGTTACAGGCTTTTGCAAGAAATCCAGAGTGTTTTGCTGTTTGTACAAATTGTTTTGAGAAAAGCACACAGATTTGCAAACTTCGATTCTGATCTGAGAATTGCACTAAAACGACTGAGAAAAACTGTAAAGAGCAACAAAAATTTCGTCCATTTTTTCTTTGGGAAATTTGTTCCAGTGCCATTGCTAAGCATTGAGGCAAATATTCACACGGCCGCGACAGATTGTCCGCATCATGCAGGCAGCATCTGTGCACACTTGTAATTAGCATTAGCATTGCCCTTTTGCGTGGCTTTTTAGATTTCTTTGGCCATATTGACGCTTGTTTGTGCAATGCTGGATTCGTGCAATGCTGGATTCGTGCCAAAAAACAATGAGCTTGAACATCGTTTTTAACTCTGTAACCTGTGATTAAAAACCTGTGTTTCAGTTCTGCAGAATTTTTGCCAGTAAAATATTAAAGTCATAAAAACATGGCTAAAATCCTGAGGCCTACCGCTCTGTGATTGGTGGGCCAGTATTCTATATATATATATATATATATATATATGTATAATCAATTATATAATATAATCTATTACATTATACTATATTTTAATTTTTTTCTCGTCACAACTGCTCCTCTGTTTTTGCACAGTTGTATTTTTGCACAACTTATTCCTCACTGTTGTCTTTTAAATTGTCCTTATTCATTTTTCTGTTTTTGCTGCTACTGTACACAAAAATTCCCTCTAGTGGGATTAATAAAGTCTTATCCATCCATCCATCCATTCCAGGGTGTGTCTCCTGGATGAGTTGGACTCGCACCCAGTAGTAGCAGGTTTGAATCCCGGTCTGTGCCCAAGTTGCCCACTGATGCCCACTTGACACCCCAGCCCACCCTTTTGTAGGGTTGTGCGTTTCATATGTTTTTTACTTTTTCTAAAATGTTTGGCCACATCAAATCAATCTTTTATTATGAAGGATTTGCATGGTTGTTTTTGGGAAGCTTTACACTGGATGCCCTTCCTGACACAACCTGAAAAGGTTTTGTTTTCCTAGCCACTGTCGGGATTTAGCTTGCTCTTCTGGTCACAGCCCATAGTCTGAACAACGATGGACAATAGACATTTTTTCTCTTTTAACTTACTCTTTTCTTCCTCCTAATTTTTGAACACAGATAAAAAAATGGACATTTTTGAGAACGTTCTCTATTTCTACAGGATTAGGACCATCTCAGAAGTGACTTGCTGTATTCTTATTTATGAGTTTAAATAGTTATGAGCCACAACACTTTAATAAAAGTTCTTTCGTGCTATGTGATAATACATTAGTGTTGCTTAACTCCACAATCGGGTCAAGAGTTTACAAAACTGGCATTTCCTAGAAATAAAATATAAGATAAAAGTAGAAAGTCCCTTATTCACCCCACAAGGGGGAAATGTCCTTGTTACAGAAGCAGTACAGCATGAACAAGTATATGCAGCTTAAAAAATACAGTTTAAATATCATAGAGATGAAAAAAATATATAGAACATCAACACACATCACACACAGGATTAGGAAATTTCACAGGATAGTTATTTTCCTGATACGTGAGGTAAATGTGAGTGTCGTTTGGGGGGATTCAGCCCTGGTGGTTGGGCATAAGTTATTGAGGTGTTACCGACCACATTAAGTTTCAGAATTCCCTCAGTTCATTGGGTTTGGCTAGAATTCTGACACCTGTCGCCCTCTGTCATTCTATCTGGGTGTGACCGTGGAGGGAAATGCTCACGACTACATCTTAGGTGAGATGAGAGGGGAGAGGGTGCCAAAAGCCGGCAGATTTCCCCTGTGAGATTAATGGCACGGTGAATCATTGCTGGTGTCGTTGAGGGGCGACAGGCTGGCGTTCTTCCTGGCTGCGGCTCATTTGAAAGCAGTCGAATCCCAAGCGGCATTGACGGCGTGTATCCGCAATCCAACCGCTACTGACAGCTGCATTAGGAGATGCCACACTCGCTTCGCTTTAAAGTGCTTTATCCTTCCTACTTGGGCTCCATTTTTGTTTGTCCTAGGCTTTTACTTGCTGAATTCCCATAAGCATCGGGGTTTTTTTTATTAGGTGCTTGGCCCAAAGAGGCGTAATCCTCTATTTTATTTTTTTTTACTTATTTATAGAATATTTTGATTGGAAAAAGTAGGATTGAGAGTTGACAACTCTT
Organism: Paedocypris sp. Pulau Singkep; assembly: GCA_017309775.1. Lineage (NCBI taxonomy): Eukaryota > Metazoa > Chordata > Actinopteri > Cypriniformes > Paedocypris > Paedocypris sp. Pulau Singkep. Next base: position 12,369,716 of record MU204250.1, on the reverse strand, counting down.
GCTATACTTTGCCACACTAAACAACTCCACAAATCTTTCCCGCTTCCCCGCATCAGCACCATTTTGCAAGCTCGGGGAAATTTGCCTACCTTTGCGAGATAAGAGGTGTCGGCTGCTCTGGTCTTTACCTTTGTCTTCACGTCTCTCTAATGTCCTTCAGACCCCCAACTCCTTCTTTCTGCTCTTTTAATTGTCTCTATATCACCTCGTCCCTTCACTTCCCATGTCATTACGGTTTTTATTTCTACCCTCTTCTTTTTTATCAGCTCGCCTGCTTGCCTCTTTCCCTCCCTTTGTCTGATTCATAGCCACGGGTCTCTCTTCCCAGCGCTCACTCATTTCCCTCTGCAGGTGTGCATCTGTGATATCCAAATCTTCCTCTCCTTTTTTTTCCGAACTTTGAAGACGGCAAAGTCCAGATTTCTTCAGCATCTATTTTACCATTCAGCTGCTTTCTGGATTGGGACTGGTTGACCGTTCCATTTTCTGAACAGCCTTTCCATTTCTGGGTCATGGGGATCTGGATCCAATCCCAGGGTGCTATACTGTATACACACTAGTGGCCAACCAATCACAAAGAGACAGACAGACATGCACTCTCACTCCCACAGTAAGACCCTAATGTGTCCTCAAACCTGGGTCTGAACCGAGATTAAAGACAGATTATTAAAATAATGTGAGATTATTTGGGGTGACAGGCTTCTCGGAGGTTGATGAACACGCTTTAATATGCTTCAATGGTGCAAAATTAATGTCTGTGCTAAAAAAAAAAATTGTAATAAAAAAAATAAAAAATGTAATAAAATAATAGTCCTAGACTCTTTTCAAATAAATAAAGAAATAATTTACTTAATGTCATAAAATTGGGCTCTACAGTAAATATCAACTTATGTTATTCTGTTGTCGTATAAAAAGTGTTTTATACGACAGGTAATTTAATAACATAGAATGTTGCAATTTATTGACATTATGTTTTTATTAATATCTTAACTATACCATTTGTGGTGATAAATTATTATTTATGTGTCTGTGCCTGACAGTTACAAAGACCTATCAAACTAACGATGACATCCGGTATTACCCAATCAAAAGTAGAAAAGGTGACATCTTCATAAAATGCATGTTAGATGATTCGCATGAGATGCTAATTTAAAAAATTGGAACTGTACTGTCTCAAAACGGGATGTGCAATTTAATTCTCAAATAATCAGTTCTCAAATAATTGAAACTGCTTTGAAGAAGTGTGAAAAACGGACATTTTTTGGCCCGGAAAGAGTTTTGAGGTTTCACGGATGAATAATAACCTTGAGATTCTGGAGCGAAGAACTAATTTGTTCTCTTGGTAGGTGCAAAGATGTAAGTCTGTTTAGTTGCTTAATTTCACGTTGACTTCTCTAAACCGGAGTGTTATTGCCGCTCTTTTTCACGCTGTCACTTTTCTTCCGTTTCTTTTGTTTCTAAATAAAGAGAGTCACTTTTGTCATGCAGTGCTACAATTCATTACGCGCAACATCTGCGAACACTCGCCAGACAATTAAAACAACCCGTTTCTCTCCTTGAGGTTTCATCAGCGAGTAGCGACACGTGAAGGTTGCCAGGTTTATCGGTTCACAGGAAGGAAATAGAGGCTTTGTCTGTGTGTTGTATTGGTGGGTGATTTGTTTTGGCTTTTTTCATCATTTGCAGATGTTTCATTGGTAGAGAAGAGTGAAAGTGAGTCAGTGTTGGGTCTAAAACCTTTAATGATTGGTTCTTTGCCTAAACTGCTGTACTCTATAAAGGAATTAAAACACACGACACATTGATTAAAGTTAATTTCGAAATCACAGAGGAGTAAGCACAAACTGAGACCAACTTTGCAACCTTTCCTTCAGATCTATCTCGAGCTTCTGCTCCTCATTTACAATCTTTATTCAGAAGAGAAAAGATAGGGCGACTGTAGACATAACAAAATGTTACTTGCAAGACAGGAAATATCGAGGGAACAGATTAGCTAATTGCAAGTGAGAAAAACATTACGAAGAACTTTAGGACGGCTCAGGAAGGAGGCATGTGAGCAAAGAGACAGTTATGGGAAGTTTGTGAGACGCTTGCTGGCTTCAAGGTTTTAGTACTGCTGAAATCTGATTTGAGCAACACGCGCACACACTTCCATTCAGGCTTACTTAATATTCAACGTTTAAGGCATTTCAAAGCTCATTTTTTTCAACAGTGAATTTGTCATTATGGCCACCACGGACCGAATTGAGCGTTGCATTTAATCATCCAGGGAAGTTACACACTCACATTGACGCGACTTACACAAACCAGGAGCAGTGGGCAGCCTTATGCCGGGGGGACACAGTGTCAAAAGGAAAAACAACGGACCGGGAATCGAACCTACAACCCTGGTGTGGCAGGTTCTGCTCGCTACTACTGGATCACAACACAACTAAAAATAATCAAAACCATAACTAGTTGACAAACAAGTCGGAAAAATTTGTCACGGTGAATTTTTTCCTTTCAATTTTGTTTTTAAAAACGTTTTACCTTTTAATCATCTCTTAATTTCCTTTCGTCTACCTCTTCTCCTCTGCCTTCATGTGAAGCACTTTGGGCCACCCTGGTGGTGTGCTATATAAATAAACTTTGTTTTGATTTGACTAGATTTTGTTCAGGTTACCCTAACCCCAACTCCTACTCCTACCCCTAACCCTAACCCTAACCCTAACCCTAACCCTAACCCTAACCACCTCACAAAACCAGAAACCAATTCCGGACCATTCAAGTTCAATGGCTCTTCATCATTTCCTTTCAGTGTCTGTATTGCTATTTGTTGTGATTATTTAAGGTGCCGATTATTTGATACAGCAGGAGGCCATTTTCCTGTGATTTGCTTGCAAATTGCTCTTCCGACAATGACGGTTTCATTCCATCAAGCACACTGTATGTAATCCAGTTTAGCATTTCAATGTAATTTACGTTCTTGTCCGTTCGTGATATTGCAAGCTAATGGTTAATTTGTGACACCTAAACTTCTAATTAGTTCTGCGCCCATGCTGTTTACCGGCTAAAACCGGCAAATGACGTTGGTGATATTTCAAATGGGACGCCATTATTCAAGTTTTGCCTCGAGTTTTCACTGCATTTACATGCATTCACTTGATAGACACTTTTTCTAAAGTTAATAAATAAAACGAGGAGCAAAAAAAGAAAATCTATCAAAGGCACGACTACTTATTTATTTGTTTGTGTGTTGTATTTTCCTAAATATGCATTTGCTTATTTTTGTTTTTTTTTTCAAGTGCAAAATAAGTCTGTCTATTATTATGGAACTATCTCAGTCTTCAGAGTTTTATCCTAGACTGTTTTCAGGCCACTAAAGCAGTTGGTTTTGAATGGTTATTCCACCAGAGGGCAGCAAAGAGACAGAGAGTTGTAATGCAGAAGTTGCGGAGGAAATGGCTTTCTTCTGATCTTAGGTGATGGGGAGGTGAAGGTTGAGGTGGGATGGTTTTCCTGTTTTCTCTTTATTCCTTGCCGGCTGTGGTGGGATATTAGAGCGCTGTGGTGGGATTCAGGGGGCAGTAGGACTGATTGTATGAGGTGGGGAGAGAAATAGGGCACTAGTGCTTCACTAGATGGGATTCCCATCTGTCTTAGATTGCAAGAAGCAGATGGCACAGAGTGGCAAAATTACCAGGTGCCTCACATCTTTCAACTCTCAAGCCAGGATCTGTTTCTTGGCACGACACACACACCCTACACCCTATCATACTGGTTAAAAAACAAGTTTGTTGAAGTTTCTTGGATAAAAAAAACAAGACATGGGGAAAAAAATATATAAAAATAACCAGTTTGTTCCCAAGAACAAGACTGGGTGAAAAACCCAATCATTGGATCCCTCAGAGTGGCAGAGATGCTTAGGTTCTCAAAAACCCACTTCATCAGGGAGGAGAGTGGGGACAGACGTCTCACCCAAGCTCCCAGAGATACACATGCTCATTAAAAAGACCCAATTAATGCTCAGGCATGGATGTGAAGTCTCGAGAGAGGAGAGAAGCCTCAAGTTCCTGCCTCCAAACAGACACGGTGGAGGAGGATGTTGGTCACGGAGTCAATTACTACAATTCTAGCTGGAATACAGCCATCAGTGTCCTGCAGAAGGACAAAGCACACGGCCGGAAGAACAAGAGATGGCAAGCTGGTCTGGTGTGAACTTGATCTTCTCTAGAGTTCACATTTTCATTAAAGCTGCATTTGAGCTACAATGGGAAATGCAAATATTAGATCAGGCTTTGACATTTTTTAAACATCTTTTACTTTGTTTTATATAAATATATGTGTGTGTGTGTGTGTGTGTGTGTGTGTGTGTGTGTGTGTGTGTGTGTGTGTGTCAGGAGCAATCACAAATAGACAGAAACACATTGTCTTTATGCAGGGATGCACGTGTGCGTTTTTAAATGTCACAAGTTAGGATTGGTAAGTGAAGAAAAACTAGAGAGAGAGAAACTGTACATAACTGAACCAGAAACGTAAGAAATAAAAAAAATATATTTTGTGGCTGAAAAATCAAGGATGTGCTTATATTCGCGTAAATACGGTATTCAAGATGTTTCGCAATATTTTTAAAAAGCGTTTTACTTAAACCTGAAAAAAGTTAACTTAATTTAAATTTCTTAATAAAAAAAAAGCAAATTTTTAGTATGACAAAAAGTGGCCTTCATTTCTGTTAAAGTTTCGTTTTTGTCTTTTGTGGTTGTCGTTGTCGTCGTCACTCTTCACTTTTTTGTTATTGTTGTCATTGTTGTAATTGTGTTGTTGCTGATGTCATTGTTTTCATCAGTTTTCAGTTATTGCTGACATCATGGTTTTAACTCTGGCTATTTTTGTTTCGGTGTTGGTTTCTGATTTTGTCGTTGTCATCAGTGTTGGCTTCATAACTAATAACAATTCTAAATCAAACCATATGTCAATGATTTATAATATTAAAAATACTTTTAAATGATTTTGTCCAATATGTCCGGCTACTTTATAAGAGTTTATACTCACTTTGGCAAGAGGAGCTAGAGTGAAACACACCAGAGTAAAGTTATTCAGTGTAATGTCCATCAGAAGGAAAGCTATGGAGTCAGTTTCCTCACCCCTCCACCTCAACCCTTCTCCCAGCGGAAGTCTTTGATAGAAACAGACACAAGACCGAGTCTCCACACACTCCTTCTCCTTACCTGTCACCTTACATCTCTGCTAACCGGAATTCTGCTCTCTGATCTCCCGATTCTGTCAACAGAATGTGCTGCGTGCGTATGTTAAAAAACCGAAAGGAAAGAAAAAAACGAGAAAAAGAAGAGAGAAGGTAGAAGTGTGTACACATGTCAAGGTTGGACGAGAACTGCAGGAGCAGAAAGAAAACGCCACGTGGGCAAATCAAGCCGAATGTGGGCCGTGAGCTCACACGTTTGTAGTTTATTTTTGCCAGACTATTATTAGAATCGTGTTTAGGTGTCGGCTTTTCATTTCTTGGAGGTACGGTGATTTTTAAGTGTTTCAAATAGCCGCTTAACGTTCACTGAGAGGACGGCAGAAAACGTTAAAGCCATCTCACAGCTTCCTCACAGATTTTCCCGAGTAATTGAAAAATATAATTCCCAGTCATGAGGTTTATTTCTCCCTCATGCGGAAACATAGTTGTGGAAATCTCAAAAAGCTCCCGACGGCGGCTTTGACCTGATGACGAGACAGAAATGGCTTCCACGTCTTAAGTACCACTGCAATGTTGGAGAGGAACCAACCACCCTTAAAAAAAATCCTCTCACCTTTTTTATGTGTGCTAGATTATATATGCTCAATAAATAGCTTAATAAAACCCGATTATATTGTGCTGCGGTTGCGGTGAAGGGAGAGCAGATTGTGTGAGTCTACAGAAAGAGTCAGGGCCTCAACACTCTAATGATGCAGATAAGGACGAGCCTCAGCCAATTGTATCGCACCATTACCCGCTCTGGGTGGGCAGCATGTGTCTTTGAGGGGCCGTCTTAATCAACAGATGGGAAAAGTAAAATCTCTTTTTTGTGATGTTGCCTATGTTGGCGCGGCAGCAATGGGTAGTATTTAGCGAAGAATGTATTTAGCTATGAATAAGTCTTAAACTTCTTGCCAATTCCAACTTGGATTCTTGTCGTTTCGGATTCCTTAGACACTGTCGTTCACTTCAGTCACATCAAGTAAAATTATCTGCCAATGAGATAAGAATATTTTACCCGGTTGAAACAAGTCCCATTTTCTCAAAACAAGCAAATTAATATTCTCTTAATTTTATGATAGTTAATTTATGGAAAAAAAAAACAAGATTTATTGTCTAATTCAAGACTTAAATTAAACGTAAAGATGGTGCACTGCAAAAAAATTGATTCTTGACAAGCCAAAAAATCTCGAAATTACACAATTAATATTGTTTCTTTTCATACAAGATAAATTAACTAGCTTAGTTAATTAATTAGCTTAGTGAAAGATTAATTTGCCACTTAACAAGTACAATTTTCTCACCCCATGAGAATTTTTTTCCGATTTAAGTAATTTTTTTCATGTGAATTTTTTGCAGGGTTGACATTCTAGATGTAATCGATTACGTTGTTGGAATGGATGAAGTTGTTTCTCTAGTCTAGAGAGCTGCAGAATGGGGAGAATCCTAATTTTGTTTAGGAATTCCATTCCTTGTTGTAGCGAAACCACTTTTGAAGCTTTAAACAGGATCCTAGCAGCAACTGGTAGTCAGTGTAAGGAGACAAGCAGTGAAAGTGACGTGTCCTATGAGGTTGATTTAAGTCGGGTTGCAGTATTTTGAAATGTCGTTTTGAAAAGATATCATTACAGTAATCCAACCAGAGTTTACCACAGTCTGAGCTACAACACACGTCTGTGAGCCACCAGGTCCAAAGCAACGGGTCCTATTCTGTTCGATTAGTCTTCAAATATGTTTTAAAAGATATGAACAACAAACAGGTTTTCTCCTGTTTGTACGAACAAGAAGTGAATAACGTTTCTTTTAACTTCTCTTACATAAGAAGCTATTTGCATGCCAATACAAATGAAAGCCATACATTCTTTTGAGCAAGGCTGTCTTCAGGCATTTATTGCTTCAGAATATGTTTTCCTACACCCAAATATGAAAGAAAATGCAATAAAAGAGACTCTAACTGCTCTGAACACTCTAGACAACCGATGCAAAAACGATGCGAGCCGTCCTTGGTTGTAATAGCAACACTTTTGCTTCATGAACCTCTCACTGCTCAGTGCCACATCCTTGGATGGTTTGCCATCTTCTGCCCTTAAAAGAGTCTCTGTTCGGGCTAAAAGCCTCTTCTGATAAATTCAACCAATTAGATGAAAATGTCAAGTGGCTTGTGATAAAGGCCCGCGGAATCTCCTGCTCACAGAGAACGCTGTCGGCATCGAAACTCAGGGTTAGTTTGTGAAATGTGGAAAGTATTGTTTTATTACTCAAATAGATTTTATGCAGACCCAACAGAACCTGGTGTCTTTCGCATAAATCCGAGGTGTAGTAAGTGTATGCATAAGATGACGAGAATGAATAATGGTGATAGTCAAGGCTATTGACTGTTCATTTTCAACTAAATATTTGTCAATAATTCAATTTCTGTCAATTTAGTGTCACTTGGGTTCTAAGCGACGACACAGTCCTTTTGGTAACCGCCCACTGTGCACTAGACACTCCCACCGATGCTGAATGGCAGACTCACGGATAGACCTCGCCAAATGAGCATGCAACTTAAATTTGCGTTAAAATTTTGTGTTTCATATTTTTGTGTTACTGCTTGACTTTTGCCACACTAAGCGCCTCCAACCTATTGTTGACAGCATTTTTAATACAATTTGTCAGATTTTTATCAGGAATATAGTTTTTTTTATAGGAGTATGTCACTGTGTGTAGAGAAAAAACAACATTGTACAGGACGATGTACAGTATACAAGTGAATAAAGGCTTTTGTAACACTACAAGTGAATGTACAGTTGTGAAAAAATGTGTGTGTGAGTTCTGCTCTGTGATTGGTTGGCCAATAATCCAGGGTGTGTTAATCCCTTGGGAGTCGAAATGTAGACTTTAAAATGGACAGATATTTTTTCTGCAAAAAGTATAAGTACAGTATAATGTACAGTACACAACGTACATATGTGTAAGAGAGGGTGGAAAAGCAAGAGTAAAGCAAAGCAAAAGACCGTCTCAGTGTATTTTATGGCATCAGTGACTCAATCTCATCTATATAATAAGAACTAACACATTATTTGACACTCAATTAAAATCGTTTTACTGTACTCTAGAGTTCCTGAAATACTACCTGAAATTGTCTTCACTAGAGACAAAAATCTCGAAATGTGAAGTGGAAATATTTGTCGCGGATTGCTTGTCGAGATTCTTAACCTTGACCTTTTGACCTCTGGAGTTTAAAAGAAAAAACCGACACTTGAGAGAACTACTTATTCGTTTAGACAGGCAAGAAACCGCCTTTGATTGCATCAGCAAATCAATCTGCTCCATATAATAACAACTAACACATTATTTGACATTCAATTAAAACCATTTTACTGGACTCTAGAGTTCTTATGGTACTACCAGCAGCAAGGTTCAGCTGAAAACTTTAATTGCAATTGACTTTTGCTCAATGCAGTGACATTTGGAAATAAAAAAAAAAACAAGCTTGAACATGAAGAAATGGAATGGAATTCATTAGGTAATTGGACATGAAGCATTGGCTTAACTGCATTATTGCAGCGTTGAAGAGCGTTCGGACCGCGAATGGCTTTCTAACAGCCGTTTGTTGAACATTAGCTGATGGTTTTTTTATTTGGCGAGATAATCGTTCCACCGAGGCTGATTGGTCATGGTTCTCCGACTCTCAGGCCTGCGTGTGCACCAAAGCTTCCCATCTCTCTGACCTCCAGTGGAAATGACATGCTTTTCAAGTTGTCTACATAGTGATTATACTCTTTGTTGTGTCTTTTCAAGGCTTTAAAAGACTAGTTCCTCCTAAAGTGAGAATTCAGTTCTTCTACTCTCCCTCATTATGCTACAAACCTGGACGACTTCCTTTCGTCTGCCGAGCACAAAAGGTGAATATCTTGGCCAGGCTTTTAAAATAAATTGAAAGTGAATAGGAACTGGAGCTGGCAGACTTTAGAATGAGAGATAAATAGTGGTGTCTACTGCAAACTGACTTTAGAACTGGATTTCCACTTCACTAGAGACAAAAATCTCGAAATGTGAAGTGAAAATATTTGTCACGGGTGGCTTGTCGAGATTCTCACATGTCACGTAATTTTGTTTTTTTATTTCGAGGTTGGTAAATGCTTGTATGTCTCTATTCGTTTTAAGGAAGATGGAACGTTGGGTCTTGACCTTTTGACCTCAGGAATTTAAAAGGTGAAGAAAAAAACGAAATAACTATATATTCGTTTAGACAGGCACAGTCTTAAATATATCGTTTTTCGGTGGTGGGAAATGGACGAATGCTATGCAAACATACAGGTTCACATCTATGGACAATTTATAGTCTCTGGTTCATTTGTCCCGCACGTGTATGTTTTCTGGCAATTCAGTTAAAAGACAAGATCAAGTCAATTTTCCAGACACAAGCCAGTGACCCGTTTTGTGTTGAGATGTTCAGTCAAGCCACGAGTCTCCATCAACCATGAAGTGACATGGAAGAGAACCACATTGGCTTTTTAAAAAGAAGAGTCTGTTATATAAATATAAAAAAAGAAACTGGCCTGTCTCATTCAGAAAGACATTATATTCATCGCATTGATATTCTGCCGTTTCTGGCTGAATGGTTTCTCTGCCCTGACTCTTGTGGCCAGTGACAGGTTGGTAAATCTCACACGTGAAAATGCCGAAAAATTTAAGAAGTTCGGCGTCTTCCACCTAATAATTTACAGTCGAGCAGTGAAAGGTCGAGCTGGCGTGCTTGTGTTCATTTGCACCAGAAATATTAACTACGCTGCGAGGAAAAACGAATCACGGTCTAAAAGCCACCGCGGTCACATGATGTTCAGACGTCTTTGAAACTTTAATCTAGTTTTGATAATGCTCTGGTAAATCTACCATGTCGGAATGAATTGCAGAAAAGTACTAATTGCTCTGTTTCCATCTGAATTCATGTTTGAATGAACTAAAAAAACATTTATTCTTCATCTTCTTTTTTTATTATTATTATTATTATTATTATTATTATTTTACATTATTATTTACTGCATGAATGTTTATTTAACTGTACTGAACCTGTTACATTTAATCATATGTAGCATATTGATTGTAAATTATCGATAATGCAATAACCCAAAAATGATGGCAAAAGTAAGTATTGATAATGCAAAAGCCTATTCCAATTTAACTCAATTACACAATAAAGCGATGTCGTAAAATAATATAGTTTTACAGTATAGTTGTACTTTTTTTGTCAAGTGACAATATTGTATTTTTTGTAACATTGTTAACCATACATTCTTGCACCAAATCAAAAATAAATAAACGAGTGAAAATGATGACACTTCTTTAAACCACACCAGTAATAACAAATAAATAAAAATAAATATATATATAATGAAAACACCTTTCCATTATTATCAACATTGTTTCAATTTTGAACCAATACAATATTTCTATTTTTGTTGGATTGTTTTTTCTGTTACAAAGTTTCTTTGATTTAGTCTGAATTTCCGTTGAAGAATGCGAGTCGCATTTATTTTTATTCTGCCAACATCATACGGGAATTCTTTTCTTTATTTCCACTCTATGTTTGGTGGAATAATCCCATGTCATCCATATAGCGGAGGAAAGCGCAAGGTCTCCATCTCGGCGCCCGTGACACGATAACATATAGCTGTTTGTTTGAAAACTCTGAAACTACTCCAAACTGTCAACTGACCCATATCAGTAAAAATGAAAACAAACGACAGGGTAAATAACTTCAAAAATGAAATACTCTGGCCATACATCTTAGTAGTGGGAGCCCGATAGCTCAGGTGTGACATTCCGGGCCTGGCAAATGTGAATAATGGCAAATAGAGGAGAAAGAAGCCTTGATGTATTTGCAGTTCCACTAGGCCTAGCACAGCACTTTTATTGCTTTCATAATCTTTTTTTTTTTCCTTCACAGAGCGAAAGACATGGTCCATTTTTTTTTTGCACTGGAGGTCCGCAACACACCTGAGACCAAGCCAGGCAAGAGAAGGACATGAAGTGATGTTCAAGGTACGAACCACATAGGCCAGCATTCCTATTCCCCAACCGCCAACTCCATCTCCAGGTCACAGGGAACTAAAGCCAAACCACTTTTGGGCCTGACACACCCTCTGATTTTGTGGCCAATGGCAGAGCGGGACACTTTAGAGGCGCAATAAGTGTAAATATGAAGCGTCATTTTTTTTTACACGATTTAGTGGTGTAGATAATACATATATTACTACTAAATATTTACACATTTTCATCGATTTTCCGTACCATAATAAAACGGGCACGTCTTAGTCAAACATCGCGCTTATAATTTTACCTAAAAAGTAAATTTAAATACCGTATTTTTTGCCGCATAAGACGCACTTTTTCTTCCCCAAAATTGAGGGTGAAAAGTTGGTGCGTCTTATACGGCGAATGCAGAGATCCGCGGAGCGCGGTCACCGCCATCTTAGTGTGCAATACCGCGGTATTACATACATTGTCTCGCTTTCTTTTTTGCGCAGAATCTTGTGAAACAATGAAACCATGATTTCCAAACGAAAACAGACTTTGATCAAAATAAAACAAGCAGATTTTCTCGCGCGCGTCTATAAAACTAAAACAGTCGCTTTCTCGCTTTGTGTTCAATTAGCAATGGCCGTTCCGTCGTTGGTAGTTAAATAGAAATTAATGTGTAATACTGTATTAAGGTGTTTATATACTTGTAAAAAAAATCTAATATACTTATAAAAAAAAAATCGTTGTCAACAAAAATGTGAGTGCAAGCGAAAAAAAAAAGTGAAGCATTTATTCAAAGCGTTTCATTGAAACGTACTGTTTTATTTACTTCTGAATTTTATTTATATAACTTTCTGGTGTTTTCTAAATTACGAATTCATATTTTTGATGAATAGTAATAAGAGCAACTACCTTATTCACATATTCAATGTGCAGGATTACACATGTGCATAATAAATGCTTTCCAGATGGTCTTGGTGTATCATATTATTTATTTAACAAAATTTTAGCTTGTTAAACTCTGTAAGTGTAAAGTCTACATCATATAGTTAATAAACACAACCTAAATCTTGATTTGGATAGGCTGAAAAAATGTTTGTTTTGATAGGCCAGGGCCCATTTTGATCTGGAAATTTGGGCCCTGAGGTCAAAAAGGTTAAGATCCGCTGCTTATTAACGCATATTTACCCCTGATCTATTTAATGCAAATATACAGTATATATTGCCCCTTGTAGGGTAAATTTAACCTGGCTGTGATTAGACTATCGAAGAGGCCGCGAGTCACATCGAGAATGAGAATAATCTACTGGCCTATTTACAAACCCTCAAACGGTAGATTTTTCCCAATAATGTGGGAACATCTGAGAAATCAACAGGCACTAATAGTTTTTTAATGAGTTTGTGGAATGCACCAGGGCCACAGTGTAATAAAGAACACGGCCTGTTTAGAGACTCCGGAGCCAAATAACGCATCCAGGCAAAGGTAACTTTAATGAACAGATGATGAGTGTCAGAGATTAGGGAGCGCCAGAGATAAATGGAGGAATCGGAATCTGTAAAGGGGTCAAATTAATCTTAATGCATCCAGGAAAAAGAAACGGCACGGAAGGGCATGTGGAAAAAGATGCTTTGGCTTCCCCAGCTTTGCCCACTATTGTTTTTTTTTTATCTTTATGTGCAATTTCTCCTGATAGAAAACATAATAAGTGAAGGGAGAGAGCTTTTCATATTTAGAGGAGTAAGATTGATTTGCTGATTTTATTAAAAGGAAATCAAGCAAACGTAAATAAATAGTGCTAAATGACAAAAGTTCTGCCGACAACAAAATCCAACAAATAAACATTTGCGGGACCAACTTACGCACACTAAATCAGAAATACTATAAAGCTATAAAGTCAAAATTCTGACCTTACTGTACCACAGAATTGAGAGTTTTAAAGTAAGAATTGTGAGTTATTGTGTCAGAATTTTGAGTTTATAACTTGCAATTTTGCGACTTCATATTTTTCAATTCTGATTATATAACTCGCAATGCTTGAAAAAAAGTTGCAGTGCCAGTAACAACTTTTGTTAAAAAGTTATGCTAAATACAAATGTGCTAAATAAAAATAATTTAACTACAATGCAGGTACAATTTTTAAAAAGACTGTCGATGGAAATCTTTACAAGACTGGTTATTGGACACTTTACACTTTAAACATCTTCATTTTACATGGATCACTTGAGTCACTTTTTTGTATTTTGTTTTTACCCATTTAATTGTATTTTATTCATATTTGTATTTGTATTTGTCTTTTTATTGTATTTCTTTCTAGCATGAATAATCTAGATGAATATGAATTCATTTATATTAATCGAGATAAATTCCAAGATTACAGTGAAATTTATCTAGATTTAAAAAATTTAATCAATTCCCACTTTTTTTTTTTTTATCATATTGCATTATCATTGCATTTATAATCATTTTTACTTGCCCAGAGTCTTTATTTTGCTCTCAATAGTATTATAAATGTCACATTCTGAAGTTCTTCAGCCATGTAGAAACTGTATTTTAATTCAGATTTTAAAATTAAAACTTCTGCTTGTTGCAGTTTGGCAAGTTGTGAATTTAATATGAATGCTATTGAGTAAAAAGCTTTCAAATCGCCTTGTCTTCCAGTCTCCACTTTACAAACCTGGTGAGCTTGTCATTTCTCTCCCTGTCATCTTGTGTTTCTGTGGAGACCTGGGCACCGGCTCCGTAATGAGAAGCGTCTCGACAACACGATAACAATCTCAGGTCGAGCAAACCTGACAAAAGCTGGTGAGATGGCACACGGTGTTTCCCTGTGTTCTGCCCAGCCAGTGGGAGCTGATTTTCAGGTGTTTTTTTTCCCAGTAAAAAGAAAAACCTTTAAAGCTCAGGTGAAAAATACGCTGAAACTAGTGGTTCCTTTCTTCCACTGGACACTGATGGTTTGCAGAAAATGACTGTGTTTTTTATGATGGGTTGAGACTCGGCATTGGCATTTTCTTCTCGGTTTGTATGTTTGTACCATTATTTTTTACATTAAAAAATATTTAAGAGGTAAATAAAAATGTGTACACAATGGTGCTTTTTTTTATTAAAAATTTTTTTTAATGTTTACATTTTTTTTTTATGTTTTTTTAATTTTTTTTTTAATGTTTACATTTTAAATTTTTTGTAATTATTTAATTTTTACATTTTTTATTTAAAACTAATTTAAAAATGTTAATGTAAATCTATTAGAGGTATTGTGAGCTTTATTTTATCATTTATTATTAATATAATTTATTATTCATATATATAATATGTTATTGTTTAATAATAATATTTTTTTTAATTAGGCACTCGCCTTACTGAAGGTTAGTGACTATAATTTTTATTATTAGTAGTAATAGTAGTAGTAGCAGTAGTAGTAGTAGTGTTGTTGTTATGTTGCTGTTGTTATCTATATCTTTATTAATTTGTTTAATGTTTGGAGAAAAGCAAGTCATCTCATTCTTAAGACTCCTAACCATCCATCCATTTTCTGAACTGCTTTTTCCATTTTTGTGTAATTTTTGAACACAGATAAATAATGGATATTTTTCTTCTTTAAAAACTATTTTTCCCTAATTCACATAACAACTTTGCGTTGGTCTCGAACTAAGAAAAGTGCTATATAAATAACTTCAACTTGAACTTGAACAACCAGTCAGAGAGCAGGAAACACAAACATCTGGACATTTTCAGATTTCGGATTTTCAGATTTCGGATTTTCGGATTTCGGATTTCGGAAAAAAAGAATTTCACAAGTGCGGAAGAACACAAAATCTCCACACATAAACAACCCAACCGGGCGTCAAAAACGCGACGTTCATTATTCATAAATGATCTTCACTAAATTGACAATAAACATTGGCATTCCTTCAAAAAAATAGAATAATAATCGAATGTGAACGTGCAAGAAAGGCCAAAACATATTTCCTGACACAGAAGTCACAGAGATTTTTCCTCTTGTTGAAACAAACAATAACACATTTACAGGAAATGCATTACCGGCACTCAAAAGTCCCAGTAAATGAAATTTACCCCAGTAAATAAAGCAACACTCACACAATCGTGTTACGCCGAGATCAGGTCACAAGATGAGAATGATGAAATATTATTAACATCATTAGTCCGTCCTGGCATACACTTCCTCTCCGCTTGTTTTATTCCCCCGTTTCCCTAAAGCAAAGCTGTAATGGAGGTGCGGTAGACCAGAGGAACCCCGATTAGAGGTTGCTTTTTGGCTTCCTGTGATTATATTGAAATGAAAGCGTGAAATGGAAGGTGAAAGCAGGTCGACTGGGAGATGCGGCCGGCCGATAGCCTTTCTTACAACCTTCTCTGCTCTACTCAACTTTCACTGTTCGCTAAAATCTCAGTCATTCGAAATGTTCTGACTCTTTGCTCGGAAGTTCAGCTCATCGGTTGTTGGGGTCTTCTCCAGAACTCCTAGATGGCGGCAAAAAATACATTCTGGACAAGCTACAGAATCTTAAAATTAGGCAATGAATCTTGTTATTTTTTTCCTCACAAGATAAATTAGCTATTTTAATATTAAGAGTGAGAGATTAATTTGCTTATTTCAAGAAAAAAGGACTTGAATTTTCTTGCTTAGAAAGAAATGCTAATTCTAATGATATTTTACACTACATCGAGACATTATTCAAAGTAGACATTGTGTTTTAACACAGAACTTCCTGAAACAAGAAATGTAAAGTGACATTTTCTTATTTTAAGTACACAATGTTTCTCAGAATAAAAAACGAGCTATTTTTTTTATACTAAAGTCAATGAGAACAAGAACTGAAACGCAGAAACAATTGTACGATGTAACAAGATTCTTTTTTTGAAACGTCTGGTTTTAAACCGTCTTACCAAGTAACATTTTCTCACCCCATTCGCAGATAATTTTGCTTTATTTAATTTTTTTTTTTGCCTATTTTGTTTATTAGTTTCGTATTTTTTCACGTGGAGTTTTTGCAGTGTAGCGCTGTTTTAGCAGAAAGCTAAAAGGCTCAACTATTTTGTGTTTTATGTTATGTTTTTTTTGTGATTTATTATTTAAAGGTTTATAGGGATTTTAAAAGGTGTTTAGTTAGGCTACTTTTTGAGCAAGATTCTTACTTTTCAGACACTTCACTTGGATGGGAAGCAGAACACCAATTTCGTTATGGACAATAACGTATGGTCATATCGTTATGGTCATATTGACAAACTCACTCACTTTACTTTATTTTCTGAACTTTATTTTATATTCACACGTGCACTTGAGACAATTAAAACTGTGACAAGAGCCTTACAAATGCTCAGAACTTAAACTTGAACATTTTCCTTGCAAACTAGGAAAAAAGTAATCTGCACAGGTGTAAAGTACTTGAATACACTTTAGGAATTTTTGTACATTTGGTAAATATTTGTTTTACTTATTAGTATATTTGGCTAATTTGTACTTGTAAAGAGTATCAAAAATATAAGCAACTTTTAAATTCACGCAGTATATTCTCGCAATCAATAAAGTACAAGTACTAATACAAGTACAAATACCATTTTCAGTGTTTCAATGTCTAAAGATTTTTCTTTACACAATTGTTGTACTTTTTTTTTTTTTAGATTAAATTTTATTATACATATTGTATATTTACAAAAATTACAAAAAATCCTAAAGTTCACTGAAGTACTTTACACTGCACACAAAAAATCGGGCGTGGCTAGGTGAGACACACCCACTAATCAAGTGTGTGCATCCCACTTTCAGACCCCAAATGTTTGGAACATTTGGAACTCCAGATCTATATACTCCCAGAAATATAAATGCGTTTCAGAAGAATCCGTTTGGAATATAAGACAACATCTTAGTGCTTCACTATATCTTCCTTCCGGCCTTTTACGAGCACACTATATTTCACCAAGTGCATTTATGTGGCTCTACAGTAAATATGACACCATCCTTGCCCCGAGGCATCTTTTATTTATGAATCTGATTAATTCCGCCGTGGAATCCGTGCGGGATAGAGACGCATTAAAGTGGCGAAGGAGTGTTTCTCAGTGTAATTCTGTCATTATTTGCGGCCGTGCGCGGGAGGCCGCTCGCCTTTAATTGAGAATAAGAGGCCGCACAACACTGCTTGAAATTCCCTGCTCGGCTTGCTAAATCAAACTTTTAGTAAGATTCGTCGAAGGGCACTACGTGGTGGCACTTCAGGGGCTGGAGTCTAGCCTTGCCTTGAAGCCAACGCTCTCCTACTTCTCACTCAAGAACTCATTAAAATGCCTTGAAGGTCCAGGCCCGGCCATCTACAAGAGTGTAGGGTTTAACATTCATATTATGTCTTTGATTACCGTATTTACGTGTTTATAAGCCTGAAAGGGATTTTTCGGGCACAAAATGTACATAAAATCCTGACTTGTATCCCTTCAGAGTTGTTTTACTTTAAACTAATAAAATAGTCTATTCTCGCGATTGGAACTACACTTCCCATCATGCTTTGCTGCTCACTGGTTCCCATGAGCCTTTGCGCTAAAAGAGCATAGACTAATGCTGACTGAGCTCGGTTTATGTTAGACGTAAATATTAGAACAGTCACATTTTCTCTGTGTAGCAGACAGAGCGATTAGATTGTGTTTGACTCCGCTGTTCTTTGTTTCAAACTGTTTTCTGTTTGATCTGTTCAGCTCGTCTTGTTTTCAAGCGCTAGCCCGTTAGCCTTTAGCATGGCGATCTACCAGAAGCAATATGGTCTCTGCTCAAATATTAATAATTGTTTTTCGTTTCATCTTACTTCTTCCAGTGTTATTTTGTCCCTGTTAAGTGTCATTACGTTTCTAATGTTTCTTTAATTCTGTTATTGAGCTAATAAAAACTCCACGTCTACTTCGAGAACCATTGTTCAAAGAAATGAGCGCTTCTATTTACGTGAAGATTTGAAATCGGCGATTACAAGCACCGACAAGTTTACAAGTTTAAGTTTTTGTTGACAAGATTGCAAGTTTTTGAGCCACTCAAATTAGAAACGGGTGCTTATATTTGGGTAAATACGGTATGTTTTACTCTCTATTCAGTATATTGCACAGAATAAACTGACTCTAGCATAGACCATCGCTGGTTTCTCCCGGAGCTCTGGCCCGCTTTCGCTATTCTCAGGGGTGCTGACAGATCACTCTACTCTTTTATTGCCATCATCTGGGTCGTTCCTGCTCATCTAAACGAAAGCACGGTAGATTACTGTAAAAGTTAATGGCGAGTCGCCGCATCATTTCTTCCTTGGCCGTGAAATCATCCTGTACTGTGGCTGGCACGCGCTACCTTTATTCGGGTCAGTCCGCCTTGGTTTCTGAGCTGCCGAGTAAGTCGGACGCCATCGGGGAGCCATCAATCCCCAAAACGACAGCTTGAAGGCCCTCTGCAAATAACCGCATGCCGTGGAGCCACTGACACCCCAGGCAGACGAATATGACAATAATGATTTTATCTACAGCACAGAAAATAAAACTGTCAGACATATTAAGATTTAAAGGCAGGAGAGAGGGAAGAGAGCGCTGGATGTAGAGGAAGAGTGCGGCCAACCTTCCAGCTCTTCTGAGATAGATCTGCTCACAATTCATCACTAGCAAATAGAGCTTAAGTGTTCAAATGGAGTTGGAGTTCCCAACAAGGGTATTTTTGTTGTGGACATATAGGGGTAAATATAAAGCTTTAGGGTAGTCCCGATTGTATTTGTTGAATGAAGTACTTGAGTAAATGGAGTTTGTTACCTTACTTAAGTATTTTTGGCCACTTTCGTACTTAGTTTAAAAATATAAGCAACTCTTACTCTCTACTTCTCATTTGTGATGGAGCATCTGCAGGATGCTGAAGGTATTTATGAGCTAAATCACTTGAATGTGAATTAGCAGTTTCACTTTTTTGCACATTTGAGCTCGACTGAGACTGATTTTTTAATTCTCTTTTAATCTATTTTGTCAGCCATTTTGGAACATTGAGGTGTGAAATTTAATTTCTTTATCAGGAAATAAAGCCTCATAAATAGAGCATAATTTTTTTGAGCATAAAACCAAGAAGAGAAAAATACTCAAGTTCTTTTAAAATCGGATCCTTTGAACCCTTTACTCAAGTCGTCTTGGAATTGTTGACTAGTAATGGAGAGGAATAATATGACAATCCCCCACAGATCAAAATGGCCTGGACCAAATTCTGGAACCAGAGTTGTTCTTGCTGTGAGGCGACAGCGCTACCCACTGCTCCACCAACGCCGCTTGTTAAACACATCAAGGTGCTACTTTAAAGGCAAGTCCAGTTGGAGCAAACTCTTTTGGGAGCGTGATCAAAAGCTTCAGCATTTTCTCTGAAGCTTTTCCCGCTCCACCTACTGACAAAACAGGCCATCAGCTCATTTGCCAGCTCCCCGGCGAATTCATACGCAAACACGGCCAATATTACCTTTCACTCCATCTTCATCACCACCGCCCAGGCCAAGATTATCTCTCCTAATCACCTTAACCCTTCTTCTCAACCCACTGTCGGCTTGAATCTAATCGGCCCGAGTTAAATCAAACCCTGTCTATATCTTGGGTAATTGAGGCCCTGAAATAGTGTGCGAAAATTCTTATTATTAATTCAGGTAAATGGTCGACACTCTTTATCAGAAACTGTCTGAGATGTGGCGGCGTTGTGATTGGAGATTAACCAACAGCTCGTGCTTTGGTCTTTAATGGGGCTTTTATTCAAATACCTATTTTCTTGTTGTATTGATTTCCCGGACAGGTATTTATTACAATTACTATAAGAAAACTACAGTATAATTGCTATGCATAATGCTTTGTTTGATCCTTAGTGTTGATAACGGTGTGTTTATTGAAAGTGAAAGTGAGGTGAGTTAGTCCACATGGCCACTAGGGGCAGTATCAAAATTGTGTTCTGCATGTAAACACAATATGTATACTCAAACGCACATAAACCCGGAGCAGTGGGCAGCTGTTAGAGTTATTGTGATACTCTGTATTTTATGTTGAAAGGTGACATTTAATATTAATTCAGAATCTTTCTTAAGCATGTAACTGTAGTGTTCAAAAGTTCAAAACTGCCTAAGGGCTAGGACAAGACAATGGTTAACACATCCTCTCTTTTTATTATTCTTCTCACACTTGCTAAACTAGTCACAGCCTGTGACCAGTTTAAAGGTAAACAGACCAGCTACGGGAACGTCATGTATTACAGGTTCACGACAGCTGTCCTAACCAAAAGCTCACTGGAATATCCTGTTGAAGAACTGTAGTGTGAAACTTCTTTGTTGTGAACTGTATAAATAAAGCTCAAGTGAGGCGAACGTGGAGACAGTCGGTCGGTGCAGACTGCGACGGCTGCTCCCACGGCAAGCTACCGTCAGAATGACTTGTCGTGTCCTTTTTATCCTTAAGTTGTCTCCTCCGCTGAAGAACTGAGTCTTTGGGTCCTTGGACCCAACAGCAGCCTTAAGCCATGGCACTCGGGCAATATAAGGGTCATTGTCTTGGATTCGAACCTGCCAAACCTGGGTGGGAGGTCCAATTTTATTGTACATTTATAATTATTATTAAATAAATATGTATGACGCAATAATTCATATATACTATATATAGGAATGTGTGTGTAACAATAGGTTCATGCTGCTCACAATTCAATGGCTTGTTTTTATTGGGTTTTAAACAGGTATTTTTATTTTAGACCCATTTAGAAAATTCCGTGCACACACACACACACACACACACACACACACAATACAATATTTACAACCACAAATATACATACTGTTTATTGTATTTTCAGGACAGATAAAATCTGCAGTAATATTACAATAAAAATACATAATGGATAAAAAACATATATCATATAAATAATAAAATTGTATTAATGTAAAAAAAAAAACAATATAAAATCAAGGCCTCGTCTGTCACGTTTCTTGGGCTTTTTTCTGCTTTTTTTTTTTTAAAGAAATCTTAACAAAAGCGTGCCGCTGTTTTTCTAAGTCTTTCCCATTTAGCTTGAATTGAAAGGGATGATTGTACTTAGCTTTTCACCCGTGATTAATACCGGCATTTAAGAGATTTATGCAAAACCAGACATTGGCAGGAAGTGAAACGTGCGCACTCGTCCGTCGCCATGTGACTGCGGATCATGTGAGGACATTCCGGCACAATGGCCACGTGAAGTCGGAATCTTTCAGCTCGAATAATGCGCCAACCTCAGCCGTCACCTGTCACAAAAGCACAGGACACAATCTTTTTAATGAAGTCCATTTATACTGTCATTTCAGTGAAAAAAGTTCCATTTAGCACGTCAGAAAATCAGTTTGACTGTTTTCGTTAGTCTTAGAATTAGACGTGTCACAATTTATTAAAGAAATAAGAGCCTCGGACCCAATAGCAGTAATCTGCTTTTATTCTAAACATTTAAGCTACTGTTATTGCCTAATGAAGCAATTAATCAATTGCTTAATTGCTTTGAAAATGGCACTTCTGGACGTGTTAGAAAAAGATGCTGACTTGTCGCGCAATTAAAATGTAAGAAGTAACAAGTAAGAGTCCATCCATCTGTAGTGGAGTAGAGAGTACTCAACAACAAATATCATCAAGTAGAGAGTAAAAGTTGCTTATATTGTTTATTTAATAATTTTTTGGGGATATGTTTGAAAAAAATACTTAAGTATAGTAACAAAGCATTTTCTCAAGTGCTTTACACCACCATCCCGAAACTTGCATTCAGCAGATCTGGGAGAAATTATAAAAGTGTGCAATGTCTGTGTACTTCACCTTGTGATTGGTCGGCCACCAATCAAGAGGGTGTGTCTTTTAGATATGTGTCAGAGAGGCTGGGATTGGCTCCAGCTCCTTGTGACACAGAAAAGGAAGAATCTAGTAGACAAATTACTCTGAAAATGTTTTTGAAAAAACTTTTTTTTGAAACAATGTTTTAACATTTTAAAAGTCTTTGCATGGACTGCCGTAGGGATCCATTATTATTTAGGCCAGATAAACAAATCTTTTTGCATACGAGGTGAAAACTATATCCTTAAAATTACAGTATCTGTAAAAATGCGCCGATGTGATCCACATGCCGAACATGCCGTTCTCGCAATTAAGCGACACTTCTCCGCTCTGCACGCACGAACATGCTGAATACCGCGACCTTGTGAAGTGTATTTCATTGATGATAAGCCTGTTCACACTTTAAAAAGTTCACACGCAGTCAAGTTCAAACTCTGAAAGCGGAGCATCTTCGTATTTGCTTTTCAATGGTTTCCATTATGAGGCCGTATTAAATCAGGAAGTGACATTTGCCGCACAGTTTTGATCATTGAAAATAAACTTTTTTTTTTACTTCTTTTGGCTGGAGCGATTTTTCTTTTCACCATGTTGGTCAAAATAATAAATGGAGCCACCTAACTTTCCGCCCCGCAGGAGGAAGACACCGTCGGAAACAATCTTCACCAATGACTTTGTATTGTTAGCATGCCAGAGGAGACTGGCACCAGAGAGTCGGGTTCTCCCTAGGTTTATTTCCTCTCAACCCACCAGAGGTTTTGATTTTCTAGCCACTGTCGCGATCTAGCTTGCTCTTCTGGTCATAGCTCATAGTCTGAACACCGATGAACGATGGACATTTTTCTTTTTTATTTGACTCGTTTTTCCTAATTTTGAACACAGACGAACAATGGACATTTTTCTTTTTTAATGACTCTGTTTCCTAATTCCGCATAGCTGCTTTGCGTTGGTCTGGAACTGAGAAAAGCTCTATATATACAAATTTAAACTTGCCGTTCGTATGGCGTTCGTTGCGTTCCTTTAATCGTGGACTCGCTTTCGCACGTCGGAGATGTTTAATGTTTTCAAATGTCATCCAATTTGGTCAAATAGTCTGTTTTTTATTCTTTTTATAGGGAAAATGCTATCTGTGGCTGTCTTCACAAGAGTCTGCCGTGTTGGTCTCTGGTGGGTTTTATGCAAACTCTTGAGTGTGAACTATCCAGGGACGCCGGCGCTTCAGCCCATCTCTGTTTGTCAGCACATTGAAAGCATAAATAAATCAGACTGGGATGAAACACTGGGCAGAGAGGAAGGCTTGGACACAGTCTGTCCACATGTGATTGAGAAACTGTGACACGGGAAAGCGAGTGACAGGAACGGGTCGAGAGACCGAGTGTGAGCTCCTCTGGGCTTTCTGGATCTCCTCCGGGATGGCAATGGAAAACAGACCACGTCGATGACTTTGTCTGGCCAAGAACTTTTATTCCAAAGCAGCTTTATTGTAGCTTCCAAGTGGGCCAATTGGAGTGGTATCTTGTCCCAGCATTGAGGCTGTTTCATTGAATTTGATGCCTCTGTGTTCCACAAAGACACGATCGATTTGTGTTGTACCAAAGCTGAGAGATGCTGCTAAATGTCTCGCATTGTTTTGGCCCTGGGTTTTTCTCGTCAAGGCTTTTGCAGACTTTATAGACGAGAGAAGAGACAGGTAAAGACATTCCTGATGAAACGTATGCACTAAACAAGAGTTTCTTAACACATCTCTCAGTGTTGTATGAGGATAATTCATCTGTATAGTTTTCTTTATGTTGGAAAATCTTGATTGTAAACATTTGTTTTATAAAAATTGGATGGTGGTTGGGTAAATGAGTGGTTGGTTGGTTTGTTTGTTAGTTGTTTGCTTGTTTGTTTGTTGTATGTGATGGGTGGATGTGTGGGTGGTGAATTAGTTGGGTTTAAAAGGTTTTGTTTGTTTGTTTGTTTGTTTGTTTGTTTGTTTGTTTGTAGTTGAGTTGGTTGGTTGGTTGGTTGGTTGATTGGTTGGTTGATGAGTGGAGGATTGGGTGTGGGTTGGTTGTTGGTTGAAGGAGTGGGATGTTTAGTCAAATTAGTTGGATGCTTGTTTGATGGGTGGGTGAGTGAGTGAGTCAGTGAGTGGTTGGTTGGGTGTATGTGTGATTAGGGTTGGTTGGTTAGTTGGTGAGGAGGGGGGTTGGGTAAATGGGTCGTTAGTTTGTTAGTTGGTTGCTAAGTGATTATGTGGTCTGTGTGTGGGGAGCGGTTGATTGGTTGGGTTGAAAAGGTGTTTTTTTGGGGTTGAGTTGTTGGGTGGGTTGGTTGTTGAGTAGAGGATTGGGAGTTGGTCGGTTGGTTGATGGGTTGGTGGTTAAGAGAGTGAGATGTTTGGTCCATTAGTTGGGTGCTTGTTTGATGGCTGAATGAGTGGGTGTATGTGTGGGTTAGGGTTGGTTGGTTAGTTGGTGAGTAGGGTGTTGGTGGTTGGTTGCTAAGTGATTTTGTGATGGTAGGTGTGTGTGGGGTTGATTGGTTGGGTTGAAAGAGTGTTTTTCGTAGTTGAGATGGAGGGTGGGTTGGTTGATGAGTGGATGATTGGTCAATTAGTTGGGTGCTTGTTTGATGGGTGCGTGGGTGAGTGAGTGGGTGGGTGAATGTGTGGGTTAGGATTGGTTGGTTGGTTAGTTGGGGAGTGAAGGGTTGGTCAGATGATTAGTTGGTTGGTTGGTTGGTTGGTTGGTTGGTTGGCTGGTGAGTGGGGACTGGTTGGTTGGTTGATTGGGTGGTGGATGAGTGAGTGGGTTAAGTGATGATTAGTTTAGTGGTTTATTTATTCAATTCGTATTGCATAAATTAGTGAACAGAATTTTCGTTTTATTTGTAAAAAAACAAATTGATTTTTCATCATTAAATCATTTAATTAATGAGTAACCACTCACAATAAAACCTATACAAATGTGTGTGTGTGTTTCACCTGTTAAAATGGTGTTTTGTGTGTGGCACGTTCCAATACTGAGGAAACAGTGACTTTCCTGCCCACGAGGTTTTGCTGTGGCCCTGCTGATGAGAAACTGCAAAAAAACGGATGTTGAGAAGGGCTTATCTGCAGGTCATGCCCATTTCAGTAAGCTTCGATTCTCAGGGCTTTGGGAAGATATTTTGACCTCCTGGTCTTGAACCAGAAGCGAGAGCAAATGGAATCGGACAGAGACTTGTCTGCGAAAAGAAAATAAGACGCAAGGATTACGGTGAGCCACTGAATGGCTTCGGACAGAGAGTTGGGAATTAAAGGCTAGATAACAATGGAGCGGGTTATTGGGTGTTATCGGCGAGTGAGTGGCATGTCGATTCACAGGATGCCAGCTCTTGTCATTCACTTTGAGAGCTCGGCGTACTCACAGGAGTCGAGTGAAACAACTTCAGTCACACTCCATTCGCTTTCGTTTTGTCTCACTTCCGTCGCGGGTTCACCGGGGTCAATCTTTTGTCGTAATATCTGTTTTTTTCCCCTATATGGTGCAGAAGTTCAGAGACCGTTCCTACCAGAGCGTGGAGACCTGAGCTCACATTTAACCAAGAGCCAATCACTCAGAGCAACTTAACATCTTCAAATTCTGCACAAATCACAGCTTCACACATCCAGTAATGTTCCAGGGCTGGATGAAGTAGCAGGTTTTAATCAGATCCGTCGGTTGCGGATTCTTCGGCAGATTTTCTGCGAAACCTGTGAAAATCGCAAAGAAGGTGAAAACATGACATTTCCAAATAACATGATTTAATATCGAGGTCACCTTAACTGACTTGCCTGGACTGATTCTTGCTCTGATCATTGACAGATCTATTTTCATCGATTTATTAATATTATATTTTACAATATAATATGTCTCATCTGTGATCACTGTTCCAATAAAAAAGAAAGGTGGATATGGCTATTCTAAATGTTCATTAAACCCACAACACTTATTTTTTGCTCTTGGCAACATTCCGTGACCACCAGGGGTCGTTCAAGAGTACATGAATTGGCCGTTGTTTTCTTTGTTTTGTTTTTTAATGCAGTGGTGCTGTAATGCGAAGAAGTTTGGGACGATTCTATTGGCTAGTTGACTTTAGGGGCCACTAGTAGCTAGGCGCAACAATATATATTCCGCCTTTCCGAGTGATTGACACCCCTTCTCTTGCTAACATCGCGGTACATTCCGCCTAGGTGCATGTTACATAAGACATTTAAAAGTTCATAAATTCTTTATGTTCATGTAAATGTTACAGCAGCGCTGTTCACACAACAAAAAAAGAAGTTTAAATCTGATTATCAGAAACGAAAAATAAAAACTTCAAGTGAATGAGTTCGTCAATATGGCCAATAGGGACCATTTCAAAATTTGAAAGAGAGAAGAAAGGACGACAAAATTACAGATTTTACAGAAAAGAGAGTTGCTATTGTAATCCAGTTATGGGTGTTTTCTGACTGTTACATTGCAAGCAAATGGTACCCAGATGGTACTATAGTGGTACTTTTTATCTTTTTTTAAATTAACACTGTCGAGAGCTGTTTCGTTTGGCCA
The DNA here is from genome assembly GCA_017309775.1 of Paedocypris sp. Pulau Singkep. Classification (NCBI taxonomy): domain Eukaryota; kingdom Metazoa; phylum Chordata; class Actinopteri; order Cypriniformes; genus Paedocypris; species Paedocypris sp. Pulau Singkep. The sequence continues at coordinate 12,343,099 of MU204250.1, read as the reverse complement.
AAATTTTGTTTGCTGAGTCGCATTTTAGTTGAAATGCATCTACTTCGTGCCACGACTTCATAAATTCAGACAATTTTTTTTATAAATGATAAAATATTGGTAATAAATGGAATATAAACATGTGACATAGAAGTTGTTTAGTTTGCACTTTGGCAGATGTTTATAAACATACAGTACATAATTATATTGACAATTTCACTTGAACTATTACGTCATCTTTAAATGCGACATGCAAATTTCTGAGTTTTCGGCCAAGCGATACAGAAATATCATTTCAAGAAAAAAAAAACCAATCGCCATTCTGGGAGAAGACAAGCTTATTTTATAGTTTGGAAGCAAAATCTCTGAAAATTGATGTTTTTTTTTTTTTTTGACGTGCAAGAAGATTCAACTGTTTTACACACGTCTGGACTCTCATCTCCATGCATGCTAGTGGTAAGAAAAAGCTCCTTTCGTATAGCGAAAATATTTTGGCACTCGGGACGACATTTTTGCGGCGACGCATTTCGTTACTCTGGATTATCATTATCTCTAGGACATTCGCAAGTCGGGGAAACATTGTAATTATGAATTGACCATAATTATTGAGGCCCTCATATAAAATTCAGTTTGGCGCCCTCTTAAGGCCTAGACCGGTTATGACAAGCGCTAAGAGAAGACCGTAAACGCACAAAGTGTGTTCACACGCAAGACGCAAACTGTACAAGTGAAGTAAAATAAATCAAAATAAATCATTCCAAATTCCATTGAAAAGTAAATCATAAAATGCGGATTTTTTTCAGCAACTGCAGGTCAGGCAGAGCAGGAATCCCAGGGAAGGTTTGTTTACTTCACTTTTAACACATCACTTGTGTCTTCTGTTTTCTGGAGTGTGTGTTGCATGTGCGATCAGCCTCTTTTCGGGATGCTCGCGGCCCGAAGCGTGAGAATCATTGTGAAGGCTGGCACGTCGCAGACTCCATCTGGCAACCTTGATCCTGTAGGTAATACAAATGTCTCCGAGATCGCGGCTGGAAATACTTGATGATGGGAAGCGTTAATGTGCTGTTTTCGCGTCGTCGTTGGGGTACAAAATAAATGTGTAATGCTAATTTTAAAGCACGCCTGAGTACAAATGATGTTCGCAACATCATGGTTGTGTGTTCAATCCACACGGAACGACAAAAAAAGTGTAGGACTTAAAGTGTTTGAGACGTGAATGTAAATGCCGGGGTTTTAAGTTCATAGACAGCTTTTATGAAAGCGACGATGATGTGGCATATGATTTAATTCGTAGGTCATTCGGAGTTTGAACGCCAAGTACGCTTGAGTTTCAACTTAAAGGCCATTCGTAAAGACTAAAACTCTTTATATTTCCTTTGCGATCTTAACACGTTTTTTTCTTGACGCAAAGAGTGACAGCTTGCAAAATAATAATCTCACGGTGATATGAATCATTTAAAAGATCATCTGATGTGCTAATATGCTCGCTTTTTTTGGTTGTTCATGTCATCATTTTCTTCATCTTATTTGCCATTTAGGCCTCGTGTTAAGACATTCGGTAAAAATATCTGGTAAAGCTAAGCTAACTGCTAAGCGCTACGCTAATGCATTCAGTTTGATTCCTGTTAAAATTGTTTTTTTGTGTGTTTTGGACCATTGTGTCTGCTTTTTTTTTCTAAATGTTTTTTTTTTTCAACAAATTTGATACGGCCCCTAGTGGCAATATTGGCAAACTTACTCACTATCTCTCTCTTTCATTCTTTTTTTCTTTCAACACGTTTTGGGTTTTTCTGAATGTTTTTTATTATTTAGCTGGCTAAATGTTTTTACTACAATGTGGCTTGATTTATTTCTTTTAAATGATAATTCTTGTGTTTGTTTTTTTTTATCTGTAAAGCACTTTGTTTTAATTTTCCTTTGTTTCAGTTAAAACGGCTCAACAAATAAAGTTTCTTTCTTTCTTACTCTTCGGTATAATTATTTGTACAATAAAAGTCCTTTATTTTATATTATTTTATCTGTTCCTCCATCAAACACTTCTATATCATGGTACCTAGTTTGCATGCAATACATTTATACTTTTATTTATTTTTGCTTATTTTTTCCATAATTGATCATTGTTGATGAGACTGAATGAGTTGATGTTATTTTTTTTTATCCCTTTTCCCCCTCTCTATCCGAGTGTCCATCTCGTGTGCGAACTACGACTAGACTGACACTTTCGCCAAACATTATAATTGGTTTAATTCCGAATAAAAGAATAAATGACAAACGTAACGCGGCACGCGGCGAGAACGATAAGCTTCAATGGAGCAAAAGATGAGTCTGACCCGAAAGACTGATAAAGTGGGAAGAATGAGTCTCCCAGAATGGAAATGGAAGTGAATATATGCAGGAATCTTTTTCTTCAGCTCCAGCGGCGGATCAGAAGTCGCTCTCTACTCGGAAACGTGTGAAAAGCTTCGTTTCTGGGGAAGATGGTTGAGACGAAGGAAGGCCGCAGTTATTGCCATTCAAAATTAAAAACGCCACTGCGGGTGACGTCAGCGAAAGAGATCCGTCAAGCATGGCTTCTCGTTTCCTTCATCGCTCCATAAAAACATAAATGATGCAGAGCGGATTCTACCAATGTCTTCTCCAGAGCTTCTGGATGAGGCTGGACTTTGATTAGAGACCAAGATTTGGGTTTTTCTGAATTACTGCTTGAATAATCTGAGTGGATTTACCTGCAGTGGCACGAACAATCACGTGCATTATGGATGTCCAGTAAATCTCTTCCCGTCGTCTTCGCTCGTGGGATGGTGCCACCATCTTCCTGGCTTCGGTTTGTTATAGCTTGTGCTTGGCTGCCATCATGTGGCCTTGTCTGGTACTGCACGCGGCATTTTTTGCATCCTGTTTGCGTCTTGAGTATTTGTTTACGACTTTCAAACGTTCTGCAAAAAACTATCGTCTTTCAATCCCTCCATCCGTTCATTCTGGGCATCACTCCATCTTTTCTTTAGAACGGCGACATCAGGATTGTGTGTGTGTGTGTGTGTGTGTGTGCGTGTGTGTGTGCGTGTAATGAATCACGCTAAACTCATAACTGTCAGCGTAGTCGGAGAAACTCATAAACTGGTAATCTGATCTCTGGGAATATGGAGAATTGATGAATGTGAGTGGCGGGGTGATGCCGCCAGTGTTTTCCCGCTTTACATGCTAATGCTGAGTTCTTTTTTTTTCTTCTTTTTTTTTTGTTTGAATATATCGGTTGTTTCCTAATTAGAGCGTTTTGAGCAGCTGTGACTGAAAGGTTTCAGGTTTGAATCCCTGTAGCCGGAAAAAAGTTAATTTGTGTGGCGTTGGGTGTAACTAAGAAACGCATTACTGTAATTAAAGTACTTATTCCACTGAAAAAGTAATGTAACGCTTTACTGTTCATTTTTAGATATATTTAATTACCGTTACTTACCATGTACTTGCATTACATTGTACAATAATTAAAACTAGCTGAATATCATTATTTAATTTTATTAATTGATCTTCTTGTGGTAAGTTTAGTTTTCTACTTCAAAATCGTTGTAGTGCTGGTGCACGTGATTCATGATAGTGTGTGACAGTCGTATTTAAACTAGTGGAGACTTCGGACTCAGTCAGACTCGGCTTCAGCATCTGTTTTACGAAATGGTAATAATCAAGTCACTTCGCTGTTCTGAAGCAAGTAGATAAGAACATCACAGTGATTTGTGAGATACGTTCTGCGGAGAAAACACTATTCGCTGCGGTCAATAGCTTGAGTATCTACTGACACTGTATTCAGGAAAAAAAAAAGCATTTAATTAAGTTACTTTTTTTCGGACACAGTAATAGGAAAAGTAATTTAATTAAACATTTGTAAAGTAATTAGTAATTAGTTACTTGCCCAAATAAGTACGTAACTTGCCCAACACTGGTGGTGTGTGCGTGTGTGTGTGTGTGCGTGCGTGTGTGTGTGTGTGTGTGTGTGTGTTTTCTTCACACATTCAAAAGTGTTTAAATGATTATTCTAACTCGGTTCTCAGGTGAATTTGACTTACAATGCTTTAGAATTGAGTAATATTTACTTCATACTTCTTAAAATATATTCAGTGGAAAGGACATCGGCCTTGTGTCCACGAGGCTCCTGGTTTGAATCCCTGTCCGGGGTATTTATATACATGGAATAAGAATCATTTTAAGACAGCGTTACAAGAGTGTGTTGTACATTTTACTTCTCTACACTGTATTTCTTTAGTTTCAACCTGTTCTGACCAGTTCTATTCAGTAAAACTAACTACTCTTTTCCACTGTATATGGTTTTTGCGTGTTTAGTAAAATAAGGTCAAACAACGTAGCATTTCAGCGGAATAATACTGTTAAACCGACAAGTGTGTCAATTTGTTTATCTCCGCGTCTTCCTTGTTCCTTGTTTGCTGAAACTCAAGAGCAGGATTGGCTTTACTGCACGTCAGTCTTCGGTCCCGTTTTCAAGTCCATTTAAAAGATTGTAAAATTGCAGAGGATTTGAGGATAAACACAGTCTGTAGTCATCTACTGCAGTTACAATGCCTTTACCCAAATCTGGGGATGATGCTGTCAGATCCAGTAAATGCTGTAACGTCATTTATGATGCGCAACAATAGTTCATAAATGCGTTTGTAAACAGATAAGAAGATTAAAGTTCATCGTGGGTTTATTATAAAAGACGAGCAGTTCAACAGCAACATCAGTCAGAACAGATGTGAAGACAAGCTGAGACGAGTGAAGAATCAAACCAAGGTATTTTACTGCCTCTCTCTCTCTCTCTCTCTCTCTCTCTCTCTCCCTCAAACACACTTTCTTTTTTAGTCACTTTCATTATTTCCCTGTTTCTCACTCATTTTTATGTTTTTTCTCATCTATTTCTCATTATCACTCTCTCTCGTTTTAGTTCTCTCTCTTTCACACTCACTTTTTCGCTTTTTATCTCTCTCTAGGTCAAACCAAGGTATTTTTCTGTCTCTCTTTCTCTCTCTTATTCTGACTAATTATTGTTATTTGTGCACTATCATTATTTCGGTCTCTCAGTCAATTTTTATATGTATTTTTTCTCCTCTCTCTCTCTCTCTCTCTCTCTGTCTCTCACAATCTCTCACAATGTGTGTTTATTTCTCTCTATGACTCTCTAAACAATCTTTCTCCCTCTCTTTCTCACTCCCTTTATTTCTCTGTTCTCACACTTTGTATATTTATCTTTTCTCCTCTCTTTGTCTTACTTTATCATTCACTCTATTTGTCTCTGTTTTTCTTTCACTCACTCACTCACTCATTCTCTCCACCATTCTTTTTCCTAAAATCATGTAACGTTAGTTTGGTCTAAATGTTTAAGATGAAAATCTGGCCTTGATGACATTTTTTTTGGTTTTGTTTAATCAGATACAGTAAAAAGGGTCATTTTCACAATCTCTTAAAAAACACAGTCTGAGCTGATCTGAAATGAAGTGTATGACTTTTATTAATTAAAGTCTTTTTTTCTCTCTCTCTCTCTCTCTCTCTTTTTTTCTCTTTTAGCGTTTCCTCACACAACACGGTTGGAAAAACTAAAGTAAGTCTTTTAATATGTAATAAGCTCAGGTGATTTATCTGGGTGAAGAAGCTCCGTGTTTTACCTGCGATTCCTCCTCAGGTGATGGAGATCCAGCGCTCCGTGATGCTGATGCTGCTCCTCTGTGTCTCATCCTGCCTCAGCATCACACTAACACAGAGAACATACGCAGAATTTGTCCAGAATCATATCAGGAGAACCATGAACCCGGAGCAGTGTACTAATGCGATGTTGAATTTCTATCCCATGAGAGACCACAACACATTCATTACAGCAACTGAAAACAGCGTTAGTGCGATTTGTCAGGGAAGCGGAACACGTTTGGGAACTGGGAACTTTTTTAGGAGCACTGGGACATTTTCTGGGGTTTTATGTAGATTAATTGGCAATACTGGACACGATTACAGTGGCAGACGCTTTCAACAACGTCAAATTGTTGTGGGATGTTCACGAGGACTTCCGGTTCATTTAGAAAGAGTGTTGTGAATGTGGAGTCGGAATGATTCAGTTCTGTTCAGGCTATTGCGTTTTGTTCTGAATCTATGCTGAAATAACATTGTTTTTACAGTGATTGTGATATTACAAAATGTGGATTTGGGAGGAAAAACTGTTTTATTCATCGGTGATTATATGATTAGTGATTGATAATGTCAGACTGAATAGATTATTGTGTGATAAATCAATAAACTGGATTGTGAAACGTTACATATTCTGCTGTTATAATGTCTTCATTCTGCCAATAATCTGCCATTGCGTGAGAGAGAATAGAATAGAATAGAATAGAATGTCTTTATTGTCATTGCGACACAAGGTTACAACGAAATTAGGATTACTACTCTGTTCGGTGCAATATAGGAAAAAACACACAAAATAGAAATGTAAAAAATGTGCATTGTACAAGATAGAAACGTAAAAAATGTGCATTGTACAAGATAGAAATGTAAAAAATGTGCATTGTGTAAGATATATAAATATAAATAATATATAAAGTATATAAAATATAAAATTTGAGCAAACGTTTCCAAAATACAAGAGAGAGAGAGAGAGAGAGAGAGAGAAAGAAAGAAAGAAGGAGGGAGAATGAGTGAGAGAGATGTATCCAATGAATGAAAACAACAGAGTAAACCAAAAAATAAATGCGTAAAACCTGTGAAAAATGGCGGTTGTGTGATGGCGCGCGCTGCCCTCTAGTGGCGTCTTATGGCAATGACAATTTACTTGTGCATTGTAGTTCATCTGGAAATTGTTTCTCAAAACTGGGAAAAAACAAACAAACAAAAAAACTAATTGCGGGCCAAAAAGGTCAAAAGCTGTAGCTACTTCAGTCGTCTGAGAAAAGTCAGGAAGCCGTCCCATAATAAATGTGTATTTCTCTATTATAGGGAAGGTTCTGACCGTGGAGGCAAGGCCCGGTATCGTTCCACTTGGCCTGATGTTTGATGGGGTTAATTTAAAGAAGAATTTAATTGAAATGGTTCTCACTTCGGCAGGAGTATTAAATGATGGACCTTTAGATGCACATTTTCAAATTCATGAAGCACTTAAACACCAAACCAACCATCACATAAAATAGAATAGAATAGAATAGAATGCATTTTATGTCACATTATGCATACACAATGAACTTTGGATACATGTGTGATGAGATTAAAAACATCCCGCTATATATCAGTTAAAGTTATATTTAGTTATAGATTCAATAAAGAAACAGTAAAGATACATTAAATAGTAGAACAGTATTTGCACACTGAGTTTTGTTACAAGTGGATTTTCACATGATCAGTCAAATCAGAAAATAACGCTGAATGAAACGAAATGAATCAAAGTGAGAAAACTGAAAAGAAAAGAAAACACAATTTAAATTAAATTGTCAATCCGCTTTGTTGTTTATAAACATTTTCCAATTGTTTTCTTGTTTTAATTGATGCAATAATCTGAGAAGAAATATTGTTTTCCATACTTTTTTTTTTTAGTAAAGCTAAATTAGTTTGAATTAGTTACTAAATGTAATATTATTTCTAATAGCTGCACGTCTCCTGAACACAGAGAAAGCGTTGCAGTGGACCAGAAATATGAAGGTTCCTTCTGTTCCTGAGGGTCTGGTGTGGTTTTAGATGAAGCCGTGACAGATAAGAGCGGGTGGACTGAATCTCATCTGACGTTCTGTTCGCTTTGCTTCAGAATTTGAAGAACGCATCTCGACTCATTCGCCCGAGTCCCGGAGCCGCCACTCTTCATCACATCTTCTCCTCTTCATCAATCGAGCCTCGTCTCAGCATCCGGACCCCCAAACATCTTCAACTATACAGACATTCAGCCGCTCATTGTTTGTGTCACGGGGTTGCGAGGGTGTGCGTCGGAACCACGTGCACAAATAGGAGATGAAGCAGCAGGAATAAGTCCACAAGGCGTTTAATCGAGGTCAGCAGGCAAAGGTCAGCAACAATAGATCAAAAACGAGGTCCAAATTGGCAAGCAGTAACGGTGGTCAAAAACGTGGGCAGGATCGATAACGGGACAAGACACGAGACGAGACTTGGCTAGAAAACAACAAACCTGACTAGAGAAATAAGGCTGGATGACTCATTCACGACGCAGACGATCTGGCAAATCACAAGTGAAACCACAGAGGCTTAAATACCCTGGGCAATGACTAACGATCATGTGATTGATAACACCTGGTCTACAAACGATCACACTAGCATGTGGATTGCCTAAAATGGCGGCACATCGGTACACTTCAAAATAAGAGTCCAAACCAGAGTTCAAAATCAAAGTCAGACGTCACGTGACCCAGGATCCATGACAGTTTGTTTAGTGAAATGTTATTCGTTCTAGAAATATCTTTAGTTCTTCGCTTTATTGAAACTTGAAATGGTAATGTTACACAATAGTATTAATGCAAATAGAACCCATGTTAAAAACTGTTTTGCTACTGTATTGCTGCTGTATTTAAATTTTTCGTGTCGAAAATATAAATTTTTATAATTGTATTAATTTTTTTTTTCCACTAAATCATGTGTATATGTTTGGGTAAAAAATGTTTGTTCGTTTAATTTTTTTGCCAAATTTGTTTTAACATAAAATAAGACTGTGAAATTGATATAAATACATCACAAATGTACGACAAATTAAGACTTTATCTCTCTGTTTGTCTGTCCGTCTGTCAATCTGTGTGTGTGTGTGTGTGTGTGTGTGTGTGTGTGTGTGTGTGTGTCTGTGTGTCTGTGTGTCTGTGTGTCTGTGTGTGTCTGTGTCTCAATCTGTAAATACTCTTTTTGAGTCATTGAACTTTTCCAGAAAGAATCCACCCACACCAGACACTGAGTAAATTATTTAACTGTCAGTAAACGTCACTGGTTTACACTTCTGATCAGAGGTAATAGACACAACTAAGTTAAACACATTTGTTTAGCGAGACCATAACCTTGATTACCGAAATGAAACCTGCCAAAAGCCACAAATAATGCAGTAAATAACTCCAAAATGTATTATTCAAAATGCAAAAAGCAGGTGTGTGTGTGTGTGTGTGTGTGTGTGTGTGTGTGTGTGTAGATTGAAAAATTCTGATATTTTTAGAGAATTAATGTTCCGTAATGTCCCTGTTTAAATCTGAAGAGGACGCTGACAGATCCGGTAAATGCTGTGATGCGCAACATCATTGATTTCTGATGTTTTTAGATGCGTTTGTAAACAGACAAGAAGATTAAAGTTCATAGTCGGTTTATTATGAAACATGTACATGTTATAAAAAGGAGCAGCAACAGCAACATCAGTCAGAACAGATGTGAAGAGAAGCTGAGACGAGTGAAGAATCAAACCAAGGTATTTTACTGCCTCTCTCTCTCTCTCTCTCTCTCTCTCTCTCTTTCTTTATCTCTCTTTCTCACTGTTTATTTCTTTCTCTCTCACTATTTCTATCTCTCACTGTTTATCTCTCTCTCTCTCTCTCTTTATTTCTCTTTCTCTCTCTCTTTTTTTATTTTCTCTCTTTTTATCTCTCACACACTCTTTGTCATTCTTTCTATGTTTTTCTCTCTCTATTTCTATCTCTCTGACTGTCTATTTCTCTTTCTCTCACAGTGTCTCTCTCTCTGTCTCTCTCTCTATCTATATTTTTTTATTTATTTATGTTTCTCTCTATCTAACTTAATCTCTCTTTTCTCTCCACCTTCCAAGAGATGAATAATGATAGGTCATTTTTCTAAATGCATATCAGTCTTTTCTTTCCTCTTTTGACAGAAAAAAATACATCTACATGTACAAATACGTACCATTTATATTATACGTATATTTCTGATACTAAAAAAGTTCATTCAGATCAAAACATTCCGATTAAATTGTTTTTCTCTCCTTTAGGAAACGGATTGAAAAAGCTTCAGCTTGACATTTCCTCACACAACACGGTTGCAAAAACTAAAGTGAGTCTTTTAATATGTATTAAGCTCAGGAATGGCTGTGGCTGGGTGAAGAAGCTCCGTGTTTTACCTGTGATTCCTCCTCAGGTGATGGAGAGCCAGCGCTCCGTGATGCTGATGCTGCTCCTCTGTGTCTCATCCTGCCTCAGCATCACAGAGTCAGAGAGACGCTATAGGGACTTTACCCTGTATCATATCAGGAGAAGGATGAACCCGGACAATTGTGGTGCTGAGATGAATAAACTGCACTACTCCAGAAACTTTAACACGTTCATTGCAACAACTGCAGGCAGTGTTAAGGCGATTTGCCAAGGCCGTGGAACAGCTTATGAGTTTGGAGGCAACACATTTAGAAGCACTGGGACATTTTCTGGGGTTCATTGTAGATTAAATAACAATGGACAAGATTACAGAGGCGACGGCTTCCAAGATCGTCCTATTGTTGTGGCCTGTTCACAAGGACTTCCGGTTCATTTAGAAAGAGTGTTGTGAATATGGAGTCGGAATGATTCAGTTCTGTTCAGACTTTTGATCATTTCTGCAAACAGACCCAAAATCTGACAGGAAACCGACCTGCACACAGACTAAAATCGTTCTGAAATGATGGGGACAAATAGTGGTTTTATGGGGATTGTGAGATTACAAACCATTAGGCTGTGAGAAAAATCACAGTTTTATTGATTGGTTATTGTTTAGGTGACTAATAATGTCAGACTGACCGAAGTCTTTTTTTGTGTGTGTGAAAATCAATAAACTAGATTGTGAAACATCAACTTTTCAACTGTTAATTTGTTTTTATTCTGCCGATAATCTGCCATTCTTATTTTGAATTAAAACCTGTATTTTTAGCAAAACCTGTATGCAATATTTGTGCAATCTTTTTCCACTTATTTATGTTTTTTATTAAAAAAAAAAAAAAACACGCTTTTTTTATTATGTAAATTATATTATTGTTAAATTATTTTGTGTCTTTTTTTTTTTATTCTATTTACATTTTTATTGTATTTTTATTTTTTGGAACGTTCATGTTTTTTGCCATTGAGTGTGTGTGTGTGTGTGTGTGTGTGTGTGTGTGTGTGTGTGTGTGTGTGTGTGTGTGTTCCCGTGGCCAGATGCTTTAATATGTAACGTCATTGATTTCTGATGTTTATTAATAGTTAATGAACACATTTCTAGACAGATAAGGAGATTAAAGTTCATTGTCGGTTTATTATAAAACTCAAGCAGCAACAGCAGTCAGAAGAGATCTGAAGAGAAGCTGAACGGTTCCTCCAAAGTTTCTCAAAGTGAATATAAGAGCCGAACAACAAAGGTTTGATTTACTGTTTTCCATTTTCTAGATTAGTCAAAATGTGCTTCCGATCAGCCAACACATCTATTTTAATATCGAACGGATTTCTCGTCAGATGATGGAGATCCAGAAGACTCCTGTGATTCTGCTTCTGCTCCTGTTGGTCTCCTCCAGCCTCAGCATCACTGTAGAAGAACGGCACGACTGGTTCCGCACGCAGCATGTTGATGGGAAGATGAATGCACAGAAGTGTGACAGTGTGATCAGGACGAGGAGGATCACAGATCCCCCGACAGGAAATGGCTGCAAAGAGAAAAACACCTTTATTCTTGCCAATGACCACCACGTTACAGCGGTTTGTGCAGGAGCTGGAACTCCGTATGGTAATAAATTTAGGAGCAATCAACCATTTCCTGTCATCACCTGCAAGTTAAAAAGTGGTACATATCACCCACACTGTGTATATAGAGGCAAACGTTCTACTCGCTATATTGTAGTGGCATGCGAGAAAAATTCTGCCAACAAACGGGTGCCAACTCATTATGATGAAGATGTGGTTGTTTAATGGCATAATGGGATATGAAAAAACAGTTTTTTGCTGACGTTGTCAAAGAAAATAATTTAAATGTAACTCGATTGACTGAATAAACATTATGTAGTCTGCATTATAAATGCTTGATCTGATGCTTTTTATTTTCAATATGCAACCGTAGGCATTTAAGTCTAAATTTCCAAAATAAAAAAAGCGTGACCTTAATATGATTTATCTGTTTTGATCACAATAAAGAAAAATTGTAATTTTTTACAGATTGCTTTTGTGTTTTTAAGTAATTTTGTATGTAACTGTTCTACAACATGAACATCAAAACCTGGTTCTACTGAAAGCTTTTTATTTTCAGCTTTATACAAATCATTTTTATTCACACAGACACACACACACACACACACACACACACACACACACACACACAAACACACACACACACACAAACAAAAATAATACTTTTTCCTATAGTCAGTTGTGTTTGTTTAACGATAGTTAGCCTCTTCTGTTAGTATTGAATTTCATTGTACAGATTAAAGTAACTGTTTTCTCTTTCTTATTTTCTTCTCAAGCTTTTTTTTCTCTTTGTTCTGTGTTTTCTAAGTCAACTAAAATGCACTATATAATCTATTACTATATCAGTGTGCTTTTATTATATTTTAATTATTTTGATATATTTTTTCACTTAATTTCCGATCAATCAATTATAAGTCAATATAATATTCAATTTGTCACATTAACAATTCTACACACAGATAAATATATATATATATATATATATATATATATATATATATATATATATATATATATATATATAATATTTATATCCGACAAATAGACACTAAATAGCGTTTAAGAAAAACTTTTATTTTGTAATCGAGGCACTTCCTGTTTGTGTATGGAAGGTTAACGCTGGCTTCATTATGCTGTCGACGGGACTACGAGCGGTTGCCGCTGCTACGTCTGTGTAAATGTTTCCGCTTGTGTGTTTACGTGAAGACCGAGATCATTAGCTCGCACTTTGCCGAGGCCGTCTTCCCCTGAAGCCGCACCACAGCGCCGTCAGCTCCGCGGCTTCTGTGAGGAGCGGCGCGGGTTGCTAACAGCTGATTGTTAGCTCGAGCTGGAGAGCAGAAGCCGAAACATCTCGCGCATCGTCTCGTCTCCACGTGCGCTGGACGCCTGCGGTTCCCACGTAGTTTCGGCCATGACGCCCCTCAACATTCGCCGATGAGATCCACATAGGTTCCGCTGTGAGTGTTAAAGCCCGTTTACGGCGAATAAAAGTCCTGATGCGCTACAGTGAGGAATTAACCTTCACAAATGAGCATTTACGGACGGATTTGCACGTTAAAGCGACAAAATTGTGAGCTATATGAAAGAATACGTTAACCTGCATAACATTAACATGGATAGTGTATGTATAGGAGTGATTGTAAACTTCGATAATGATTGTGTTGCTCTTGGTGCTTCAGACGAGAGGAGGTGAGTTTCGTTTCTTCCACGGCTGGAGATCTCGTGGAGATCTGGAGATGATGGGTCCACGGCGAAAAGTCACCCGGAGTCTGGGAGGAGGAAGTTCAGGTTCTCACGGAGCAGAAGAGCTGAAAGATTACATCAACGAGCTCTCGCACGAGGTCCTCTGCCACATATTCCGGTCAGTATCTCCAGCGACCTTTCACACTGACCTCAGGCGGTCACAATCTGAAGATCAGACCTGAGTCACGTCATCTGGGTTTTCTTCTGTCTGCAGAACGGAAAGGGTTTCCACAAAGTGTTGTCTGTAGGACTAGTCGATTAATCGCCGATTATTTGTCCGATTAATCTGTCAGTGTTTTTTCACTCGTGTAGTAAATCCACATCTTCACCTTTTTGAATAACACATTTGAAAAATCTGAATTCCCTCACACTAGTTGCCAATATATAGAATGTACTTTTATTCGACACATTTTCTTGGTTAAAAATTACACCTTGCATATTCCGACGTTATTACTTCCATCTTCCTCAGTGGAATTTCTTCCAAATAAATTACTTCCTCTGATAATAAAAACAAAATGTAAATAAGTACGTTTTAGGAAAAATAGACACACTACTTCTTACCAATCTTTATTGAAAAATGTATTGTAACAAAACATTCACCTTTTATCATACTTGACAAATCAAATTTTTTTATTCCATTTACCTGAATGTATTGCTCTTTTGCACCAGCTCTCTTTGCAAGCAGGTCTTTTTTATGTTTTTTTTAAATATTGTTACACTGCTGCGTCACAAAGTCCTGTTTTTTTTATTCCCCACAGTGACAAGTGGTTTGTTAATAGCAGATATTGGGAAAAAATGGCCAATTGAACAGATTCAAAAGCCGGACGTAAATACAAGATTGACGCATGTACACTCGTGTATAAATAAAACACGCACATAAAAATAACCCCCTCCTTTAAATAAATTTAAAACTTTTTTGTTTGTATTGCCGTACCATTTAAGATTGTTTTGATCTAACAATTTTAGCTTAAATTAATTTAAACCTGCCTTTCAAATAAATATGAAGCTATTTAAGATTTTCAACTTGCCAGAAACGTTCTAACCACGACTTTTAAAAATTGTTTACATTTTTGCAAGCACAATATATGCACAGCAACGGTGTACCGAGAGAAGAGTGATAGGTTTTCGATCAATCAATAACAAGTCAATGGCAGTTATTATCAATTATGTTGGTTATTAATTATAATATTATATATTATTTTAATATTGAATGCGAATGTTCTCTCTGTGCAGATACTTGCCCATGCAGGATATCATGTGTATGGAGTGTCTTTCGCGGAAGCTGCGAGAAGCCGTGACTCTCTATCTGCGAGTGGTGAAGGTGGTGGACCTCTGTGCCAGCCGCTGGTGGGAGTACATGCCTTCTGGTCAGAAGAACGTCCATCTTTTCATACGGCATCTGAGTGTACGCTTGCTTGGTAAGTGTCTCGCTCCCTCTCAGGTTTCACCGATTCCAGTTTCCTGATGCTGATGAAGAAGATGCCCGATTTGGAGCAGCTGTATGGGCTTCACCCGCGTTACCTGGGCAGAAGGAGGGTTCGGGGGTATCAAGCGCTGAGTATTCCTGGTGTTCTGGAGGCTCTTCAGGCTTGTCCCAACCTTATAGTGAGTTCACAAAGTGCTGTATGAAAATACTTTTCTAGATTCAAATGTTCAGATCCGAATATCAGGCGCTTGGTCACATCGGGTCTTAAATGAGTGTGGAAATGACATGTCTAGCAATGGGACAATTCTTTTAATATACAGTATTTATACAAATATACCGTATTTTATTATTGGCTCAATAAAAGAAATAAAGCAACATTAGCCGCGCAGCAACACTTGACAGTGACTAAACAACACTGATCAAAATAAAAATCAACATACAGTCAAATACAATAACATTGGAATTCGCAATGTATTTTTACATTTCCTTACTGTAAATTTGCTGTAAATATACACTACATTTGGAAACGTCATACTGTCTGTTTTATCATAATATTGCTTTTGTCTATTATTCAAGTTGAAGTTCAGTGCATTTGTAAGGCGTTTTTTACAATTACAAATTTCAAAGCGCATTCATGTGAAAGGCATTGTTAAATAAGTTAAATACGAGTCACAAATTCTGTATGTTAAAAGAAAATAAAAATAATATTTAGCCAGAAATGTTTTTTATTGAAATGTTTTTTATGTTGTTCCTGAAAATTCAATGTGGTACTACTTATATATTTAAAACACTGTAAAAACGTGACATCGTTGTCCTGGCCGTGCGGCTTCTTTAAAAGGGGTGGAGCTTTGCAAGTATGTTTTTTTTTTTTGTGATTCCGTGATTGCCGATTTGTCTGAGAAATCGGTAAAAAGCCGCATTTATCGGTGATCCTGTGTGTGTGTGTAAATATTGAAACAGGAACTGGTATCAGATTGAACTAAATATTAAATGACTGATTTGGCGCCCAAACAATGTGGTGGTGTGAGATCTGATGGTTGTCTTCTGACCTTGCAGGGTGTGGAGACGTCACATCTGGAGCTGGTGGAGGCGGTCTGGAACTACATGCCTCAGGTTCACATCCTCGGAAAGTTCAGGAATCGAAACGGTGCTTTTCCTATTCCCTCAGAGAACAAACTCACTATTCCAGCTGCTGCGAAAATACAGACGCTCCATCTAGTCGGTGTGTGTCCGATCAATCGCGGTACTGCACAAATCCGTCGCGCTAAACTCTCTGTCCTTATCAGGAGTGAATGTGCCCGAGATCCCGTGTCTGTCCATGCTCCGGCATCTGTACCTGAAGTGGGTGCGCCTTACTAAGCCTCAGCCTTTTAAAGACTTCCTGTGCATAAACCTGCGCACCTTCGTCATGAGGAACTGTGCCGGTCCCACCAACTCTCTGAAGTACGTGCCTCTGGTCACTGGCCTGGCCTCGGCCCGCAACCTGGAGCAGCTGGAGCTGGTGAGGGTGCCCTTCCTGGGCGGACTGATCCAGCATGTGGTGGAGGACAGCTGGAGGTCAGGTGAGTGACCAGTGGAAGAGATGCTGTGCCGGTGTAGTAGGGCTGGGCGGTTCATCGAAAAATAATCGAAATTCAGAACTCAAAATCGTTCACATTTTTCCAGGTCAATTATTTTGATTATTTTCAATTATTTTATTGTTTATTGTACAAAATAATATACTTATAATATTATATACTATTTATAATATAATATACTACTATATACTATAATATATTATTAAAAATAATAATATTGGATTTGTTGTTGCTGTTGTGACGTGAAATTTCCCCGCTGTGGGACTAATAAAGGATTTTTCAATTCAATTCAATTCAAAACCTGTCATTGAACTATGAGGGGGAAAATATAAATAAATAAAATAATCATTAATTGTGTTAAAATGTTTAATTGTTTGAGCATTCGATATTAATCTTAACCAATTGGAGCAGCCACGTGTCATCGAGATGTTCTCGGGCTCATCATATTGTTGTTTTAATTTTACGTTTTGTTTTTTTATTTGTTGTTTGCACTCTTGACTGATAATGCCTTTTTTATTTTAAGGTGTGTCTGACATAATTATTACTGTGTGAGTCAATGTATGGCTGTATAGAAAACGTGTATTTATGCAGTGCAGTCTGGTTTAATTTGCCCAAACGTCGGTTTTACATATTGATAACTATAATCAGTCATGTTGATAACTAATAATGTTAATAATTGTTAGTAATTCCAAACATTTGATTGCTAAGTTTACATTTACCTTTTCAAACATGTTGAAAGAATTAAGTGAGAGCAAGTTTTTGATTAGAATTTTTTTTAAAGCTTTGCATTTTGCCCAGACCAATGACAATACACGTCATCTGCCAAAGTGATTTGTCTGGACCAATCACTGTCGTACATGTCATTGTGTCAACTTACAGCCAATCAAATAGTGTGATGTCATTCTGTGTCACGGGAACCCGAGTCGACTTTACACCCGAGCCAATTTGGTATCTACACCGGGCTTTGAGGGACACACGAGGTTCCAAACATAAGAATTGGAAGGGACTCAAAAACAAAAATTTTCTCAAAAGAAATTTGTGCCCATGGTTGTCACAATCATAATTTTTGGGCTCCCAATTCCAATTTTTTTTGAATGCTGATTTCTAATACCAGGATTCCTGCGAGTGCTTGAAAACCTTGATAATGCCTAAATTTAAACGATGTGTTTTGGCCGTTCGAAATTTTGACGGCATGTTCATTCTAGACTTTAATCAACTTGTAAAATTAAATTAGGAAAAAAAGAGTCTTTAAAAAGAAAAAGACGTCAAATGTTCATCTGTGTTCCGAATTAGGGGAAAAAAAAACTTTGAGGAGAATCTTTTGTCTAGTGCATTTTAACAAAAAAAATGCTCTAACAATTGTTACAAAAAACTGAGGTCATTCCTTTAAAAATCGCTGAAACAAATGGGCTCAATCTTTATCTTTAACATTCATAACTTAACACCTCAACATCAATCTTGTACAATGTGCATTTAAAATTGATGTTTTACATTAATATTCCTTCATTTATTTCTAAGTTTTTCATTTATTATTATTATTAATTATCATAATTTTTATTATTCTTATTATTAATAATAATTGCTATTATTATGAGGTAGAAACGACGTAAAAATTGGCTAATTTGTGAAATAATTGTGCTAATGTGCTAATTTGGTCTTGTTCTTCTAGGTGGATTCCGTAATTTGCACACAATCGTTTTCGGTGCCTGTAAAAATGCTCTGGAGGTGGACCTGGGATACCTCATCATTACCGCTGCTCGCAGGTAAACGTCTCGCGTCCATTCACGGCGATTCCATAGTCGACAGGCTGGATAAGTCGGAACGCTGTTTTCCAGGTTGCATGAAGTTCGCATCCAGCCTTCCTTAACCAAAGATGGGGTGTTCTCCGCACTAAAGATGGCCGAACTCGAGTTCCCCCAGTTTGAGACTTTGCACCTTGGATATGTTGATGAATTTCTGTTGCAGTGTAAGTCTTTGTGTAGTTATCTACCATCATAAATTGGATTTGAGACAATTAGTAATATTGGGTATTTTAATTAGTATTTAAGAGTATTTTAAGAGTTTCATTTCAATATCAATGTGCTCAGGCCACATACATTTTCCCCATTGAAAACACTTAAAATGTCCGTAATCTGTTCCAAACCTCAAAATGCCATCCTATTTTTGTTGAAAGTTATTTATTTAAGGAAGACATGCTATATTTTAAAGACATCTATATATTAAGTCTAAAATCTATCTATATATTTTTAAATCTATATATTACACATTGCCTATATACATGATAGAAAAAGTATGTAAAACTCATAGAGTTTGAACTTGACATTCTGGTGGAGGTGGAGCTTAGCAGTGGGGGAGGAGCTGAGAAACCTGTTATTGTGTGGCAAAAATGTTTGCACACGTATTCTGTTCACATATTTGCATTTATTGCATCATGTAATCCTCCTTTTCTCAGCATCTTAAACAAATAAACAAATAAATACATTAATTTCTCAGCATCTTCGTCTTAAAAATGTGATGCAATGAGTCAAACTGCCACTCACGTTCAGAAAACGCTTTTATGCAGAGCGAAGTATGTCACATAAATTCTCTAGCCACATCTGACCCTGACACAATTGCAAATAATCACGACTGCATTGGTTTTTTAAATTTTCTCTGTCGGACGCATTAAAACGTTTCTATGCTTTAACCGGCAGGTAACTTGAGTCACGCGGAGTTGGTGAAATACGGTCTCGCCGATGTGATCGAGAACCCGGGAATCATCACGGACATCGGAATGAAGATTGTCAATGAAGTGTTCACTTCCATCAAGTACCTGGTCATTTATAACTGTCCTCATCTGCACAACCCTCACAACTGGATCACAGGTAGGTCTCGAGGGATCTTGTGTGTTTCTGTCCTGAACCTGAGGAGTGTCTGCTGTGTGTCAGATCACTCGCGCTGGAGTCGACTGGTGGACTTGACACTGGTGCGCTGTCACGCCATCAAGCTGGAGTCGTTCAGTCAGTTCATCGAGATGCTGCCCAGTCTGGAGTTCATCTCTCTGGACCAGATGTTTCGAGAGCCACCCAAGGTCAGTGTGAGCCGCTGTTGAAAGATTCTTTTCAGCAGAGATCAGAGCCTTTATTTCTGGTTTGAAACTGTACTTATCACTTAAATAATTTTATTTTTGTTAGATTTGTATTCTAGAATTACTGTCTTGCTACGTGTATTTACATTATGAGAGAGAGAGCGAGAGAGAGAGTGAATGTTCTGTATGTATGTTCATATGGATGGATAGATGGGACACATTTGTTTCTAGAATTACTATGGAATTAGAGTCTTGCTTCATTTATTTACATTAATTTTCCGAGAGAGTACTGTATGATGGATGGGAAAAAATGTTTTTATGTAATTACTATAGAATTAGAGTCATTGTACATTAACATTGTACACGTGCTTCATTTACATTAATTTTCATAGAAGGAGGTAGATAGTGAGAGATGTATGTTCATTTAAGTGTGTGGGTGGATCGTTGGGTGGATGGGTGAATGGAAAAGTTATTTTTTATTCTAGAATTACTAAAGAATTCGCCTTGCTTAATTTTCTTTACATTAATTGTCATAGAAAGAGAGAGATGTTTGTTGTGTGTGTGTGTAGGGAGAGAGAGCTAGAGAGAGAGGAGGGAGGGAGAAAGAGGTTAATTGAAGTGGATGGATGGATAAAAGTTGTTTTTTTCTAGAATTAGTCTTGCTTTATTTGCTTGCATTCATTTTCATAGAAAGAGGGAGAGAGTGAGAGATGTTCATTTAAGTGTGTGTGTGTATAGATGGATAGAAAAAAGTATTTAATAATTGTAAATAATATAAAATCAGTTTTGCGTCATTCATTTACATACATTTTCATAGATGGAATGAAACGGATGGATGGAAATAAATATTTAATACAATGTTTTACAGTGTGAAGATTATTAAAATAAAAAGTAGAGATAATACAGCTTATCTATAAAATGTAAAAATTGCAAATGAACAATGAAGCCCATTGTATGACATTATGTTCTTATCAGGAGTAAATGTTATATATACACAGTAAATTAATATACAGAAGTTTCTCAACTTTGGCAACTATTTCTGAACTAAGTTTAAAGTTTTTTCTATTGTTTATGATATTTTCATCTTTAAGCGTGTTTGTAATGACCAAAGGTTGTGAGCATTTGAGAATTTTCCCAAGGTGATGAAAACAGAATTCCTGATTTATGGTGAAGTGGAGTAAACGTGTGTGTGGTTGGCAGGGCTGTGCGCGTGTGGGCCTCAGTGCCGGGACGGGCATCGGCGTGTCTTCGGCCCTCGTCAGCAACCAGAACTCCAACAACGAGAACGACAACAACAACAACAACAACCACCAGAACAACAACAACAACAACGAGGACGCCAACGTGGAGGAGAACGTGCCTCAGCATCACCGCCGTGCCCCGGATGGTCAGTTAACACCGTCACGCAGGCACGTCTTTGGCCGGTGACCTCGCGTCACACCCAGAGGTCAGAGGTCACTGTCTCGTCTCCATCAGACGCTCCTGAGGTGGAGGGCGTGGTCGCGGACGTGCAGCCTGAGCCGGTTCTCGTGGCCGCCCAACCAGAAGGTCCGAGTCAAACCGTTAACCCTTCCCCCGATGAGGAGCAAGCAGGTCAGATTTCATATCCTGCTTGAAATCCTTGAAAATGCTTGGATTTTAGATGAAGTGCGTAAAAATGTTTGAAAATGAAATTCTACAGTAGAATCAGAATAAGTGAATGTCCTATGGGCCAAACCCAAACTTGGGCGTTGTATGCGGTTTCCATATTGGACGAGCAGAGGTGTCAAGTAATGAAGTAATACTACTTCGTTACCTTACTTAAGTAGAAATTTGGCTTACTTTTACTTTACTAGAGTATTACATTTTCCGCTAACTTTTTACTGCTGCTTCTTATTTTTTTAAGCAAATATCTTTCTATTTGTTACTTTTTCAAAACTAGCCGCGTTACTGCTATTTCATTTCGGTTAGTTAGAATCGATCTAAAAAAACATCCAGTCAAATGATGACATCCGGCTACGGTAAATGATTGTGGTTGGACGAGACGTATAAACACGTATCATTCCGTATCATTTTATTTAGTAAACCACATTTCATTAATAGAACAGTATAGTTCTATAATGCCATTTTTTTTTCCTTGCATTACTTTGACTTTTATACTTAAAGTAGTTTTATCAGTATTAGTAACGCTACTTTTACTTTAGTAAAGTATTGAGCATTTTACTTTTACTTCCACAGAAGTACTTTTTAACTCTAGTATTTATACTTTTAACAAAGTAACGAAGGTGACTACTTTTGACAGCACTGTGGGCGAGTCCCGTGGATGTTTTTGATGGAATCTCAATTCTTGCTATCTAAAATTTTGAGTTCTGAAAATGTGTTATCCAGTATCCAATAATTAATACCACAAAGCTTTCCCCATAAATGGTGACGTTTCATTTTGATTGTGTTTAGACATAGCTTTGAAAATACATTTTTACCACAACTAGAAAAACTTAAACATGGAACTTGAAAGTGCTTGAATTTCACTTTTCAGAAGGTTTTGCATATTTGTATATTCTCCCTGTTGTTGTTTTTTGAGGATTTTCCGGTTCTTTCTGTTGTGGGAATCAGGGCCGAGTGGAGTCCAGACCTCCGTGAAGAAGCATCCGGTGGTGGAGTCTGACTCCGACAGCGAGGACGAGACGCAGAGCGGCGTTCTCTCCTCAGGACCGTATCCTGAAGCGGAGGCGCGGGAGAAAAGCAGCAGCACTGTGACGTCACATGGTACGGAAGGTTATGATGAGACGTTTTTGCTTTGTGACCGACGACACACTTTTATTGGATTTTTTTACAAGTCTGTTTTGTCTTTTAAAAATTTGATTTTGAGGGTTTTGTTGGGCAAATGTTCATGATTTATTCTTGTGAAAATGTTATTAACAAGTCACACATTCTAGAGTTTGCTGAAAATCAAAACATTTTATTTGTAGCACCTAACAATGAAGGTGAAATGTATCTAAAATAAGGTAGACTGCTCATGATTGGTTCTGATATTTTGTGGAATTTACACACTACTTCATGCAGGTTTTTGAGACATATTTTATTGAGATTTAATGAGTATTCATTATAATAATGTTCCTTATTTAATGGGAATATAAGCACACCTTTTTTTGAATTTCCGACGCTCAAAAACGTGTGAGGTTATATATAATTATGTTATATACATTTGAGGCGCCCGTTTTTCATATTTCGAGTGAGGAGCAAATAATAATCACAAATAAAAATAAAATGTCTGATTTTATCAAATCGTGGGACGAATTAGATGGATTACAAGTAAAATGTGTCTCAGATAACGAAATTTTCGCTGAACATAACGGCCCTCGGCACGGATTAATTTCGTAAGTTGGGGCACCACTGTATCATTCACAAGTCACAAGTTAGGTTTGTTAAAAATAAAATAAAAACTGTATTTTTCAAGAGAATTTATGTTGTAAAAAAAAATAATTATTTGGAATTTTTATTTTGTGCCTGAATAGTCATTGGGCAATTAATTTATGGCTTAATTCGCCTTTTTTCTTTTTTATTAAACATTGGCGTGCACTGTTCATGTATTACGCAAGCATGTATTCTGCAGAAGACAGAATCTATTTATTAAACCCACATTAGGAAAATAATTGTTTTTCAAACATTGAAACAAATATTATAAACATGACATAAATAAATAACCGTCCCAAACAACAAAAAGTAAATTTTGAAACTTTTCTTTTGTACTTTTGTACTCGTGGAAATTGTTCATTATATTCATTGCAATCATTTGATAACGGTGGAGCAAAACTGAAGTTTTAAAGGCAGTGACAGTTTAATGTTTTTAATAGTTTAGTCCAGTAAACAGTTTTAATGGTTGACAATGCTGTGTAAGTTCACAATGGACGTCTTGTGTCCCGCTATGTTGCGACAGGTAAAGGGAAGACCCCCCTCCGCCGCCGAGGCCCTCACCCCCCAGAGCCGAGCTGTGAGAAGGGCTGTCAGGTGACCAGCGAGCAGATAAAGGCCGACATGAAGGCCGCCAACGAGACGCCCGAGCGCGGCCCAAGAGACAGGAACGGTCACCCCGCCCCCACGACAGGCTACTCCACGGGAGGCTGCGTCTGCTCCATCCGCTGGAGAGAAGACTCGGCCAATCAGGACGAGCCGGGCGGGGCAGAGAGAGGGGAGGAGGGGGCGGTGAGGTCATGCTGCACCTGCAGAAGGTCCCGGTCCAGCTCTGAGAGCAGGAGTCAGAGCCGACAGAACAACAGGACGCTGGGACACCACCAGGACCTGAGACTAGACCCATCGCACCACAGACGTCCTTCAGATGAGCTGCCCAGGAGACCCGTCACTCGTGCCCGCAGCAGACTGTCCGCTGTGCCCCCTGTGAGTGAGTCAGGTGAGACCAGACCCATGCTCATCATCAGTGCTGGGAATGTTCCCTGTATCACTGGTTTATTGGCCTTAAATTAAAATACGGTTTCGAAAAACTTGATAAATTCAATCATACACTTGTAATAAATAATTTGATCACCAGGTGACAGCAGTTAACTGCTCCATTGCTTTTCCACAGCAGTGACCACTAAGGGGAGCCGCTCCAAATATTGAAAACATTTTCACATTTTTTCAGATATTTATAAAAAACTAGTTTTTGAGGTCTAGGGGTGAGAACAGTAACATTTTTGCTCACATTTCTAAGAGAAGGGTTGTCTGGTGGGTTGCTTGAATATGGCGTGGAACATTTTTGTGATTTAAATTTTAACCTTTTCTTTATTACACATTGTATCTTCTGGTGATACGTTTGAAATAAAAAAAAATTCATTTATTTATTTTTTTTTTTTTTTTTTTTTTTACATTTTTATTAGAAATGTTACTTTGATTTGAAAAAAAAAAAGCTTACCGTCCGGAGGCCAGCAGTAAAGAATTAGTTACTTGTCACAAATAGTAACCGAGTTAGTCATTGAGTTACATTGTTATAAAAGTAACTAATTACCAGGGAATTTAACTGTTGCATTACTTTTTATTTTACTTTATATTTGTCAAATAACTTGGCTGCTCTCAGTATTAAATGTTAACTGAATGAAATGGACACTAATTATAATAATTTATTATTATTATCAAGCCTTGTTCATCTATACTATTTTAATATTGCTGTGGGACAGTGTGAGAGACGCCTATCACATTCGAATTTCATTTTTTATTTTTTTAAACACCGGTTCGATCTGAATATAAAGTTCAGTAAGGTTCATTACTGAGAGAGTGAACCAGCTCTTCCAGTCGTTTCCAGCTTTGGCTTCAGAACGAAACAGCAAATTCACAACTTTTGTTTGATTACAAATGTCACAGGCTAATCATTCAGCATCAACAATGAGCTACAACTAAAGCTATAAAATATCTATGTATTTATTGTTTCTATTCATTGACGATGCCAGTCCTGGGCGGGGCCACGTTTCTGCTTCTTATAAACCAGACCTTGATTGTGGATGTTTTTTCCTTTTTTAACAAAATCAGTGAAATGTCTGAAGTTCACACCTAAGCTTTTCACTCTCTGTAGCTCACGTGCTAATGGTGATTTGACAATAAAAGTAATTTAATTTGATTTATTGTCTTTTTTCAGCTAAGTGGCCAATCTACAAATTATATACAGATTTCTGAGCTACTTTTAAAAAGTTGTCACATGTGTATTAATTAAATGTATTGGTAACTGGCTATTATACCGAGGATGTTGAGGAAGTCATGTAATTACAAATATATTATGGTAAATACAGTCTAATTTTTGGGTAAATAGGATTTGTGGATTGCATCTTTTATCGTGCCTTGTCTGTTTTCTCCAGAACTGCCAAAGGTGAAACCTCGAGTTTCCATGAAGCGAAAACGAATGTCGGACAAGTCCACCAGCACCAGTGACCCTGTGACTGAAGATGACCACGTCCAGGTGAGATCTCCATCCTGTCCGACACTCGCTTCTTTAAAACACCTATACTCACCAATCTTCCCGCGCCGCAGGTGCTCGGCCTTAAATCAAAAAACCTGGTTGGCATCACCCTCACAAACTGTGGCATCACAGACCTGGTCCTGAAGGAGTGTCCAAAGATGATGTTTGTACACGGTAAGCGAGCCTTGCACACACCAATCGCACGTCTCTGTTTTAATCTGTGCGATTCCTCTGGTAGCCACACGCTGTCGGGTTCTGAAGCACCTGGTGGTGGAGAGCGCGCCAATCGTCAACCGCTTCGACTACGCCCAATGTAAGAAGCTGGACATGGAGCAGGTTCTGGATCAGATCTTACGGATTCCTCCAGAACGAAGCCGCATCATCTACATGAGACCCATGCAGCAGGTCAGCGTCCGGCCTCGGTCATGGATTCTTAAGTACAGTGGTACCTCTCTTTATGAAATTAATTTGTGCCAACGGCAGTTTCGTAAAATGGAAATTTCTTAGAATTGGGCTGCATTTTGCATGTAAATACAATAATCTTTTCCAATTTAAAAAAAAAAGTTATAATATTTAAACTTTTTTTAAACTTTTTTTAAATTTAAACTTATAATATGATAAAGCATCATAATAACTGTATTAAAAAACTTCCAAGTTACATTCGCCATCTTGAATGTCATGATAATCTTGCGAGATTATCAACTTGCGTTTAATTGCTCGTGACGCGTTTATTGGACATGGGCGTCTAAAAGAGACAGGAAGAGCTAATAGAAGATATTCTGTATATATTCTAAATAGCAATTTATCATCTATCATTCAAGAAAAAGAGTCACAAGTTAGTTTGTTGTTTTTTTTTTTTAAAGGTAAAATTATTTTTAGAAATATTTAGCCACAAGGTATTTAGGTTTTTAAGTATGTTTTAATTTTTTAAAAGGTTTTTTTTTTTTTTTTTTTTTTGGGGGGTGGGTTTGTGCCTGAAAAATTTGTGTTTTTATACGCGTATACATCACCAGATCGCCTCTGTTAATCTGGAGAAGAAGCTGTTCCGAGGGCCGTACCCGTACCACATCGCCATCATCCATGAGTTCAGCAGCCCTCCCAACGTGAGGAACAAGGTGCGCGTGCGGAGCTGGATGGACACCATTGCCAACATCAGCCAGTGAGTGGATTACCCAGAGTTCACTGCTTGTTTTTTCATTTTTTGGGAATATTTAAAATTTAAGAAATTAGGGTTTGGTAGATTAATGGATGGATGGATGGATGGATGGATAAAGGGAGAGAGATGGATAGTTAGAGGGATAGATGGGTGGTGAGGTAGAGAGATGGATGGATAGATGGATGGAGAAATGGATAGATAGAGACATGGATAAATGGATAGAGAGATGGATAGATTGAGAGAGGGAGAGAATAATCTTAAGTATAGAATAGAATGCCTTTATTGTCATTGTATTACAAGGTTACAATGATAATTTCATTGTATTGCTACTCCGTAGGTTCAAAAAGAAAGATGAGATAATGGTAAAATATACACACTGAATAACCAATATAAATAACTACAATATATTAAAACAAGATCAAAAATATAGAAATGATTAAAATATAACACAAGATCAAGAAATCAAGAAATGTGCAGTTTAAAATAAAGTATTCATTATTTATATATACAAAAATAATCTCCACCAGAATAAAAGTGTTCTTCTTCTCCACCAGATGGCAGTAGTGTTTTCATAGTCCCGATTTCACTGTGCTGTGTTTGTGCTCTTTCACAAGAGAACTCATCAAGTATGAATTCTTTCCGGAGGCCACACGGACGGAAGAGGATGTCAAGAAGTATCCCAACTATCCCTGGGGCCGAGACATCTACACACTGGAGGGTGAGAGGAAACAGATCCCGGGTCTCGGAGGCCTGCTCCGTGCTCCCTTCACTTCCTGTGTGTGAGAGAGTGCAAAGATATTTACATCTTCCTAATCCCTTCCACGGTGTAAATCACGTGTGCTGAGCTTCTTTCTGTGGTGGGCATGAAAAATGATGCTTGGCTCTTTCCCACAACCCCTGGTGTTTAGGAGTTGTGGACGGGGCTCCGTACTCCATGATCACCGATTTCCCGTGGCTTCGCTCCTTACGCACCGCCGAGCCCAACGGTTACGCTCGCTATGACTTCGAGGACGACGAAAGCAGTAAGTAACCTGCGTACAACAGTGCCACGCTGTAAACGAACCAAAGTCTGGGATAAGTGAGCACACACCAACCCGGAGCAGTGGGCAGCTTTAAGCCGGGGTTTTGGGGGTGGCATGTGAGGGTCTTGCCAATGGAATCCAGCCAGAGTGGGATTCGAACCTGCAACCTCTTAGACGAGTCTTATTTCCTGCTACTGGACCACGACTGCCACGTTTAACCCAATATAAGCCCTACCCCAAAACTAAATCACACTTAACTGGCCTTATTTTATAATAGATATTTGAGATAATTGACAATTGAGATATTTATAAAATAAAAATTGATATTTACTTGTGTAGAATTTTTTCTAAGGATTTTATTTTCAATACATTTAAAATAGTCATCGAGCGCAAATTGTTTTGTAGCCCATGTAATAAAGAGCTGGATGTATTGTGTGTTTTTATAGATTTACTTTATAAGCATGTATTTATGAACCTACTATACACTCGTGCTATTATATACATAGATGTTACACTAAGGTCCATCCAGAAGCCCAGTGTGACACCCCCCCACCGACCCCCCCCACTTGCCCCAGACACCTTGGCTTAATGCTGCCCACTGCTCCGGGTTTGTTTGTCACTTCAATGGATGGTTACACCCAGAGCACGAGTCTGATTCTGCCCCTAGTGGGCATATTGAGAAATTTCACTCTCTTTACGTACTTTAAAAGCGTTCTTTTTTTTTTTTAATTATAAAAAATTCAGCGTCATCTGTTGAACATTAAAGGAACACGATACACTAAACGCTTGTATTCCGTTTCAATATGTCTTCAATTTATAATCCAGGTATTTTTTTATTTTTTAATGTGTATTTATTGAGTTTTTGTTTGCACTGTTGAGTAGGATTTTCTTGGGGTTTTATTCCGTTTCATATGCAACGACATGCGGCATGCAGAAGAGCAACAGTGTAGACTTTAATAATCTTGACAGAACATTTCAAAAGTGAAGACGTCCTCATTCCTCACATTCCCATCATTCCAGCGGATGTGTCATTTAAGAGTTTGCAATTCCGGTTTTTATTACCACTTTATCACCGTCAACAAAGCTCAGGGCCGATCTTTAGCAGAGCGAGTTAAAATTTTTAATTGTTATTGTTTTAGTGTTTGTTTATATTACCGTATTTATGCGAATATAAGCACCCCTTTTTCACAAATTTAGACGCTCAAAAACTTGCGAGGTGCCGATTTCAAACATGCGCGAAAAAATAAGCCTCCATTTTTTTCGTATTTCAAGTCAGGAACAATCACAAATAAACAAAAAGTTTTATTAAAGTAAATACAATTGTTAATATTACAAATCAAACAGAGACGCCAAGCCACATCCGGCTAGCTTAGCGCTAACGGCTACAAACGGAGTTCAAAGCGTCAACGCAGAAAGAGAACAGTCGAAAATAAAGAACACGGGCAAAGAGTAAAAAAGGAACAGACACAATCAAAACGCTCGGTCTGCTGCACAGGGAAACACAATATTTGGTTACAATCGTCTTGCCGTCTGTTATAAAGACTGATAATGATGATAAACTGGAGTGCAAAGGGTCTCTGGATCCGCTATGAATTATGGGAGGTGTAGTCATTATTCAAGGAAATGGAAATGGAAGGAAATTCAAGGAAATGAAAAATCACGCGGGGTGTTTATATTCGCTTAATTATGGTATTAGTTATTGTTTGTTTGTCCCGTGGTTTGTGA
The DNA here is from genome assembly GCA_017309775.1 of Paedocypris sp. Pulau Singkep. NCBI lineage: Eukaryota > Metazoa > Chordata > Actinopteri > Cypriniformes > Paedocypris > Paedocypris sp. Pulau Singkep. The sequence goes on along the minus strand of MU204250.1, from coordinate 12,313,842 downwards.
AGAGCTCATCTCCTCTCTCTCTCACTCTTTCTCTCTCTCTCTCTCTCTCTCTCTCTCTCTCTCTCTCACTCACTCTCTCTCGCTCTCACTCTCTCTCTCATTCTCTTTTCACTCTTATTCTCTCTCTCATTTTCTCACTCTTGCTCACTCTCTCACTCACACTCTCTCTCGTTCTCTCACTCACTCACTCACTCACTCACTCTCTCTCTCATTCTCTCTCTCTCTCTGTCTCTCTTACTCTCGCATTCTCTCACTCTCTCTCGCTCTCTCTTATTCTCTCACTCACTCATTCTCTCTTTCATTCTCTCACTCTTGCTCACACTCTCACTCACTCTCTCTCTCTCTCATTCTCTCTTTCTCACTCACTCACTCTCTCTCATTCTTTCTCTCTCTCACTC
>MU204250.1:12289738-12304641 GCA_017309775.1 Paedocypris sp. Pulau Singkep | reverse complement strand
AAAAAAAAAAAAAAGGGCGGCCGACCCTGCTGGACCCTTTATCAGAAATCAAAAGGTCTGGCCTCCCCCTCTCTCTGGCTCTTTAACCCAATCCAATCTGCCTCTTCGACCTCTGTGGCTCGACATGTCCAGCAGGAGAATTCATCAGTCTGAGAGCTCGGCCCAAGGTCAGGCCTTTGTCTGCCTCTCTTTATGTCTCCTCTTATCTGGGCAGATGTCTCGCTCCGTTGGCGAGGGTGTGAATGTGAAATCCTGTTTGCTCAGCTACGGGTTTGTATGTTCGCACAAAGAGCTTGGTGGAGCAAAGGAGCAGAACATGGCTGTGATGCCCTTGAGAACCTTCAGCCAGGACGAGGGGCTTCTACTGGTCAGTTTGGGGGTTTGTTTGGTCAGTCCTGACGGTTTGTGATGTGGGAGTAATTAGCTCTAGAGTAATGGAGGCCAAGGTCGAGACCCTGGTTCGAGGCCTGGTCAGGGTTTTGTGTCTCGTGGCTAAACTTGACCTGCGTGTGACTTTTCGCAGGCCACAGCGAATACGACAATTAGACCTAGACACTACGAATCCGCCTGGTTGTTGAAAAATTCAACATTTAATAATGATCAAGACTCCTTTTGGTATAATTGTCAGATTTACCAGTTGTTGCTTCACTTTGTTCAATCAAATCAATTGTGACTGAATTTTTTTTAGAAACCAGTTTTGGGTCGAGATCTGTTACATTTTGTTACAATACATCTGAATTGTAAGAATGAAACAATTAAGTCCTGCATGGGGGCCAAGTTTAAGGCCCGGTCAAGATTTGTGTTGTGGCTCGTTCGAATTTGGTGGCGAAACTTGACTTTGCTGTGAACTTCGCAGGCCACAAACTCAAACAAGATTTTGAGATTACACATCGAGATTTGTCTTTGATTCTCAGATAGAATGAAGATAGAATGAATTTGGTCTACAAAGTGAAGAAGTGATTGAAGTTATTCATATTTTCTTTTGTATTAGTGGATTGTAATTGCTCACGCGGTATTTCATTTACTTGATTATCATTGTAACAAAAACATGTAGTGAGCGTTACTATTATGTGAATTGAACGATTTATTGTTTATGTCTAGAATAAACTACCTAAGACAAGGAGGAGAAGTTTCAAAGTGGGAAAATGCTTTTAAGTATTTCTTTTTAATTAAAACAATTTTTAACCGTGGTCAATTTGACTCGAACAATGGTGTTACACATATGTGATCTGAATAATTACATTTTTTTTATATGAAAATTACACCAAATGAGCCAATCTGGAGAAGTTTCAACATGAAAAAATACTTTAAAGTATTTAAAAAAAAAAAAATTTAACTTTGAAAATGGGTTTATTTGACCCGAACATACCAGGAGGGCTAATATAACCGATCCCTAATATTGGTTTTGCAAATTCCCGTCTCACTGGTGGAGTCAATGTTCTTGGATTGAACTGACTCTCCAGGACCGTTTTCCTTTATAAGGACAAGAACGTGAAGCCACCTCGAGCTTTCATTCACACACCAAAGACCTTCAGCATGAAGACTTCAGCGCGTTGCATCCCAGAAGCCCAAGCTTTCCCATCGCAGGAATCACGATCTTTTCGCCTGGAAGCTGATTATTTTAAACAACTGTGCCTGAGCACATGTGTGTTCCCAGCTCGCTGCTTAATGGCTTCCACATGGACTCCTCCGAGAGGCCGGCCAAGACTGAAAATCTCCAAATTTAGAAGAAATATGAAAATTGTCAAGCGTGCTCGTCTCAGCTGAGCCCCCCCGGCCCCTCCCCTCCCCCCACAGGTCACCACTGGGGGTCACAGGCCAGCCAATCAGGAGGCTCCGGAGGCTTTCCCAGACCTGCCCCTCGCGCCCATATAAGGTAAGAGACATCTCGGCTCTCCAAGCCCACCACGCTTCATAAAAGAAAGCCGCGGCTAGGAAGCCCCATCCGACTGGGAATCCTTGGGAAGCGTTCCCACATCTGGACGGACGGGCAAGACCAGCTCAAGACCGGAAAGGTAAGACTTGATTTTACTCGGGGGTTTGTGAGTGTGTATGTTTACGTGTGTGAGTTATGAGTGAGAAGGATGAAGTTGTAGGATTTCGCTCACCTCTGGTGAGCGAAATCCTACAACTTCATCCTTCTCCCTCACAACTCTCACACGTAAACTTATACTCAAAGTGTTAGCGCGCTAGTAAAACACAGTGATTTGCATTTCTCCGTGCGAGTAACGTGAGAGTAACTTGAGAGTTCACCTGGGGATAGCGACTGAGCTTTACGATGACCTCACCGGCCCGGGATTTGAACTTGACTTTGAACTTGCGAAAAAAAAAAAAAGCCACTTTCCATTTCTAGGTTTGAGGTGTAAAGTACTTGAGTACACTTTAGGAACTCTTGTAAGTGTAGTTGATCCTTTTTTTACTCATTAGCATTTTTTGGCTACTTTGTACTTGTACTGAGTGTCAGAAGTATAAGCGAGTTCAAAATTCACGCTGGCCCAATAAATTCACGCAAACGATAAAGTGCAAGTACTAATACAAGTACAAATACTTTTATCAGATTTTTTACGCCGTATTTCATTTTCACATAGGATGAATTGTTTTATATTTACACTAGATACAGTGTATACATATTTTATACATATTTTTATACATATTTTATATTTACTAGAAAATTCCTAGTGTACTCAAGTACTAGGACCATCTGTGTAATTCACAGGTAAATAATGGACATTTTTCTTTTTAAAGACCTTTTCACATAGCGACTTTGCACTGCTCTCGGACTACGAAAAGTGCTATATGAATAAACTTGAACTTGAACTTGAACTCTAAATTTGATGCAGGAACTTTTCCACTAATGGCTCTAAGAACATCAATATGAACGAAGGCTTTACTGACAGATTTACCCGTCATGCTGGTGTTTGTTGCTTTCATAACACCATCTTTTATTATATATTTATTATTTATATGAATAATAATTCAATATGATGTGATTTTAATGTCTGATGAGGCGAGCAGAGGAGGAGGAGGAGGTGGTCCGGCAGATGCTGCCAGCTGTTGGTAGGCCGGGGTCAGCGTTTAACTTTCTCAGTCTCGGCATACCACTCTGCTCTCACACACACACACACACACACACACACACATTCCAACCCATCTGAGCTGAATCTTAGCGTGTCCATATAAAGTAACGGACTGTTAACCCTCGTTCCGCGCTGTTTGTTGAACGGACTCGGCTGTTTCATTCTTGTGTAGTTTTCACTTTGTTGCAAGTGGGGTTTTTTTTTTTTTTTTTTTTCAAAATAAGATTGATTCAATTTTATACACTTGATTGGATTTTAGATGTTTGTGAGTATTCTTTCTACATGGTGATTGTTTATATTGTATTTTTTCCATTTTATTGTTACAAAAATGCAGAATAAATTGATGTGCAGAGGACAGAGAGACAGACAGACAAATATACATGGATGGATGGATGAATAGATACGTAGATATTCAGATAGATAGATAGATAGATAGATAGATAGATAGATAGATAGATAGATAGATAGATAGATAGATAGATAGATAGATAGATAGATAGATAGATAGATAGATAGATAGATAGATAGATAGATAGATAGATAGATAGATAGATAGATAGATAGATAGATAGATAGATAGATATTCAAATAGATAGAAAGGTAGATAGACAAACAGACAGATGTAGAATACTATTCTTGTGATTTAATGAGGGACAGATGAACATATGTTGACGGACAGATGGACAGATGAGATAGAGGAGTGACTGCGAGGGAGGGAAAGGAAGTGCGTTATTAGTGTTATTCTGGAGTCAAGAGTCTGGCAGTCACCGGAGCGCGGAGCTTTCACATGACCCGGAGCCGTGGCCTGTCCCCCGCATCACTGGAGCCCCTTCTGGAGCCCCCGGGGACCCCGATTCCCACAGTCACTTTCACACGAGCACGGGCCAGGCGAGGCGGGGGAGGGGTGAGGAGGGGTGCCAGCCACATCAGGCCCTAAAAGCCTCGTCCACCCACTCACACTCACACACACACACACACACACACACACACACACACACACGATATAACTCATCACTTTACGTTTTGAAAAACTTCTGCTCCGGTTCGGGTTGTTCTGATTCTGACTAATAAGTCCGGGTTGGTTTGAAGTACCGGTAATAATAATAATAATAATAATAATAATAATAATAATATGAGTATTTGTAGGGCGCTTTTCACAGTTTTAACTGTCTCGAAGCGCACAGGTAAATATGTAAGGGAAGTGTTGCTTTTTATTCATTTGATCGTCTGGACCTGGTAAACCATCATGACCTTCAGAATCAACACGTTCTACACACGAGGGAGGAAAAAAAAAAACGTCTGACTAATGTTACCTTGATTCAAATTTTTCGGCAAATGTCGTTTTTTGTTACAAATAATTATTTGTGTTATTAATGAACACAAATAAAGTATTTGTGTGAGGTCGAAACGATGTGTAAAATAATCGTGGCTTTTGGTTTTCCTACTGGTGTAGTATTTAAATTGGATGTTGTTTTTATCTAGATTCAAATTCAAAAGGGTAAAAATAAAGATACAACCTGAATGAAGTACAAAAAGAAATAACGATAAAATACTGCAAAAAAAAAAAAACAGTAAAGAGAAAATGTGAGTAAAATACATCCAAGTGATCCAGGTATAGTAAAGATGTTTAAATTGTTCAGAATAATTAAATCAGTAATCAGATTAAAGATTTTAGATCTACTAACTCACCACACGAACTCGGGCCTAACTAGACAAACTAGAGTAAACCAGGTCGGTCAGTATGAATTGTTTTACAACTATGTGCAAATCAAGTATATATTCCTAATTCTTCTAGTAAGAAAATATAATTATTATTGAGCCGGAGAGTCTTTTTTTTCCAAATAGCCCCCCCCCCCTATAGATGAATAGAATAAAATCCCACCACATATGCATATCATATCATAAATGTTGTGTGATGAAGGACGTCAGATGTGTTTTTGCGTTGTTGGGATGTGCTTGAGTTTTAGAGGAGATTAGCCGGTAGACTCGAGGTGACCGCTCCCCTCCTTCACACTTCCTGTCCTGATGATTTAAGAAGATGGGGAGAACTGAGAGGAAACCTTAAAAGGCAATGTTTAGGCGTGCGGCCCTCGCTTTATCACGTCTGAGTAAACCCGAGGTGAACGGCAAGCTTTATTCACACTCACTGCGCCGCTTCAAACTCAACCTGTGTGTGTGTGTGTGTGTGTGTGTGTGTGTGTGGCCAAGGAGAGGTAAAAAAGTATTATTAATGTGTTCAATTAGGATAATAATAATTTTAATTGAGTATTTATTTTGTTGATACATTGATACATACATACATTTATTATAAATCAACTTATAAACAAATACATTATAAATGCTTGTTTGGTTTCATTCATGCTCATAATTCCATCTTATAAATTATAGATGGCACATAGAAATGTGTCCATATGTAACAATATTTTTATCATTTTAATTATATTGTTGTTGTTATCATTATTATAATTATTTTATTGTTGTTGTTATTATTGATATTATGCTATGTGTATGTTTTTATATTAAAAAAATATTAATTGTTTATTAATCAGAAATTACTTTGTTTCATTTCATTCATAGTCACTGTTCAGCTTTTCATCTATAAATAGTTCTTCGTAAGTGTGTGTGTGTGTGTGTGTGTGTGTGTGTGTGTGTGTGTGTGTGTGTGTGTGTGTGTGTGTGTGCGTGTGTGAGAGAGAAATACAATTAATATTTTTATAATTATTATCTATTTATTAGAAGTGTTATTTATTCCTACATTATTGTGTTTGATCATTTTATGTATGTATACATGTTACAGGCTAAAATAATTTATCTAAAAGAAATGTATCTGTGGAGAGGTTTCTGAATTCTAACATAGCTTTGTTTTACACACAAGAGAAACTGAAATAATCAAGTTATTATTTATTTTGAACCATTTCTTGCAGCAGCAAATGTAATTTCAATTCAAAAGCGGTTATAAATTCTTCAGATCAGCACTGTAGGTTTTAGTGTGTGTGTGTGTGTGTGTGTGTGTGCGTGTGTGCGTGTGTGTGTGTGTGTGTGTGTGTGTGTGTGTGTGTGTGTGTGTGTGTGTGTGTGTGTGTGTGTGTGTGAGAGAGAGAGAGAGAGAGAGAGAGAGAGAGAGAGAGAGAGAGAGAGAGAGAGAGAGAGAGAGCATTATGCAATAAAGCGTCCAAATCGTACGTTTTTAATTTTTAACTTTATTCTCATATTTTTCATTTTTTCTTCTGCTTTAAGTTTATTTCCGTAAGTTCAAAACACTTAAGCAACAAAGAAACATCTTTTGTCTAATCAAACGTGTTGGTCCATTGATAGAGTCGCACCGTATCGCCTAAAAAAAACCGAGTTATGCATGATAAATAAATATAAAAAAAATAAACATATATGAAACTATAATTCAATAGGTCAATCCCAGCACATGATAAGTTCCGCTGGTGTGTCGGCACTTCCTGCCCCGGCGATGCTCGGGATCCTGGGAACGGCTTAATCCCACAGGATGTGATGTTTATTATCGCCGTCGATTTAATACCAGTATTTTTCTATCCGCGTCGACCTATAGGAGCAGAGCTGGAAGCAGGATGTGCTTGTTTGGATTCATAACCTACACATCCGGCTTCTCCCACAATCCCAAACTCCTGCAGATAAGGTCAAGTTCTGAGCATTTGTAAGGCGCTTTTCACAGTTTTAACTGTCTCTAAGCGCTTTTTTTTTTTTTTTTTAATAAAAATTGGTTTCATTTACTTTTCGAGTCATGTGGCTATGCGATGACAACAGTGAGTGAGAGAGGAGACAATTGGTTAGGGAATGATGATGATGATGATGATGTGATGAGCACACACAACTTACTCTACTGTTTCGATCCAAATCAAAATTCTAATTCAAATTGTATTTGTCACATACAAATTATACGTGGTACAACATGTAGTGAAATGTGTTTTTTTGGTCGTTCCAGCATTTAAACATAGGGATGGGCCCAGAAAGCCACCTTGAGTAAAAATACTTTACTACTGTACAAGTTAAAGTAAAACTACTTTAATACTTAATAAAAAATTTTTTTATAAATTTTATACATTTTTTTTATTTTTATAATTTAATTTAAAAAAGTTACTCCGTTACTAGTTACAAGAAGAGGTGTAAAGCACTTGAGTAAACTTTAGGAATTTTTGTAAACTTTGTAAATATTGTGCTTTTTTTTTTTACTAACAAAAAAAATTATTATTTTTTTAACTCTTTTTTTTTTACCATTTATGTTATTTTTGCCTACTTTGTACTTTGATACGGAGTATGAAAAATATAAGCAACTTTTAAAATGCATGCAGTCCCAATAAATTCACGCAATCAATAAAGTACTTTCAATGTTGTTTCAATGTTTAAAGAAGTATTCCAGTTTCTTTACGTGTTTGTCAAATCTTTTTTTTTTTTAGAATCAATTGTTTTATACATACTATACATATTGTATATTTACAAAATGTTCAAAAATACCTAGTAAGTAACAAAGTCCGTTTACTCAAGTACTTTACACTTCTGGTTACCAATGTCAAGAAGACTTGGGTAAAGTATACAATTCTAAAAGTACGTACTTGAGTAGTTTACTTGTACTGAATATAGGCTCAAGGTACAACAAAATGTGCAAAGAGGGAAAAAAAAGATAAAGAATAGAAATACGATAAAACAGGGTATAAAGATAAATATACTATTCAAAATGTGCAAAAGGAAATACCAAAAAAATAAAAAAAAGCTACAGAACTACAAACCCGGTCAAATCCCGGGTTATGAGCATTGCTTAGTCGTCTTCCGATCGCATCGTTTTTTTACAAAACAAATTTATGCAAAACTCATCTCTCTGTCTTCTAGCGGTAAGAAAAAGATTGACTTAATCTAGTCACTATAACGTTGGCCACTTGTATCCTGAATATTTTGTAACTAGTTGGTCTGTGCAATTGAATGTTTGATTGACATGAAAGAATTGATGAATCCACGACAAATGGACCAGGTCAAAGACTCCGTCGTCTTTTCCGAACGCTTTGCCTTTTTAAGTCGTGCTGGGGACGGTGTGACTAGAAAAGGGAAAGTATGCCGGCGATGGGAGGAGGAGCGCTGACAAACTATCAGCCGCACAATCGCCGAAAGAGCCCGTGTTTATCGAAAGCGCCGCTACGTTCCCCATTATCCCAAAATAAATCCCCTCCAGACTTCCTTATAAGGAGCGAGGGGGATTCAGGAGAGGAGGGGGGGGGGCAACCTAAAGCCAGTGTGGAAAAGTCTCCCGAAAGGCCAAGGAATTCCGATGTTTTTTCGTCCTATCTTCACCCCATTTTTGGAAGAGCGACGGGTTTAATTCTCGGAAAAGTTCATTAAGACGGATTTGTTTGGGATTCCTGCTTATCAAAGCCGCCTCAGGTGATGCCCAAGCCACACATGGTTCACTCGCATCATCACGGCCGAGTCATTCCGCCTCCGTTACCTGATCCCATCCTTCTCTCTCTTCTTCACAGGTCGGAGGAGGACCAGCCAATCATCTCACAACGCCGGTGAGGTCATGTGTTGTCCACACCGTTGGATCCATGGACTGTTTGGATGTGTTTTAACTGGGAATTAGGTCAGAGCGCTTGATTAGCGTCTATAAACAGACGGAAAGTGGAGCCAGAGCTTGTCAGCCGAGGCCTGGAGAGCTTCTTCAAAGGCTGCTAGTGTAAACTGTGAACACTATCTAGTGGATAGTCTGCACATGTCGCTTCTCTCCAGACGGGGAAGCCATTAGCCAGTGAGTTTGTGATCTGACAACACAGGTGTAAAGAGTTCCAGAAAGCCACCTTGAGTAAAAGTACTTTACTGTAAAAGCTACTCCGTTACTAGTTACACGCTGAGGTGTAAAGCACTTGAGTAAACCTTGGGAATTGTTGTAAACTTTGTAAATATTGTACTTTTTTTTTTTACTTACAAAAAAATTATTTTATTTTTAACTCTTTTTTTTTTTTTTACTATTTATGTTATTTTTGCCTACTTGTACTTGTACTGTGTATCTAAAATATAAGCAACTTTTTAAATTCGTGCAGTCCCAATAAATTCGCGCAATCAATGAAGTACAAGTACAAATACTTTAAGTGTTTCAGTGTTTAAAGAATTGTTCCAGTTTCTTTACGTGTTTGTCGGAAAAAAATTTTTTTTTTTAGAATCAATTGTATACATGTATTTATATTGCATATTCACAAAATGTACAAAAATACCTAACAAGTAACAAAGTCCATTTACTCAAGTGCTTTACACCTCTGGTTACAAGTCACCAATTCCAAGAAGACTTGGGTAAAGTATCCAATTTTAAAAGAACTTGAGTGTTTTACTCGTACTGAATTTAGGCTCAAAAACACAGAGAAATGCGAAAATCGAAGTAAGTAGAAGTAAAAAGTCGGCAAAAAATAATGACTCAAGTAAAGTACAACCCGAAATTCTTCTTATGTAAGGTAACAGTATTTTTGTATTTGTATAAAGTATGTGCTTTTTTATTTGTTACTTGGCAACTCTGTTTGAGAGGCATTTTATAAAAATCAGACCCAAATAGACTTACAGAAAAAGCGGACCGAGTCTTGCTCTAGGTCAATGACATTTTACACATAGTAACTCATTTAAGTTGTTTTAAAATTTGATACTTTGCTACTTTGACTAAAGTCTTTTTTATAGTGGTGACTTTTTACTTGTATCGGAGTAACTTCTACAGCACGTGTCCGTACTCTCTATTTAGTTTTACCATTTTGGAAACATGGAAATGTCATTTGGAAATTTCACTTCTGTATTTGAAAATTAAACCTCATGAATAGTTTTTTTCCCACTTTGTTTTGATTTTAGCCTGAATCTCAAGTCTTTTTTACAGTGGTGACTTTTTACTTGTATCGGAGTAACTTCTACTAACACAGTTTTGGAGTACTGGAGTAACTTCTACAGCCCGTATCCGTACTTTTACTCAAGTACGGCTGTCTGGTGCTCTCGACACCTGGTTATATATGAAGTGAGGGCACGGTCTCCCTGTAGAGACGGAGGAAGTGGTTGAGTACAGGGACGTGTGGCCTGCATTGATCTTCTCTTCTGAACTCGCCGACATAAACATCCTGCTCCGTAACCACGGCAGCGAGCGCTGTTAGTCCAGCCAGTCCGCAAGCTTTTCCTTGGGTGGCCGCCACGTTCAACAGCTTCCTAACATCGCTGGAGCTCGTGTCAAGCACTTAGTGTGTGTTAAATATACCACGCACAAGCCAGGGAGCTCGTGGGAATGCCGAGGTTTTCCATTAGCGGCCTTCGCACAACTCTTCCGAGCGAGTGGGAACTCGACCAGAGCGACAAAACCAGATATTTTGGTGATGTGGGTCAAATCCATTTCCTGCTCAGACACACGCTCGCCAGCACTTCCTCCACACATGCCCATCCTTCACATCTACACACTTTGGCATTCATGTTAGCAATCAACATTCCTATGCGGTGTGTGTAGTCCATGTATACAGTGTAAAATCTGTTCATTGCGTCTGTAAATTAGATGGACATCTATTCTTGCATAGATGGCTTTCCCAGTAGCGAATAATAATAATAATAATAATAATAATAATAATAATACATTTTATTTATAAAGCACTTTAAATTTGCAAGCAAACCTCGGAGTGCTACAAAAGGCAAGAATGGGTAAAAAAAAAATTAAAGATTCAGTAAAAGTGAATAGTAAAATACACGTAAAAGCTTAAAAGGCTCTCCTAAAATCATCAGGCTCTCCTAAAAAGGATCATGGGTTCGATTCCCAGGGAAAGCAGGAATTTGTTGAATTGTAAACGTAGTAATGAAATGTAAGTCGCTTTGGATCAAAGTGTCTGCTAAATGACTGTAAAGTTAAGTAAAGTAAAGATGACTGATAGAATCTGTAAATAGTTTCTGTTCATAGCATTTGATTCTCACATGTACGTACATTCTGTATATTTTAGCTCACAAGGTTTTATATTTGTGTAGAAATATTGTAGTGTTATTGAAAGGAAGTGACCTAAATAATATATAGTAGAAATAGAACGTTTTACATGCCTCAAAAAGTCACGATTCCTTAATTTTCTGCATTTCGTTGCCTTGTAATGACCTGCACATGTGTAATGACAATAAAGTTGAATCTAATCTAATCTGAAAATACCAGGATGGTAACTAGTTGGGTATTAACCTCTAGACAACTGAGCTCTGAAATGATATTCTTTTTAAAATTGGCTTTGCTAGTTGGGCTTTTGTGAGTACAAAATTGTGTAAAATTTGAAAAGTGTAACATTTTATACACGATTAAGTGGAGATATTACATATGTTACTACTAAATAATTATTTTCATCGATCTTCCATGTCCTAACAAAAGGGACACGTCTTACCTAAATATCATGCTCATAATTTTCCATAAATAATACATTTTAATACTTCCTTTGCAAAGACTTACATCTCCACTAAAAGATGCTCTAAGGTCCACAGACGAGGCCATCAGGAATCAAGAGGCTAATCATCTCCCATTGGTTTTTAGGACACGCAGGAACGCAGAAGAGCGCAGGAATATATCCGTCCAGTTGTGTAGAGCTCAGCAACCCATCACGTCTTCAATCAGAAGGTACGGCGGTGATGGTTTGGACAAGTCTTCAGGCCCGAGGTGCAGTGCTGCATCTCTGGTCAACTGGGAGTCTGAGATGAAGCACTGTAGCTCGGGAGGAAAGGCCTTGAGTCTCCTCACTGAGCTCCAACGTGTCCGCTGATATTACACATCATCCCTTACTTCTTCATCCCCACCGTGCTGCTTTACTTCCGCATCCCCGGGGTCCAGTTTTCCCAGGAATCCCTTGGAGAATCACGAGGGGGATTCCTGGAAATACTGTTCTTGGGGTTGAGGCTGGACAACCTGTTCCAAGAAAACACCGTGTTCACTGTGTATAGTCAAGTGCGGGATGTATTGATAACCTGTTCTAATAAAAGTATGAATGATTTGTCATCTTTTCAAGGTGTTTTTTTTTTATCGTGAGCCGAGTTTAAGTCCGATCTGGGTTCCGTCAGCATGTTTTTCACGTGCTGAATGAGTTTCCTCATTCCAAGTCAAACATGTCATTAGTCTGGAAAAATGCTTTCAGCTGAATCGATGGGAAATTTCCAGTCGCGTGTGAGCGATATCCTGTTTGCATATTTTGCATATCTTGTAATAAATTCATGCTCAGATTAGCACCACATGACCCAGATCATCTGTCCTATATTACATACAAATGTAATGATAGATTATTGAATAATGTTATGGAATTATATTAATGATACATATGTCAATAATAAAATCTCTATAATCTATATAATAATAAATCTAATAAATATAATAAATCTCTATATAATATCTATCTATCTATCTATCTATCTATCTATCTATCTATCTATCTATCTATCTATCTATCTATCTATCTATCTATCTATCTATCTATCTATCTATCTATATTTTTGTCTGTCTGTCTGACTGATTGCTTGCCTTCATGTCTAGTCTGTCTGTCATACTTGTCAATGTTGTGTTTTTACAAAATGCAATCCAGGCTTTTTTGTGGATTTGCCTTCTTCTTCTTCTTCTTCTTCTTCTTCTTCTTCTTCTTCTTCCACTAAAGGCAGAGCACAAGTTTGATGTGGTCTCTAGTAGCCACATTGACGATCTTACTCACTTTCACTTTACTTTAATCTTTCCATCTACTGATTTAACAACAGGAAAAGTAATGTAGATTTAGAATAAACACTTTCTTCGGTTATTTGACTGCATTCGCATTTTACATTTGGATTCATGTTTGGACAAAATGCAAAAATATTATCATTATTGTTACGTATTTTCTGTGTATTATTTCATATTTATTATTCATTTAGTATTTATTATTATTATTATTATTATTATTATTTCATGCTGAAGAATTAGCGCCCTCTAGTGTACACCATCACTGGCAACTTGCGAACACCGCGGACATCCATAAGGTGGCGCAGTCTGCATTGGCTAGTGAATTCAAAATGAAACGTTATGATAGTTTTCAAAGTGGCTGTTCTAATTTGCATAACACACTGTGTTATGTTAATACAAACCACCTCTTGTGAAATTATGAGTAGACCTGGATAGAAATCATTTAAAATGTCAAAATCTCCGGTCAGACACGCAGGCACGTGGTGATTCACGCACTTTTCAGTGAGTGGTAGATTCCTTATTTTTTCGTCAAATACCTTTCTGTGAAACTGTCACGGTGAGCGAGGCACGAAACATCTCATATCTGTCCTCTGACGCACAAAACCAGACTGACGCGTTTCAACGTTTCCATATAACATTCTAAAATCAGATTGGGGCCAAAAATATCAAACATTTCTTTGCCAAACGGCAAAAAATTCTATAAAACAAACTAAATAATGATTCACATTTCTGTATGTTTTTTTTTCCGCTTGCATGCTTCACGTTTGAAACTTTTTCTTTATTGCTTCAGATTTTTCGTTTTTTTTCTGGTGGGGGCAGCCCTTTCTCTGATTGGCTGGTGAGATTGTGATTGGCAGCTGCTTGACCGGGAAGTGTGGGAGGAGTTCAGGAGCATACACTGTTTGATTTTTTTTATATTATTACACAATAAATTGTGATTAAAGTTTTGTTTTTGCAAAATATTGCTAAATTGTTGTGGTGGCAGACTACTTCAGAATAATAATAGACATTTTACTTCACATCGAAATACTGTACGTTTTATGAAACTGTTTATGTGCAAGGATCCCGATAGGTGCCATACAAATAAAACGTAATATTATTATTGCTGTCATTGCTATTAATATTATAATTTATATTGTTAAGAAAATTATATTAATGAAAATAATGATAAAATGTTCCCTTTGTTTTAAAAACTCTCCCGCCTCGAGCCCAGAGCGGCTGAGATTGTCTTATCCTGGAGACCCAGAAATGGTAAACGTTCAGCACGTGAATGAATAGATGTACGTATGTAGACGCTTCTGGGATTTGTCTCTGGTGTATGAAGCCCAAAACCATATGAAGCCCAAAATCATCTTTTCAACATGCGGCTCAGGCGACTTCATCCGTCCTAATGAGAGACGTGTGCGGCAGCGAGAACGTCTGGTTTTCCTGGGACTCGTGGAGGTCGGTTTGTGTTGAGATTAAAGGAAAGGTTTCATCTGGAGCTAATGTGAAGTGTGTGTCACGACTCGGTTCTGGCTCATCACGTCTGAGTCTGAGGGAGAAACGGAAGAGTTGTAATTGTTGTGTACGGGAAAGTCTTTTATTATCACATATAATATTTTTTCTTTATTATGTGTAGTGTGTGTGTGTGTGTGTGTGTGTGTGTGTGTCAAGCCAACGATTTGTACATCAGTGGCAAACATACACTTTTAAAAAAATGCCGGATATACAGCAATATGTATTGTATTTTTTGCAATGTTCTATTGTGTTAACCAATCAAGTTGCTGTTTTTTACTTTTTAACTTGAGATTTGTGCTGTAAATATATAATGTTTTTTTGCTGTAATTTGACAAAAAAAGGTTGGATCTCATAACTTTACAGTATGATGTTGGACACCACAGTTGCTGGCTGATTACTGTTTTTTACAGCAAAAAAAAAAGTTTTAAAAGTTTTAAATGGTTTGCAAAAATTATTTGTTTTAAATCCAATGCATACAAGAAGGGAAAATGATTTTAAGTTACCGTCTGTAAAAACATCGTTGAAACAAAGGTGTATTTCATTTTTAGGAGTACAGTACTGGAATTGTCTGGAAAATGACCTCAAAAAATGTTCTAGTATTACTTTATTCAAGAGTCGTTGTAAGCGGAAAATGA
>MU204250.1:12258241-12289638 GCA_017309775.1 Paedocypris sp. Pulau Singkep | reverse complement strand
TGTATGGGATATGATTTAAAATTATGTTTCGTTTTGTTAGTATAAAAATTGCCATCTGTGGTTATTATTTTGTGATAAGAATGGGGTAGGAGCTAATAAGACATTGTCTTCTTTCTACTCCTGTTCTTAAGGTGGAATATGTTCAACATTACCACTAAAAAAAAAAAGAACAAATAAAATGAAATGAAATGAAATGAAAACCCGAGTACCCGGAGACTACCATTTGTAGTGTATTCTTTTGAAACGGTAACCAATTGATTACCATTTTTACAGTACGTATTTTACAGCTTAAGACAATTGCCAGTGTATTAACTCTTTTTAGGCTATTGGAAAAAAACAGTAACCAGTGGATTACTGCTTTTTTTTTTTTTTACAGATATTTTCACCACATGTGCTGCTAGAAACTTTTTAAGAGTGAAATGTTTTACAGTAAAGTATATAATTTTTGAAAACAACGGTAAACAGCAGACTACAGCTTTTTACATGGACATATTGTACAGTGTTTTCTTTCCAATTGCCAACATTTAAAAGGTTTCGAAATTCTTTTTTCTGTGTGATGAATGAAAATCAGCACGTGACAAGCAGACCTGTGGGATTTTATTTTTTCTTTGCTATATGCTGTTTTTACATACATTTTTTTACAGCTGTAGATGCTTTGTTTCATTAATATATATATATATATATATATATATATATATATATATATATATACAGTATATACTCATTTTTTTATCACAATATCATGCAATAAAAGAATTGTGGAATTCAATTGTTGGATCCCGTATGGTTTAAATGAAATGCTCTTTTGACGTATTCATGTTTATTTCTTGAAAAGCCCAGCGTCTGGGATTCGGGAAACACACGCGTCTCACAGCAGATCCCTCTCCAGCTTGTGAAGGACCAGAAGATCTGGAGCGACTGGTTTAGTTGGTAATGAGGAGCATGTGACAGGCCGAGGTGTGTTCTTCATCCTGTGGTTCTCACCTCCAGGCCAGACCAGGCTTCGGCCATCTGCTAAGTCTTGACGTGTTGCCTGTCCTACAGTTAACACGGCAATTTAATACTCAGATAATAACTTCCGCCATGACTGTTCCAAAAACTGTGTTCCAAAAGTCCACTACACATTTGAATCCACCATGGAGATCCTTCAATCCAACTGTTATTTCTGATTCGTCCACTAAAGCAGACGACCATCATACGACTGAATAATTGACCGGCTGTAACTCATGGCATTGTGCTCCTATGGATGAATGCGTCAGAAAGGCCGTGTGTGTGTGTGTGTGTGTGTGTGTGTGTGTGAGGATTGCGAAACAGGCCGTGTCAGGTGAGGTGTGTCATCAGACCTTTAGGCCTTTCCAGCACCGGGCGTGTCTTCAAGGGTAAAGGTTGTTCCGCTCCGCTCACACGCCACCTTAATCACAGAACTGAACCGTCTTCTACGTATCTGAGAAGCAGAAGCTTATCAAGGTCCGTTTGGATCCGCGCTGGTTCTGGGTTCTCCGGCCTGGCTGGAAACCTGATGCCTCGCTGGTGCTGCAGGACGATTTCAGATGCAATAAAGTTCATCTCTACGATTACTGAAAGCTGCTGAACAGCTGACGCGCAGACAAAAGGCTGAAATCTGACCTCTTCCTGGAGCTGCAGGCCTCCCGCGGCTGATCTGAGGTCGGTGCAGTGACGCGCCGCCGCCACCGGGGGCGCTGTGAGGGCGTTTCACTAGCTCATGTTTGCACATGTACAGTCGTTTTAAAATGAGCAGTCTTAACAACTCACACGGTTAGGAGAATACAATAGAATCATGTAAACACACTTTTTAAACGGAATAATCTGGAGTACACGTTCAAATGTCATTATTTACATAAATTGGTGACTTTAATTCAAACTAAAATGAACTTTACATTTATGCAGATGTACTCTATACTGTATAAATAATTTAAGATGTAACACATCTCCAGATAATGATCTCGCAGACGCGTTTCATAATTTTGCGCTGTATATGAATTGTGCATCACAAATAGAATGTAATATAATCAATCTAATAAATTAGATTTTTGGTCTTTGTCATATATTTTCAGAAAGTGCGTTCACACTCGTCTGTCACGACTGAATTTACTTTAATATTCCCATGACGGACGACCGCCGCTAAGAGATTAATCTGCTTCCTGGATGGGATTACGGCTGCGGGTCACGTGACCTGCACTCAATCCTAAAGCAAAAACACTCGTTTTATTTATGTTCGAGATAAGACACATCATTATTCATATTATTTGCCAGGATGGCCGATATCTGGCCACGGGAAGCCGTTATTAACGTTGCCTTCATAACGTGGGCCACAAAGACGCTGCGGCCCGGATTAGATTACGCGACTCCAGCAGGACGGCGAGCGCGGTCACGTGACGCGGAGCTGGCGCGATCTATCCATAAGGAGACCGGCAGACCGAGGCCTTTAGTGGCCAAGCGCTCATTCATACTTCATGACGGGCATGTATGAATAATAAACTCGCATTTCCGCCGTGTGTGTGTGTGTGCGCGCGCGCTTCACATACCCACACACGGAGCAGCTGTTTACTCTCGCGACATGTGTTTCTGAACTCACACACACACACACACACACACGTGCTCGCCAGGCCTTCTACGACAGTCAAACGGAGACTTTCGCCAAATGAGGCATGAAGCAATTTCCACACGTGCCATTTTGAAGCCATTTTAATATTTACAGATCAGGGAAAATTGGGACCACCAGGACACAAACTACCCACAAGCCGGCTAGTTTAACGAGAACGGCGTTATCCACCTGTAAGCGTCGCAGTGGCGTGAAGAAAAAAAAAGTTTTTCTATAATCTTGTAGTGTAACAACTGTGTGGTCACGTGAGGATGGGGGGGGGGGTGTCAGTGGCGGGAAAAGAATCTTCCAGAAATTCGAGTCGTGTGCATCCTTGTAAAATTAGAGACCAGCACAGCAGTTCTGAGAAGTCATTTTAATTTATTCGGACATGCTAAAAGGGAATAAATTACACTTTTATAGGATGTCCAGCAGTAAAATACTTAAAGCTGGCTTCGAGGGACAGAATGGAAGAAAAGAAAAGAACAAAATATACCGATGTGCATTTGTTGTAGCTAAAGGCTGGGAAACGAAAAAAGAAAAGAAGGGAAAAAAAAAAATAAAAATCATCTCGCATCACAAGACCCAAAACTAAATAGAAAAGAAACTCAAAGATTTCCTTAGCAATACAAAACACAGGAGCGGCCGCCGCCATATCAGAGAGAAAGTCCCAGAGATATTTTACAAGAGGATCTGCTTCACCACAGGAAGAAGCGACGAAACACCCTTTCCCCCAAAACCAATCCAATACAGGGAACAACTCTATAAAAGAAAAAAAATTGAAAAAACGGATTCGCGATTTAAAAAAAAAAAAAAAACAACGGGATACAAAAAGCCGATGGGAGAAGTGGAGAGCGCGTCGATCGCAATTCATCCTCGCTCACGCTTGCGTATGGGCGGAGCTTAAGCCGTTAACGCAGGTTTAGTGGAGCGACGGCGAGCCAGCCGATGAGCGTTTCCCCGTAGAGTCGATTCGTTTATTGTTCAGACTTCAGAATAAGTACAATAGAGTTAATGCAGTGTTCTAAAGAGAAACCTAGTAGTCACTAGAATGTTCTTTATCTTCACATTAGAAGCTCTCTAGCACAGATCAGCAGGCAGAATCGCGATTGCCTTGAAAAGGAAAAGAATTTCGCTTTTTAATAAATCCGCATACACTTAAAACCATAACAGACTTGGTCTTGTTTCACGTCACCTGATAACAAAAAAAACTAAAAAAAACAAAAACAAAAAACCACCATAACGACAGAAGAAAAGCCGCCGTCTCCGAGCGTCCGCGGTGGTGAAAGGGGAAGTGGAGGCCGAGAGACGCGCTCAGACGGGCCAGTCGAGCGTCTAGCGGCTCAGAGAAGGTCATTAGAAAAGGCTACAGCTTCCGACTCCCAACCAAGCCAGCGCTCTGTGTGGATATAGTATATACATACCAATATATAGATATATGCCGAGCATCTTATCTATATAGAGCCATTACATATATAGTATATGGAACAAAAGTTCTTGAACAGGAAATGGGTTCGCCCACGGCGCCTGGCGGGTTCTGGTGAGTCGGATCCTAGACGCCGGCCGGGGTGTGATTGGAAGGCGAATCCTGCTACGACCGCTCCGCTCTGCGTCGACACGTGGTCTTAATGCTTAGAAACCTGCGGGAGAGAGAAGCAGACGCACATAGAGAGGAGAAGGTTAAGAGTTAATGCGGAGCCCATCAACGTCAGAGCGCTCGCCGGTCCGGCCTGGAGAGCAGGAAGTGCCGAGTCATCAAAACCCGCCGCCGCTCTGCAGCAGAGTCCACGACGCAGAGACTCGGGGGAACTAAAGTTCTCAGACTGACAGGCATCAGCTGCGGAGGCTCGGACAACAAAGAGTTAAAGCAGCTGCTCCTCACCGACCCTGAAGCACACGGCGTGGACCAGGAATAACTCCGGTATTTATGGCAGCACGTCTTGAAAAGCCGCCTCGCTCGAACGCTCTGGAATAAAAGCGGCCGAGGAGCACAAAAGGCCGAGGTCGCGAGGAGAAGAAAGCGGCGAGATGGGTCTGCGGAGACGTTTCATAACCGTCTGTGAAAAACCCAAACCCGGCGCCGTGGCTATGAACTGTGGGGGGATAGGGCTGCACGATTAACCTTCATCCAATCGATATTGAGGTAGAACCGCCATAAACAAACCTCAAGAAGCTGCGGTTTCTCCCCGCCTCTGACATTTGAGTGACAAATCTATTAGCCAATCAAAACTGTGGAATTGTTCCTGGCTTGCTGACCAATCAGAAACACTACTACTGGGGTCGGCAATATAAAACGTCCCGGAGTCGAACGTACTTTTAAACCACTTAAACGTTTTACTTGAGTCTTTCATCAAGTTTTCAAACATCACATGTTTGAAATAAATCATTTTTAAACGGGATTAATCTAGGTCTTTAACTCCCAGAATGTCTGGATAGTTTTATTAGTTTAAATTACATGTTAAACTAGAATTGTATTTCCAGTTTTTGTAGTTGTTGAATCGAATTCATTTCAAAATGTTTTTATTGCATTTTGCGTTCTTTGGTATTTAGGTTCGGTATGTCGTTTATTTGACCCCCTGTGTTGTAAAAGTAACATTTCATTCATAATTTTAATTTATGCACTTAAAAGAATCAAATGCAAAAATCGCATCGAAATCGCAATTTTTATCAGAGAAATCGTAATTAGGTTTTTTGTCAAAGCCGTGCAGCCCTACTGGGGGACGATGAAGACGACGTCAAGCCATCGCCGTCATCCACGAGGCGGAATGTTCTAGACTCGGGCAGCACTTAACATCAGCCTTGAGGCTTCTAATGGAGGAACCATTAGAACAATCCTCTCCACGCGTCATCAGCAAACCGCACTTCTGCGTACGGAGGCTGTGTTTTCAAAGAAAGATGGCGTGCAATTAAACTAAAAAAAGCGCGGCGACTGCTATTTCGAGCTCAGCCACGTTTAAAGCTGCGTTTTCTGCCTTCAGGCTGATGTCACAGGCCGTTTACCCTTCGTTCCTGACAGGACTGGGAGACGACGAGAAGCATGAGAACGTCAGAGGGAACGCAGTCTCGTGTGAGATACGCCATTGCTGCTCGCAGTCAGAAAACAACACTTTAATATACAAACAGATGGACAGTGGTTTATAACCTTAACTATGCTGGTTACTACTTGCCTACCAGCTTAATAAAGTCTAAAGCGACTTCAACTTGGCGGCTTTTCTACTTAGCGCTGGCCACGAGCTGCCAAGCCGACTCTGAACTAAAACACGACGAAATATAGTCCGTCTACAAACGTCTCGTCAACGGCGATAACAACACAAACTTCATTCTGAAGAGCGTCTAGGTCAGGATGGGCATTTATCGTTTCCGAGGGGTCTGGGAAAGAACAAAATGTGACTCGGCAGAAAAATCTACAATCATTGAAAAGGCATTTTTGAGGCAAACTGTTGTAAAGAACCACGCACGGGCTTTAAAAAAGTTAAAACTGCAGGACGAGATTCAGGGGAATTGTAATGGTAATGTTTGCCATGTTGAATCTTGAAATGGCGATTGGCTTCACATTTCTGTGTAACCCTGTAGCGACGTTTATCAAAAGTAGCGGAACATTGCTTCACAATTTCATGCTTATCGGGAAAACGCACAAATTAGAAGTGATAAGATAAATACTTTTCAATGGACACACCTAAAAGCTATTTTTTTGCGATTACAAACGACAAAAAGCTCAGGTTAGCTTCAGAATTAGCATATTAGCATATCAGCCATTCTATAGAATGACTAGGAAATGTATGAAATCAGATGCGTTTCATACTTAGCTGGTCCCTAAAAAAAAATACATTACGTGTTGAATTATGTCCGTTTTAAAAACAACTTCAACATAACACCAACTGCAAAGTTCATGTTCATGGAAAGCACTAAAAATTATGGCCAGTTGAGGTCAATAGGTGTGGCCCCGGGGCCGGATAACGCCCATCTCTGATCTAGATCTCTGCGTCCAGCAGCAGCAGCAATGGAAGACAATCCGTGACTAGAATGACAGAAGCGTTAATGTTCACAATGACTCAACACTTCAACAACACGGACACGTTGAAAAAGCAGAGCAGGCGGGAAAGATGGAGAGGTGACATGGACCTGGTTAGTCTGTGGTTAGAAATCACTCCCAAGTATCCATGTTTCTACAGAAGAGACCATTCTCAACAAGACTAACAAGTGTTAGATCCAGGAACAATGATTGGGAGAAAACGGTCCAATAGAGCATCCCGTTCAGAAAGGAAGTTAAAAATTTCAAGGGATGGTGATCGTCCGTCGACAGAGAGAATATAAAGCCAACCTCGTCCCAGAGGAGAAGAGACATTTGGGTTCAAAGTTAGTAGTCAAACTTCCCAAGGACGTCTTTGCTTTGGCAAGACATACCAATTGAAATTTTCGTTTGTTGTCGTGGTTGAATTGGGTGCATCCTTGAACTAACACCGTTGCTATTTCATGAATCTTTGGGGGAGCGAATGTTCCAAATCCACTTTAACAATAAATGAGTATGCAATTGGTGTCTCGGCTTTTTTTTGCGCTGACAACGTCGCTTGGCTTTTTGCTACTAACCTTTCATGTTACTCTTGGGTTTGTCAGTTTGCTTGCCTGTGGGGGTTTGTGCCTGCTGCCCCTGTCCCCCTGAGGAGGCGGCTTGCTGTGCGGCTTTCTGCTTCAGCATCGTCCAGTCAAACGTGTAGTCGTACTGGTGGTTCAGGGTCCTGGAAAAGATCACGCGTGTGTGTGTGTGTTAGAGCGGCACAAGTCATCGTTACAAGATCGCGGTTTTGATTCTACTCTCATCATCTTAATTCACCATTTATACGATTCTGCCAAACGTTGATTCTGATTAACGACCAGCGGTTTCTGTCAGAGCGCTCGTAATTATCCCTAAATAATCATTTAAATACCATATTAACATAAAGATGACCTTGCATTACTTCTGTCGTATTTTGGCCACCTGCGCTAGACACTTGTGAGTCGAGTTTAAAAAAAAAAAACAAAAAATAGGGAGAATGAGCGAGGAAACAATGGTAAATCTGCAAGTCTGCCATCAACTCCGACATTGAACATGAAAAATGATTTCATTCTGAAGTGTGTGTGTGTGTGTTTACTGCGGTTTCAAAACAGATGATGACACCCAACAAACATTAACAGTTGAGAACAAAATTATTAGCCCCCGACAAAATAATCAGTGTTTGATAAGGATTTCTACAGTGGTTTTAAACAGCCAATAATTTTGTCCTCAACTGCACATACGGTTTCTTGGAATGCTTATTTTTAAGTTTAATGGTGATTTTTTTTCCTTTACCACATGACTTTTACATTAAATTTAAACAAATGGATTGAAACAATGTAAAGTAATGTGTTATTATACTGATGTTTGACAACCTGATTTTCAGGGTTGAATATTTAAAATAATAGAATATCCAAAAAAGAATCGTGATCTTTATTTTAAGCAACAAAAAAAAAATCGTGATTCTCATTTTATCAAGAATCGTGCCGCTCTAGTGTGTGTGTGAGAACACAGGCCTGTGCCAATTAATGAGTGTAGGGAGAAAGGGTCGCGCACCTGAAAAGAATGCGGAAAAGCTGACGTAGGTACATGTAGTCGGGCGCTTCTTCGAACCGCAGTCCACGACAGTAGTTCAGGTACATGGCGAATTCTGCAGGAAACCCCTTTGAAGGCAAAAAAAGGCATATTATTAGTGTTTGTGTGTCATGTTTCATCACTTTAAGCCATTCAAGAAGGTCATTTGTACAACAACGAACAACAATTCTGTGTTTTATGGAAAAAAAATCCAAGTACATGTGGCAAAAACAGCTCCGTCCGGAAAACAACCGCGCATTCATTGGCTTTTCACGCACCTTACATAACACCTCGACTGGGGTTGACATCTTTTTCTCGCTAATCTTCTCATACTTCTGTTTCTTTGTTGCAGCCTGTGGGCAAAAAAAAAAAACGGGGGGGAAGTTGAAAGCGAAAAGTTCATTAGGGTGCAGTCCTGAAGAGTTTGGAGAAAGAAAAGGGGAAAAAAAAGAAGAAAAAAAAAACAAGCCTGCAGAAATCACGAGCTAAACAAGTCACACCAGATGATTGTTCGGTTTCGGAGGAAAACATTTAAAAGATGAACAAATTCCAAGCTACTGGGTTCAAGTATGAGCACGTTTCGCTGTTTCGTTAAGAGAAGGATTCGCATTGGTTCGTTTTTTTACGGTCACGGCGAGCTAGATAGACGCCACTGTCCGGTGGCTGACCAATCACAAAGCGGGATTCCATCATCTTAACCAATACGTCATTACTAATCAATCTAAAATGGATTAAATCAGCAATATTGTTAAAAGATAGCCATCTCGAATCCAGATTGGTTGAAGATTGTGAAAGCCTTATTTTTTTCTTTAAACTTTTACACACTAAATTTAAACAAATGTAATGAAACGTAAAAGTAAAGCAAACAGTAGAATGCGTAAATTTATCGCTATTTGACAACTTGATGTTCAGGGTCACATTTATAAATAAAAAATAAAAAAAAAAAATGCAGAGAATTGTTATCATTATTCCAAGCAAAAAAAAAAAAATCGTGAAATTCATTTTACCCAGAATTGTGCTGCTGAAACCGATCAACTGGTGGTCTTACCTTCAGGCCCTGCCATGGCAGGCTGGTTCTGTTGAAGTACATCAACACATATCCTAGTGACTCCATATCATCTCGACGGCTGAGGAGAAAATGCAAAGCGTCAAAAATAAAATAAAAGCCGTGGAATCCGATACCGATTATAGAAGCAGCGAACAGATCACGATAGTAAAGCGTCCTTGAATTAACCGTCCGTCTGACATATAACTTACATCGTCAAGGGAGAGCAACCGTTGCCGTTTAACCTCCTCGAGACTTCAAAATGTCATGATCATTAATTCATGCAGCATTAGAGTTCAGAGAGCTCGCTCAACTCATCTACAAGCTTCTAATACATCCCAACCTACTAACTAAACCAACTAGTGCTTTAGTTGTTTGTTCATTTGACATGCTTGAAAACTAAACGTGTTTTTTTATTACACGCCTCGACTCATATCCCTGCATTATAGCGTTGAGAAAAATACACGCACCTTTCATATCTCGAAAAAAGCTCAAACTGCGGGATGAATATTTCTTGGAGACGTGTTTCATAACTCTTTTTGAATTTTTTTCGTTATCAATTCATACTGCGGGATGAATATTTCTGAGACACGTTTCATAACTTCTTGCATTTTTTTTCCGTTATCAATTCATACTGCGGGATGAATATTTCTCGGAGACGTGTTTCATAACTCTTTTCGAATTTTTTTTTGTTATCCATTCATACTGCCGGATGAATATTTTTCCGAGACGCGTTTCATAACTTTTTGAATTGTTTTTCGTTATCAAATTCAGAGTACCACTGTAAGTCTAGTTAAGACGTCAAAGATCTCACCTTTGCTCAATGCCCAAGTGTGCGTTGATGCTGGCGTAGCGAGCCGTGCCCGTCAGGTTCTTGTCTTCTCTGTAGGGTATGTGTTGCCGTGTCCTGTTGTCGCGGTATTTCTTGGCCAGACCAAAGTCGATGAGGAACAACTAAACGGGGAGAAAGAAGCACAAACTCTAGCATTGCGTTTTCAGGATTGACGTCACACAGCACGGAGGAGAACGCAACCAAACATCAACCGAGCCTCGAGCTCGGACCGTCATCCAACCAGAGCCGTTTGGGCCGTTAAACACACCGATAATGACCCGCCACTGACCGACAGGCGACGTGACCCAGCATCACCTCAGCTCAGCCCAAGATGACAACGGTTTACAAGACGTTTAGTTGAGCGCTAAATACAACAAACTCCAGTTCAAAAAAAAAAACCCTCAGTCCTACACAAGAACATTCGTGACAGAGTGACTCATGTGAGGAAAGCAGGTTCGACTTGTCACAAAAGAATTTCAGTTCTTAACACTTTGCTTCACCTCAAATCCCCCTTGTTTTTTTTTTTTTTTTTTTTTTTTTTAAAGCATCAGTCCAGTTATAAAATCAGGGACAAGCTCAGTGGTTCAAAGAGAGATGTCAACTCGTTGGAAATATTCCGGAGCACAAAAAATACAGGCCCTACTGTTCAATACTCCACTGGACGGATTACGACAGCAGGTCCGAGCAAACAAGCCGGCCGAGTGGATGTGGGGTCAGAACCGTGGCGAAGCTACTAAAGTCGGAAAACGTTTTTTTTCCGCAAACGAATCGGAACCCAACCGGACAACAAATCCCTCCTGCCCGTGGACAAAGATCCCTTCAATCTGGATTAGGAGTTAATCTTGGGAGTCGTTTAGCATGTGTGTCTGGTTTAATGCCAACAAAGGTGATTGTTCAAGACGACAGACGGTTTCGAAATATACAAACATGCAAAAATAAAACCAAAAAGCGCGAAACACAAAACGAAAGAATTTGGGGGGGGGGTTGTTATAGGAGGTGCTTGTGGATTCAGACCTGGTTTAATCCTGAGAAAGATGGGTCCTGAGAAGAACTAACAGCCAAGCTTCTTTTCCTCTTCCCCACTGGAGATTCTAAACACTGAACAGACAATAGAGGTGCAGTGCATCAAACAGTATCGCTGACAACCGCACATGGCCAGCGCAGACAGGCAACACCAAGGCTCAGAAAAAGAACGTGAAGGGCAGAGAGAGAGAGGGAAGAGAAAGCCTCAGGCCGTCCATCTACTGCGACGTCTTCCCATAAGCCCGGGCTCAGACACTAGTCGGCCATACGTCCACCACCCAAATTTCCAGATTTGCACCAATCGCTCGTGAGCCTGATTCTCTTTTTTGACTTTGCCGAGGCTTTTTATTTTGTCGTTTTAGTTTAACGCTAGCTGTGCCGTGCGCTTAAAAAAAACGCGACGTAATTTGGCACATCTAGGGTTAAGAGTAGGGCTGCACGACATATCGAAAAAATATCGTTATTGCGATAAAAGGATGCGCAACACCCATATCGCAAACTTTATTGACCTAGCGGATCAATGCAAAAGTGGTTTATTTTCCAATAAACAAACATGGCTGGATATGTTTAAAAACATCCGACATAAAACTATTTTGTGTTATTTTTTTTATCCTTAAAAAAAAGGCAAGGCAAAAACGTTTAGTTTATAAGATGCTCATTTTAAGACAGTCTTGGTGATTGTACGCTTATCAGGCCTGAGACATATTTTGTTTAAAAGATGCTCATGTTGATCTTGATGATTATAAGATTATACTGTGTTTGAGAGCGATGCACTTTATCTTTGCAAGTCCATTGATAATAATCATAAATCAATATATCTGCTGAGGTTTTTAGTCTTCATGTTTGCCTCCTACTAGACTTTTAGACCTAGTTTTTAGTCCAAATTAAGCTACATTTGATTAAAAACATATTGCCCGTTTAATTCAGTATCATTTTATTCATCAGTAGTTTTACTGTTTTTTTTTTAAACATGGGAATGTTATATCGCAAGCAATATCGTTATCGCAATATTCAACATCAAGATCGCATATTTTTTTTCAAAATCGTGCAGCCCTAGTTAAGAGAAGGACAAGCTAAACGGCCAATCACAATAAAGGGCTGGGCTTTGAAAAACCAAGCATTGACGACAAACGCAAGCCACCGGAACGTGACCCCGCCCTTGGGAGGACAACACTGCACTTCAGAACTCCAGAGTCAGAGGACGGCTGAAGCGTCTACAGTGAGGAAGAGGCTGGAATGCTCTGGCATGAGGGACGGCCGAATCAGAGGTCTGGTGCGTTGGCATGATGGGTCAGCTTCGGTGGAAGAACAAGTTCGATAGAGCAGAAGGATAAACACAAATAAAATCAAATCAAAGCAGCACAACAAGCCATTAGTTGACAATGGTGCCAAGCGGAGTACGGTTACACACATTGTGACCATAGATTCGGACCGGGTCTTAAATCCCCAAGCAAAAAAAATCCTCCACACTTGTGAAACCTAACCGTGATGTATGAGAAGTGCCAGGATGTGAGCAGGAGGATGGATGATGGATGCGTGCGGGGCGTTTCAGTCCGAGAGGCTTTGCCAAAGCATTAGCTCAGTCGAGATCAGGGAACCATTACGACCAGACGTGAGTGAGCGAGCGATGAGTGTGTGTCCGGTGTTTTAGTGGCAGGAGACGATTTCACGTGTGTTTAAGAACAGAAGCTCGAGGCTGGCATTCACACAGACACACAATGGTAAACATTTATTTAACAAAAAGCGCGGCCAAAAATGGCAATCCAGGCTTCACTGAGTTGTCAATGCACCCCCCCCCCTCCAAAAAAAACAAAAAAAAATTACAACTGATCTGAACTGGAGAGCAACATCAGAGCGGCGATCGCACATGATGCTTTAACTTTGCCAAATGTTGCCTGTCTGCAAGGGCTGAAAATACAAATCAGGCAACTTCGGAACATTTATCGGAGAGAAATCAAACGGGTACTTGGTCGGCCACGTGGTTGAAGGGAGAAACGGAACCACCACACAAAACACCATGCATGAGATCAGTCCGTTTGCGTGGAGAAGAGCGTCAACTGGCGCTAAATTCCCAACAGTCGGGTTCTTTTGAGGAACCAATGGAGTCGAGTGTACTACCCATTAAAATATCACCGTCCCAAATCGCTGGGACCAGTGGATTCGCCAATAGTTTGTCCGTGAGAAAGTCTCATTGGAGCACAACCGTATCATAATCTGCGATGGATCCATAAACACACCGGTTTTTAAGACTTGGCGCGAATCCAAAAGGTTACCTTGTTACAATGGCGTCCGATACCCATTAAAAAGTTGTCTGGCTTGATGTCTCTGTGGATGAAGTTTTTCGTGTGCACATACTCGATTCTGCTGATCATCTGCGGGAGCAAAAGACTCGGGGTTAACTCGGCCACGCTTTATGATCCACGCAAAGGCTGGACACCCACCTGGTCGGCGAGCATGAGGACCGTTTTCATTGTGAATCTTCGGGAGCAGAAGTTGAAGAGATCCTCCAGACTTGGGCCCAGCAGGTCCATCACTAGAACGTTGTAGTCCTTTTCTTGGCCATACCACCTGAAAAACAGCGACAGACGGCATTATAGGACCAGCTTTAGTCACTCAGCTGATAGAGAGATCTCTACACAGATAAAGGAAGAGCATGACTGATAACGAAGAGATCTCCACTTCTATAGACAGTGAGAAAGGCAAAGAGAGAAAGACAGACGGGTAAGCTGGAGATCTCCATCCATCCCTATAGACACAGAAAAAGTCAAAGAGACAGAGTGAGATAGGTAAGAGACCTCCAACTATCTCAGAAAACACAGAATCTATCTAGACACAGAAAAAGTCAAAGACAGAAAGTGGAAGACAGTGAGTGAGACAGGTAAGAGAGACACAGGAAGTCTAAAAGAATAAGAGGGAGACCGTGTGAGAGGTAAGAGAGCTCTCCATCTCTCTCACTCTATAGACAGAGAAAGAAAAAAAGGCAGAGAGAGAAAGAGAGATAGGTAAAGATCTTCACCTCTAAAGACACAGATGGTCCAATAAGAGAAGGACAGAGTGAGACAGGTAAGAGATCTCCACCTCTCTCTCTATATATATATATATAGACAGAGAAATGAATGACATACAGAATAGAATAGAATGTAGATAATAGTATGACAATAGAATGTGACAAATAGAATGACAGACAGAAATACAGAGAGACAGGTAAGCTAGAGATCTCAATCTCTAAAGACACAGAGAGGCAAAGAAAGACCGACACAAAGGCAAAGACAGAGAGAGAGAGAGAGAGAGAGAGAGAGAGAGAGAGAGAGAGAGAGAAAGAGAGACATGTAAGAGATGTTCATCTATCTCTATAAACACATAGAAAGGCAAAAAGAGAAAGACAGACAGTGAGACCAGTAGACACAGACAGGTAAGCTGGAGGTTTCCATCTCTATAGACACAGTGAATTTAAGTGAAAAGTGAGACAGGAGAGTTGGAGATCTCAGTCTCAGAAAAACAAACTTTTTTTAATCCCAGTGGCAAATTCACAAACAAGTTCGGAGACGGACGAACCAGCCATAAATGTAAAACAAAACCCACAATGCCTCACAACTCCGTCTGGTTTTATGACGACAATCGAGCACAAGCGCTATCGGTGGAGGAAGTAAAGCGCGGCGACACACCCTGCAAACAATGACATCCCGCGGATCAGGTGAAGAGCCACACACCACACGCTTTTATGAGCCGCGCCATTCACTGGGAACTCTGGGACGTTTGGGCCGAGCTGAACAGAAGACCTGCGTCTCAGGGCAGGTGGAGGGTGAAAAGAGTCGCGCGTATAGTCGCCAGGCAACCAGCGTTCCCAGTCACACACAAAGACGCATTGTGGGAGCAGTGTCCGCGCGCCAGAACAACACCCGCTGGACTTTGAGTCGCTCGCTCCCGCTAATCCACGTTCCCCAGCAACCATCTACTCAATCTGCCGCTGGGCTAAAATTCTGTCCTACACATGAGGATTTCCTACATCGCTCTACGCACATGCGCGTTAAAAATACACTTGTGCAATGACCATAATTATCCTTTAAGCAATTACATTTATGCATATATGAATATTTATATATGTTTATGTATTTATTTTACAACAATTAAGATTCTAAAAAGACTTCACTTTAAGCGAGTAGGGCTGCACGATATTGAAAAAATATGCAATAACGATATTGCTTGCGATATAACATGTTCCCATATAGAAAAACAAAACTATCTAAAAAGTAAAACTACTGATGACTAAAATGATACTGATATAAACAGGAAGTGTTTTTAATCAAATGTAGCTTAATTCGGGCTAAAAACTGTCTAGTAGGCGGCAAACATTAAGACTAAATACCTCAGCAGATATATTGATTTATGATTATTATCAATAGACTTGCAAAGATAAAATGCATCGCTCTCAACCATTACATTTTATTCACAGTATAAACATACAATCAACAAGATCAACATGAGCATCTTTTAAACAAAATATGTTCTTGCCAGACCTTTATTTTATAAAATAACACAAAATAGTTTTATGTCGGATGTTTTTAAACATATCCAGCCATGTTTGCTTATTGCAAATAAAACACTTTTGCATTGATCCGCTAGGTCAATTAACTTTGCAATATTTTTCACTGTTTGCGATATGGGTGTTGCGCATCCTATTATCCTGATATCGATATGCTTTCGATATATCGTGCAGCCCTAGCGAACACGTCGAACTACTTGCGTTTATCAGCTTTTATACACGCGTTTTTCTAGCTAGAATTCCTGAATATGAAAACTACACTGAACATTCGTTGAAAATGTTTAAACTTCACCAAACTTTATTCTTTATATTCTTCATTTTTTTTTTACTACGATAGTCTAATTAATAACTATCGTTTTTATCTCGCAATGTGACCAGAACAAGACGTAATTGTATTACGCGTGCACAAAGCACAATATAGGAAATCCTCATGTGTAGGACAGAATTTTAGAACACCGGGATAAAAGCGTCACACTATCAAGTACGGAATATTCCGCTCGTCCCGTCCTCACTCAAATACCCCTAAAAGACACTAATGCACATTACCGCGGCTCATATCAACGCTAATCCCCTCGCGGCTTAAGGAAATAACAGACCTCTGTCCGGCAAACACTTCCTCTTTTGGCAATCAAATAAGGCGAGGTCTGAAACCGGCCAGGAACTATACAGCTTATGTTTGAGTTAGCGATTAGCGTACTGTGCTAACCGGCGTTTGCATTGTCAGTGATTTCCTGTGTTTTTCCCGTCATGTTTTCAAGACTCGGCGGACAAAGCTCTGTTCTGTCGTCGGGGGAGGAAGAGCAGGAATGCTACGTTTCCACAGCTTTTGTTGTCCCGGTATTTTTACGCATGGCTGTTTCTGTTAGAAAGTTCCGTGAACTCAAGAACGTCCAGCCAAGCAGAGCACGGAAAAAAAATGGCAAGCGGAATTCCACCAACAAGCGGGGGAAAAAAACCACTTGTGGATCGGCTAAAGCTCTCGGCAGAAGTAATCCGAGTCTTAACTGTGCAGGGTTAAATAACTAGTTAAGGTCTAGGAGTTCACGTTTCTAATCAAGCGACATGCCGTCAGTGTCAGAAGAAACACCCAGCTCGGTTTATACCGGCCGATCTTTTCCTCTGTGTGTTGGTAAAGGTAAACCATGTCACGTGACGGGTGACAGTATAGCGCAGAGTTTATAGCTCCCAACATCATTGGGTTACAATCATCGCAACAGCTGAACATAAACCACCATATTTAGAACTTGAAAAATAAAAAAATTTGTCCAAAAAAAAAAATCCAGAAAAATTAGCCAATCAGATTGGAAAGCCTGCAAATTTGTTCAGAAAACAACAGTCAAAGCTATTCTGCTCGATAAGGGTGAAGATCAAAGGATCATAAATCCTGATAAAGATATATATCTGTCAGGCCAGAGCAATCGACTGTGACCTTGACGCTTGAAAAACACCAAACATCATCGCAAAAGGTTTACCACTTCAGTGAATACATGTTTGTGAAATCTGCATTTGTCAGGTTTTACGAATGTGACGAAACAAACACATCTGGTTGGCGTTAAAAACATTGATTTGAAGGTATATGAATAAAATGTGCCCATTATAAACTACTACTCTAGCCACATGACAGTTTTACAAGTGACATTTGTGGGTTTTGTTTTCCCTTCACAAGGCCTTCAGAAACCATGACAGACGTCCATTTCAATTTAAAGTGCAAAGTTTTACCTCAGAAATCACCAAATTAGAACGAAAAACCCAACAACTGAAAAGACTCGGTGGTCTTTCAACCCCCACCCTTCAGCTTAACCACGGCGCCAATAAACTGATCGAAGAAAGATGAGCATTTAACGCGCATTTGCGTAGTGAATCGCGCAATCTTGTTCACCTTCACAAGCCTGACTGACTCACTGAGGCCTGAAAGTTGTTTTGCCTGCGCCGCCATTTTCTGATCGAGGGAGGACATGTTGAACAAACACAACAAAAGAGCAGCGGCCATTTCCCCACTCACTCCCTCGTCAAGTCGCACCGCGGCCGACGCTCGTATTTACACGCTATTCTCGCGTATCACGGAGACGACACCGCGTTAAAGACGCTTTAATCGCCATTACACGCGATCGGTGTCGACGCGCTAGCACCGAAGCTAACATGCTAACTCCGTCTCCCGCACGAGGCGAAAAACTACAGATGCGCGTCCCAAAATAATCACGTGGCATCACTTCAAGATCACATTTTCCAGTCGGAGCAGCGCACGGC
This sequence comes from Paedocypris sp. Pulau Singkep, assembly GCA_017309775.1. Lineage (NCBI taxonomy): Eukaryota > Metazoa > Chordata > Actinopteri > Cypriniformes > Paedocypris > Paedocypris sp. Pulau Singkep. The sequence continues at coordinate 12,271,741 of MU204250.1, read as the reverse complement.
TGTTGTTACACCCAATAACGTGCACTTATGTGCTCGTTAATAAGCCCTTGTGCTGCCAGGCCGATCCTAGGCGGTCCGGACCGGCCCAGACACGGGATTACCGTAATGAGGGTTGTGGACCGACCTGATGTGCGGGATCCCGACTCCTCCCTGGAGGATTTTGTACAACTTGCTTTCGTACAAAAGTTGCGGGTGTCGGGCTTTCTGTGATTCCAACTTGACGGCGACCTCCTGAAAACACGCAAAGCAGCGATTAATCGACAGTTATGCGATTGATTTTCGGTTAATTGCGACACGACAGCATGTCTGAGTACTTCATAGAACAAACTGTTGATCAAGCGGTGAGATATGTACTAAACATCAAACATGTCGATAAAAGTGTATGTCTGCAATTGTGTGGGAAATTAAATCGTCCGCGCGTGCGATTAACAGTTCGAACATGCGTCGATCACTCGACGTTTTCCCACAATATCCATCAAATCCAGTAGCAACTGTGTGATTCATTTACCTCGCCATTTGTGATGTTGATCGCCAAGTAAATGTCACCGAACGAGCCAGATCCGATTTTACGAACGAGCTTGTATTTCCCACCGACTATAAACTCGGCTTTAGAACCGCTGCTGCTGGCCATGTCCTAAAAATCCCGAAATGACTGAAGCGGCGTGAATGGGTGAGGTTTTCAGCCTTCTTCAACGCTCGGAACGGTGATCGCCACCTAGCCCGAAACGATCTTCGCCAACCGAGCCCCTCCGAAAACAAAATCACAATGGGAAAATGGCGATAATAACGGACATCCGCTTTAACGGGACTTCTGCTGTGCGGACATGTGGGTAAAAATGAGAGCGTTTCCCCTGAGGTCGAGGCTGTTCTTTCCTTCACGGCAGTTCCTCGGTTAGCTGGCTAGCCGCTTTAGCCTAAAAGGACACCGAGGAGTCGATGTCCTCGACGGTTTCTTCGAATCACCTCGCTCTGAGGGGCGATTTCTCTTCTTAATAGCTTGTTCTCCCGTTTGTCCGAGCGAACGTTGAGACTAGTGGCGGTTTTGGCGTTGAAAGAAATGGTGTGAGTCGCTGCTTTCTCTTCGAAGCGCAACCCACTCACTTCGCCATCTTGTCCGTTTCGGGATGAACAGATTCTGCTGATCTGTAGAGAGACGCGAGACCGCGCTAAAGCGCGCCGCCGCGGGCAGGGGAGGGGTTCATCTGTGGAGCGCGCGCGTCGATACTCTCGGTGACGCGCAGGGGAATTTCGGAGGATGTCAACGATTTTTAAAATGAAGTCATGATGTGTTATGTTTATCTTTTTGTAAGTAAAGCGGAAAACTAATAGTGCATTGTGTGTATTGATTTATTTGTAAAAGTCTGTCTTGTGACTTATTTTACTAAACTTAATTGACCATGCATTGGTTTTAATAGTGTCTTAAAAGTTGTATCTATTTGTGTTTAAAGTTGTTTAGTTCAAATCCTGCCGTGAAATAGCCACACATGCTGAATTGACGATCGAACCCATAACAACATTCGCGTCACGTGATCGAACACTTTCAAATATTTTTGTTGGAAATATAGTGGCACACCGTGATTAATTAATCAGAATCGTGGCGATGTTGTCCCGCAACGGTTTAAGCACAAACTGACAAAATCAGTTCCCTATTACATTATTAGTGTGACTTGGGTTTGAATCGTCCTTTCCTAGCTGTTTATTCTTGTTTACATTCAACGAAACACTGTTTACGTGTGCATCAGTCAGTGATGTTTACATTACACCGCTTATAGTCTTTTTACAGCAAGGTTTACTGTCGTTTACACACATTTCTAGCATTGTGGGCTAGTTTGGTTTAGCTTGTAGCGCTATGGCTAGCAGGTTGGGACGTTATCAGTCCCTGCAATTTTTATGACAACGATTTAAATCGCAACTTTGTATCGTGCAAACACCTTTACATTATCCGAAATTTGCGCGTCAGCGACATGTAAAAAACATGTAAAGTCTTCGTATCAAATGCAAACAGTTATTTAGTTTCAGGGATGTTGAAGCAAAAACATTAGCAATAAAGTTGAAAACGCGAGAAGTGAAAACGCGAAGTGAAATGTTGACAAGTAATGTAATTGTTTTTTTGTCCCTGTAGTTTTTATCCATTGTGAATTCATTTGCATTACTATCATTAATCTTCTCGACACTTTGTGATTAATTAGACAGTGATGTGATTCATTAGTTTCGATGTTAAATGTAAGGTAATTTAATAGTTAGATTCGTCTTGAGCAAAATTTCAAAAGTTTATCTTAAATATATAAATTGTAAAATATATAAAACGCTAAATGTACGGTAAATATGGCTAGTCATGTTGTGCATGTATTTAAAATTCACAATTACATTTTTGCCTCAATGCCATAAGCCAGATTTCCCCGGTGGTCGGAAATACCCACTAAAGTGTATCAATAATAATACATAACACGAGTATAGAATTTCGACTTTTTATCTCAGATTTCCCACTTTATCGGGATCCCACTCATTTAATCAGAATTGCAACCTTTTGTTTTTTTGCATTGACTTTTTAGCATTTGGACTAATGCTTGGCTACAACCTACAACTAAAAGGACGTCCACGTAATATACACAAAAACAGTTTTGTTCCTGTTTACACGCCCAGAGATTAAAGCCGTGAACGCGCACCACCGTACGCAACGTTCTCTGGTTTTTTAGCGCCACCTAGCGACCAGACCGAGATCTGATCAAGAAACGTTCAACAAAATCCTTACAGATACACGTCGACTCCACGTACGTAGTTCCAAACCAGTTTGTCTTCTTCCATTGAAACAGAAAAAAGATGTTTGTTCAAGTGACAGCTCATTCACTTTCGACATAAAATGTACAAGAGTAGGCCGTGCGTTTTACAGAAGTTTGAATGATAAAACACGTGTCAACTTATTGTTACACTAAAACAAACTCATAACATATGGATAACTAAACATGTGTATATTTCAAGTATGATGCTCAAACGAATTCGTGATTATTTTTGCCCCACACAAAGAAAAAAAAAGACAAATAAGAAAACAAAAGAAAAGCCAACAAAACGTTTTTTTTGTGGCTGTTGTGATCTCGTGTCTCTCAGCCCTTCTTTACCCTTTAGAATCAGTTGTGTTTTGGCGCGGCCGTCGGTAAACTCTCAGGGGTTTCAGATGACCGCTTTAATTGTGCAAAATGGCATAAAACCACAAACAAACGAGCTCGTCCCATGCGTCTTCCGTCATTGTTGGCGGCCTCGTCGCATGAATGTCGCCCTTCTAGTTCTCGGGTAAAAGGGGGCGTGTCCTCGCGTTTAAAAGGCACGCACCTGCTGAATCTCACATCACACGTAAACACCACACTCGAACCGGACAAGAGGAACCATGAAGCTGGTCGTTCTCATCTGCGTTTCCCTGCTCGTCTACGTCTCCGGTGAGCATCTCAGCTTTGACTTTACCGTTTGATTTTAAGTCTACGTTACTCAAAGACCTGCTGTTGTTTGTAGCGACAATGCGTGACGTGTGCGGGACATTTCTACACGTCACGTGTCTCTTACGCTTGTGTGAAAGTGCATCTGTTGGGTACAAGGTGTGTTGGTGTGGACAGTGAAAACCGTAACGGCTTGTTTACTAAACGTATTCGTGGAATTATTATTGTTTTTGTATTAATTATTACCTTAACGTATATATTTTTCATACTATATTTGCAAATCTTTCTTACCTACGTATTGGGAGTAGAACTTACTGATTTTCAGATCACACAAGATGTAACGTAAGTTCTACTCACAATACATAAGAAACCGTTATATTGATCACAAAATGCACGGGGAATGTATGGATGCACAAAATTACTGCACTTTACAAAAAAAGTAGTTTACAGTACTCTGTCATTTAAACATTCCCACTTCTGGATTAATACAAGATTCTCACAGTCTTCTTACTTTGGGATTAATAAAAAGGTTTTCTACTTAAATATTGTGAGCTAAACTTTAATACGCTGGTGTTTGAAACGGCATCATCGTTCGGCATCATTGGTTCGATTTCCAGGGAAAGCAAAAAATGTAACTGTTAAGTCACTTTGGATAAAAAGGGTCTGCTAAATGACTGTAAATGCCTTTGAGTCGGAGGCTGCGTAGAAAGCATTTCAAGTTTTAACTCCCTTACAATATTTGAGAAAACGTTTTATTAATCCCAAACTTGTAATATTTTATGTATTTGACTATACTTGATCAAATTAAAGGGCTGTTATATGCAGTTATAAACTTTGTCAAACTGGGATTACTAAATTCTGAACACGCTGACTAGTTCAAGAGTGAAAATCTTGAATATTTGCAGTAATAAAAAAAATACTTTGAAATGGTTTAGTTTAAGTACTCAAAGAAAAGACGGTATGATCCATGAGGGAAAAATGTAAACATCCATGACACTTGATGGAACCACAATTTTGCTTTTCTTAATACTAATATATTATATTGTTTTGCGTTTAAACTCACTGTTCCGTTTGGGTTTTGTAATGCATGTTTTTAACCTTTCAAGTCTTTGTCAAAATCTGAAAATGAATCTGTCTACCGTCCGATTAAACCATTCACTCACAAACCGGTTTGGAGAGCTCGCGGCGAGAAGACGCAACCGCGCAAGAATGCAGAAGCGCATTAATATTTCCCGCATTAGAACAGAAGGATGCACGAGGAAACAATCAGCAAAATTCCAATCCAGGCGCTTGTAATTTCCAAAATGAATTTCCAAAAACTCGTCCAACCACTTCAAGAATGTTGTTGAAATTTTGTTTTTGAAATTCTCTTTCCTGTTCTTTCACAGCTGTGCAGTCACAGAGTCGAGAGGTAGGTGGCGCTCACAGGACCCGTGTGTGTGTGTGTGTGCGTGTGTGTGTGTGTGTGTAAATCCTTTGGTCTTCTCACAGGCCGACTGCACCGTCTATAACGATGGTGGATGTACTCGCGAGTATAACCCCGTGTGTGGAGACGATGGCGTGACTTACTCCAACGAGTGTATGCTGTGCTGGACCAACAGGTATATTATTTATACCCAATATTATTTAACACCACTTAGGAATATAGTTCAGGGGCCTTACGGATGTAGAAAGCCTGTGATTGGCCCAGATTTCAGACTTTGAGAGAATTTGTCACTGTCATGTGACTTACAAGGAAATGAAAAAAAAAAAAAAATCTAGGACTTTTATTTTGTACAGAGAGAGTTTGTGCTCAAATTAATTCTTCTGTTTCAATCTCTTTCTGTCTTCAGCAAAGATGCCCAGTCGGTCAAGGTGGCGAACGATGCAGCGTGTGCCTGACGTGACCACGCCGTTCCCTTCCGGAGCCACGTGATTTGGTTTTAAACGCAAATCAGCAAACTAATGTAAATTTAGAATAAGTTAAGATGCCCCCCCCCTCCCTATAATCCAATAAAATGATCAAGAGTTATACGTGTTTGTCTTGATATCTACCGGTACATTTGCATATTTTATATTTTCTCAATTGTTTGTCAAACTGTCAAAACTATTTGATGCATAATGTTTTTTTTTGTTTGTTTAATGCTTTTTTTAATACTTTTTTTTGCTTACATTTAAAAAAAAAAAAAAAAAACCATTTTGCTTTAAAAAAAAATTTGCTCTTTTTTTTTTAATATTTTTTCTCTTTTTAAAATTATTATAATTTTTTTTTAATTGAATGTCCAGGAAATTTATTTTTTGTTTTTCCTCCACTTTTGTGGGTCGCTGGACTGCCAAACATCAATTCTCCTAATAGCATGAGTAAAAATGGGGGGGGACGAGACCCCGAGCACGAGAACAAACTTTGCACAACTTTGCCCTTGAATCGAGTCCCTCCTTTATGCTTTCTGTTGGTCCTGGGCTCATTAACTGCTGAATCAAAATAACGGCAGAATCGGGATTTATTACTCCGTCAATCGTATCCATTAGGCCTGCTGTATCTGCATCACCATGGAGTCCACCAGAGCCAGGATTTCCCCGAAGTAGCCCTCGTGCTCTCCGACGTCTCTCTCCGTGAGCTCCAGCTCCTGGTACTGTCTGCGCAGTGAGTCCAGAGCATCGGTCAGCGAGCGGTTCTGCTTATAGTGGAGCTGACACTCGGGCATCATGGCGAGCAGCGTCCTCAAGGCCTTCTCTCTGCAGTCGTGCTCGGGTGAGTCCAGCACCTGCACCACCAGGCCGCACCAGCCCTGCTCCACCAGCAGGGGCAGCAGAGAGACTTCGGCGTACTGACGCAGACGCTCCTGATGCGAGGAGTCCGGCACCGAGTCCAGGCCCACCTGAGTGATCAGCTCCTGCCGTTTAAAATTCACATTTGATTTGTCACATACAAATTATACGTGGTACAACATGTGGTGAAATGTGTTTTTGATCGAGACGGGGGAGGTACAACAAAATGTGCAAGGGGGAAAATATAATAATAGAAATACGATAAAAACATGGTATGAAGATAAAATATGAAGATTAACCTTAATCAAATCTTTTTCGCGGTTTAAACTCCCACGATAATGAGGCTGTGGTTTTTTCCCCACCTCTAATTATTGAATGACAAATATATTAGCCAATCCCAATTGTGGACTCTCCCGTTCCTGGCTTGCTGACCAATCAGAAACACTACTACTGAGGTCGACAATATAAATGTCCAGGAGTCAAACGTACTTTTAAAACCATCAGGGACACAAAGTTTCTCAGCCTTTCAGTAAGTTTTCAGACGTCTAAAAACAGGTTTGAAATCATTCATTTGTAACGGGAATAATCATAGTATTTAACTCCCAGAATGTCTGGAGAGTTTTATTAGTTTAAATTCAATGATAAATTAAAATGTATTTTTTGCAGTTTTCGTTGTTGCATCTAATTTCTTTCAAAATGTTTTTATTGCATTTTGCGTTGTTTGGCATTTGCGTTGAGGTACTGTATTTATTAATCACAAAGCATCTACCTTTAAAAGCATTAATCACAAAACAGTCTCTATCATGTTGTATGTAGTTTATTTGACCGTCTGTGTAGTAAAAGCAACAACATAATTTATTCATAATTTTAGTTTCATGTACTTAAAAGTATCAAATGCAAAAATCGTACAATTTTTAATCAGAAAAATCCCAATTAAGTTTTTTCTTCTCAAAATCGTGTGGCCCACAATGTGAAATGAGTTTTCCAACCCTGCCTTGAAATCAACCGTGTGTTTTGAACATGTGATTTGAACAAAGCCTCACCTTCTCAACAATCATATCGTAAAGGATGGTGATGATTCTCACGCGCAGGGCGTCGGCCCCAGGCGTCTGGAACAGATCTCCCAGCACCTGCACACCACCCAGCTTCAGGAAGTGAGCCTGAGCGAAGGGGAAGTGTCGGAGCAGAGCGGCCACGGCGAACAGCACCTGCAGCACAGGCATCATCAGGACCACAGCAGGCGTGCGTGGAGTCGGGACGGTACCTTCTTCTTCACCGGGACGGGACGTTGAGTCGCCAGCAGCGTCAGCAGCTTCTGTACAGCTCCACTTTCTGCTGCCTCCACCTGCACTGACGGGTTGCTGGAAACACACACACAGTGGTGTAAAGTTTAAGGTCGTTTTATTATTTACATCTGGCCAACTGCTCATTGCCGCACATTTCTCATCCGCAGTGGTGTAAAGTACTTAAGTAATGTAACATAGTAATTTTGAAGAAAATACATTTTAAAGAAAATACATTTAGTGATACATTTTGATTCGAAAATACATTTTGAAGAAATTACATTTTACTAAATGCTATAAATAAATATAGTATTTTTGACTACTTCGTACTCGAGCTGAAAATCTTTTACTCTCTACTTGACTACATTTGTGATTGAGTACCTGTGCTCCACTACATTTGAATAGACACTTAACGCTCCCTCGTCGTTGTGATTGAAGTCGACATTGTTTTCTGCCGGGGTTAATTTCTTGAGTGGACGAGGTGATATCGCCATCTGCAGAGTGCTGACGGTACTGGATTCTATTCATGAGCATTTTTGCTGAGTTTGACTGAGACTGACTTCTGTTTCTTTTTTATCTATTTCGTTCTGCCATTTTGAATTAATGTGGTGTTAAATTTCGTTATTAGTAACATAGACCTCATAGTTTCTTGTTTTTGACATTTCTTGGTGTTTTTTGAGCCTACAGTATGAGTAAAATACTTATGTTCTTTTAAAACTGGACACTACAACTTTTACTCCAAAGTCTTGGAGTAAATTTTTTACAGATAGGTATCCGTACTTTTACATTAAATTAAAATTATTGGTCCTGCAAAAAAATCTGACAAACTGCCTAGTAATATGTAGTAATGAACTTAAATAATAACATGTCTTTTCAACTTATTTATTATTATTATTATTACTACTTGAAAATTTGTATAACACAATTTATAGAGATAAAGCTAAAATAAATAAAATAAATATGCTTTGAAGCAATTGTTACAAATGATAGAATTACAACTAATACTAGCAGAAGTACTGCATTATGGGAGATGTAGTTTTATGTTTTTAAAAGACACCGACGGTCCCTAGTGGCCACATTGACTCACTAACTCAATAATACCTGGAAAAAACAAATGCCCACAAACAGGGCAGCGAGTAGACAGCACATCCTTAATAAACAACCACGCACCTTGAAACGGCGGATCCGAGCACAAACGCAGCACTTTGCTGAAGGAGACTGTCGGTGCTGTTCAGAGCATTAATAACCAGCTGCATTCCACCCATGGACACCAGATTCCGCGCATTATCTACCTGTTTAAAGAAAACACGAAAAAGCCATGAAGCTTCACAGACGTCTGCCACCATCGGATTCACCCCACAAACCTGGTGCACAAGATACTCCAGATCCAGAAGAGCTCGGACCTGCTCGTCAGTCGAGCTGCCGGTATCATTGAACTGGTTTAAAAGTCTCCTCATGACCTGAACGTCCGTCTCCACCATCATCTCCAGCGCCTCCATGTCTTTTTTTAGCTCTTCGATGGGACGAAACTGGGCCTTCACTGCATCTTCATTCTGTGACCAAGATACCGATATTAACAAGTGAAATAGGTTCCTGGAGAATGGGTGTGGCCTATGATTGGCCAATCAGATCAGTGACCAGCCATTGATGAAGAGAGCCATTGTTTTCATTGCTATGGTTAAAAAGTAATTATTTATAAAAAAGAAAGGAGAAAAAAAAAAAAAAAAGTAAAGAATGAAAAGAGTAAAAGAATGCTAAAATTAGTGTGGGGAAAATACGAAAGCCAAAAAAGTAAAGGATCAAAGTAGTTACCGGGTGGAAAAAAGCTTTTTAAAAGAAATTTTAAAAAATGAAAAAAATCCAAATTAGACAATAACGAAAAAAGGGAAATTATTAAAATGAAGGAAAATCATAACAAAAATGACAAAGAGAATCAAAATGGAAAAAGACAAGAGGAAAAAAATTAAGCAAACCATTAGAAAATCAGAATTAATTTAATTCTATATTTAGTATGATTTCAGCCTAAGCAAGAAAAACACATGGAGCTGAAAAACAAAATGAAGCTGAAACAAAAAATTTACATTTTCTGAACCTACCACTTTAGTGTCCACAGAATCATCCATCCCTTCTTTAAACTTTTTCAGAGCTTGTTTTAACTCCTCAGCAGTGAACATCGGAGCATTTCCCTCCTCTTCCTCTCGTCTGAGACACAGAACAGAAAGAACGATTATAAAATAAAAAAGGCCATTATGAAAACTTTGATCGTTTTAAAATATTTTACATAATAACATCATAATTGTATATCTAAAAATCATTGTGTATCTAAAAAAATAAATTTCTATTTTATATTCTTCTTTTATAAGATTTAAAATTTTTCTGGTGAAAAATAATGAATAAAAGTCCATTTGGAAAGAATAGAAAAATGCACAAAAGTGCAATTAGACTAGACTGAGACAAGAAAAAAAAACGTATTCCACATGTTCCATCATTATTACCGATTTCCATCACTCCTGTATTTTGAGCCAATGTCGTCATCAAGCTTGACTTCTCTTTGGCCCGTCTGTAGATTCAGTCTGACGTGAGAACCAGCCGGAACAGCTTGACCTGAACAGAATTGAACATGAGTTAGTGAAACATGTGGCGATGAAGCAAACGTAGAGTTAAATGAACGGAGAAGCACCGGCTTTGAGGGTCTGCCACTGATCTGTGGGTCTGAACACCTCTAGGTCTTCAGGATCTTCATCATCTAAACGCTTCTCCTCTTCATCAGTGTGCTCATCACTGGCCTCCGTAATGGTTAAATCTGTTGGGGACTAGAGGCAGATGACAACACGGTTTAATAAAGTGTGAACATGATACAGATTTGATCTAAAATGACTGAATTCACTTGTGGTCAAGAATGTGGTATAGATATCTATTCTCTGTGTTTTTAAAAAGGAATAGTGTTTACAATTTTGTCCTGTTTCTGGACAATAAAACCGTATTAACATATACGTAGATCTATTCTAGATAAACACCAGATTAAGTTTGTCCTTTCCGTTTTCAAGATTCAACATTCTTCGATGTTTTAATATACAGTTGAGGACAAAATTATTACCCTCTACAAAAGTCAATGTTTAAAAGCAAACAAAAAACCCCCAAAAAAATGATGTTTTTTAAACATCATAGTTAACTGTGTAATTCATTTGCTTTGCTCTTTTCAAAATCATTTGATGCTTTTTTTTTACTCGTTTCGTCAGAAAAGCGTTCTGCGCATGTCTGTTTTGACACCGAGAGAATTGGTATTCAAGTGGTTTTTATTCTTGCTTCGAATTAACTTTTAGGTTGCAAATGATACCTGTAAGTGCCAGTTTTAATGTATTATTTTACACACTATTGCTGCTTTTGAATAATAACTTTTCAGTATTATGTGAGTGTGAAAAGCTCCGTAATGTATAAATAAAGTCACAAATATGAAGCATTGAAGTGAACTTACCTTCACATTGTGGACAGTCGTGGCATGAAAAACGAGAAGACAGAAGATGAGAACAAGCAGAAGCTTAACGAGTTTCCCTGCGACCATCATCTTCCTCAGCAAGTGGGTGAGGAAAAAAATGAGAAATAAAAAAACACGCAAAAGCAAAATGCGTTGCTAAGTCACCATGCACGTCGAGACAAAACCTCTTCATGCTTTCAAATTATACACATATTTACGCCATTATTATGACTGAACGCGTAACAAACACACAGAACCTCTGTTTACACACGTGTGGCTGTTTCTGTTAATAGAGCAAAGTAACTACAAGTCCAGAGAAACCGCTAGAAATCTTGCGTGTACTTCCGCATTGTATCGACAGCGTACACGTGAACCAATCAGACAACAGTGGGTGCGTACACGTGAACCAATCAGACAAACGCTTTTTACGCGTATCTCTCTTCTATTGGCTAGTCGAAAACGCCGCATCATGACGCAAAGGGAAAAGTTTAAGATTTTTGTCGATGTTGATGTGTCGTTTCTGAGTGTTGCTACTGTATTACATCATACCATATCTTATATTATTTTACATCTACTACCGGCTATTTTATAAGTTACTGACTTTAATCTGTCCAACTGCTCGTTTTTCATGATCATGAATAATTTGCATTTTCAAATTGTATTTTCAGATAATAATAATAATAATAATAAATAAAATAATAAAAAAAAAATTCATCCTGACAACAGAATGCTATATGGATTTTACAAGATGTGGATCAGACCAGGCTGATGCTGAAACACTCTCTCCGTAAAATATCTATACAGAAACCCTCTGTCCGTAAAATATCTAAATATCTACAGTTCCCCTGCCTTCTATCCTTGTAGGAAAGTATTTAGATCAAGAAATGATTGAGCACATGTAGTTTAAACTCAGCATCAGAATGGGAAGAAACGTGATTTTAGTGACTTTAAACATGGTGTGATTGTTGGTACAAGAGTATTTCAGAACAATATGCATTCTTTTGCATGCATATTGATTGCAAAAACCTCAGGTCTAATAAAAGCTTATAGTGACAAACTCACAAACCTTTTCTGAAAGTTTAGAAACACAATTGTATTAAAGTAAACATTGCGTTGTATCGTTGGACACACTTGATTGCAATTTTTGCTTTAAGAAAGGTAGTCCCAAACAACCACAAGAATTAAGGGTCAACAAGTTTGACAACTTGCAAAAAAAACGTTTTTTTTTAAATGTACAATATTATATTAAAATGTTAATTATTCTGATGATATTAAAAATGGGTGACAATCATGCAAAAAAGGAAACAAAGCAAACATTTAAACATGTTTATTCTGTCCATTCGTCTTTTAACCAAGTTATACTTTGAATTAGTGAACAAAATATCGTGCCCCGGTAAATAGTAAATATACACAATAAACATTTTTTAGACCTTGGTAACGTTTCAAGTTATTGTTGTAATAAACAGTATTTATACACGTCTACGTACTTTCTAACACAAAACTCCACCAAATAGAAATGTCGCTTCCATCTTATTATTTTTAAAACAACCTTTTTTATTACCACAGAACTAACGATGCTGAGCTACTGTTGCGCACACTCATCCGCCATGGTTTTCTGAGAACTGACACGGATGGGTTGTGAGTAGATCTTTCTCTTCCTCTCATGTCTCCAGCTCTCATCCTCTTGGCTTCGTTTAGCTGGACTATTGCTGGAACACCTGCGGACAAACCATAAAGTCAAGAACCAATTGGAGAAAAGTTCAAGTTTCATAAGCAAAAGTTCTGACCAGTCAGAATCGGCAATAGTGACCGGCGGATCCTCTGAGATTTTAACCGATTTCCCCTCGGGAGGAGTGACCGAGCTCTCCGTATTTTGCGTTGATTGCATCGGGATGACGCTCGGCTTTTCCGCAACAGCCTCAGTCTTTTCCTCTGCACTTTTTTGCACTTCCGTTTCCCTGGGAACCGTCCCTTCCTCCAAAATATCGACGGGTAATTTCTCCCGACGGCGTTTCTGCACTTGCGTGGTTCTCACTTCTGAATTCAAAAGAGTTCATATGAGATTATTTTTGGCAGCCGTGAAAAAGAAAAAAAAAACTAGTGCTGTCAAACGATTTCATTTTTAAAACTAGTTAATTGCACTTCCCCAACCAAATTAATCTCGATTAATCATGATTAATCACAAGTTTAATAATTCTTTAGTATTAACAATTATTAATTACATGAACAAGTATAGAATCTTGTAATATTGAATGTTGAAGTGTAAAATGTAAATGAATGTAAACTCAACACAAAATAAACACTTGTTCAAATACTGTAATATATACCGTTTTGACTAAAGAAAACAATGGGTAAGCCGGTCATAATAATAGAAATAAGAAATAAGTATTTTTTTTTAGGAAGAGAGACAACGGATATGTATTTGTATATTTGTTTGGCAAAAGTATGGCACTGATAAATATTAGTCTAGCTGAAGAGGCTGATCAAACATTTTTAACTAAAGGAACAAAAGTCCGACATGTGCGCAGTGCGTCTGAGAGACTTGCACTCTATTCCTTCTATAAGT
>MU204250.1:12231230-12258141 GCA_017309775.1 Paedocypris sp. Pulau Singkep | reverse complement strand
AAAAAGAAAAAAAAAAGAAAAAAAAAAAAAAAAAAAAAAAAAAAAAAAAAAAAAAAAAAAAAAAAAAAAAAAAAAAAGTGTAAAAGAATGCTAAAATTAGTGTGGGGAAAATACGAAAGCCAAAAAAGTAAAGGATCAAAATAGTTACCGGGTGGAAAAAAAAGAAAAAGCTTAAAAATGCTTTTTAAAAGAAATTTTAAAAAATGAAAAAATCCAAATTAGACAATAACGAAAAAAGGGAAATTATTAAAATGAAGGAAAATCGTAACAAAAATGACAAGGAGAATCAAAATGGAAAAAGACAAGAGGAAAAAAATTAAGCAAACCATTAGAAAATCAGAATTAATTTAATTCTATATTTAGTATGATTTCAGCCTATGCACAAAAAAAGAAAAACACAATGAAGCTGAAACAACAAAAAATTTACATAGTACTTGAACCTACCACTTTAGTGTCCACAGAATCATCCATCCCTTCTTTAAACTTTTTCAGAGCTTGTTTTAACTCCTCAGCAGTGAACATTGGAGCATTTCCCTCCTCTTCCTCTCGTCTGAGACACAGAACAGAAAGAACGATTATAAAATAAAAAAGGGCCATAATGAAAACTTTGATCGTTTTAAAATATTTTTATATTTTATAGAAATGCAAGTACTTCACATAATAACATCATAATTGTGTATCTAAAAATCATTGTGTATCTAAAAAAAATAAATTTCTATTTTCTATTCTTTAATAAGATTTTAAATTTTTCTGGTGAAAAATAATGAATAAAAGTCCATTTGGAAAGAATAGAAAAATGCACAAAAGTGCAATTAGACTAGACTGAGACAAGAAAAAAAAACGTATTCCACATGTTCCATCATTATTACCGATTTCCATCACTCCTGTATTTTGAGCCAATGTCGTCATCAAGCTTGACTTCTCTTTGACCCGTCTGTAGATTCAGTCTGACGTGAGAACCAGCCGGAACAGCTTGACCTGAACAGAATTCAACATGAGTTAGTGAAACATGGGGAGATGAAGGAAACGTAGAGTTAAATGAACGGAGAAGCACCGGCTTTGAGGGTCTGCCACTGATCTGTGGGTCTGAACACCTCTAGGTCTTCAGGATCTTCATCATCTAAACGCTTCTCCTCTTCATCAGTGTGCTCATCACTGGCCTCTGTAATGGTTAAATCTGTTGGGGACTAGAGGCAGATGACAACACGGTTTAATAAAGTGTGAACATGATACAGATTTGATCTAAAATGACTGAATTCACTTGTGGTCAAGAATGTGGTATAGATATCTATTCTGTACCTGTGTTTTAAAAAAGGAATAGCGTTTAAAATTTTGTCCTGTTTCTGGACAATAAAACCGTATTAACATATACGTAGATCTATTCTAGATAAACACCAGATTAAGTTTGTCCTTTCGGTTTTCAAGATTCAACATTCTTCGATGTTTTAATTTACAGTTGAGGACAAAATTATTACCCTCTACAAAAGTCAGTGTTTTAAAGCAAACAAAAAAAAACCCCAAAAAATGTACAAAGCTTTTTTAAACATCATAGTTAACTGTGTAATTCATTTGCTTTGCTCTTTTCAAAATCATTTGATGCTTTTTTTTTTTTTTACTCGTTTCGTCAGAAAAGCGTTCTGCGCATGTCTGTTTTGACACCGAGAGAATTGGTATTCAAGTGGTTTTTATTCTTGCTTCGAATTAACTTTTAGGTTGCAAATGATACCTGTAAGTGCCAGTTTTAATGTATTATTTTACACAGTATTGCTGCTTTTGAATCGTTGCTGCGTGTAAAGAACTTTTCAGTATTATGTGAGTGTGAAAAGCTCCGTAATGTATAAATAAAGTCACAAATATGAAGCATTGAAGTGAACTTACCTTCACATTGTGGACAGCCGTGGCATGAAAAACGAGAAGACAGAAGATGAGAACAAGCAGAATCTTAACGAGTTTCCCGGCGACCATCATCTTTCTCAGCAAGTGGGTGAGGAAAAAAATGAGAAATAAAAAAACACGCAAAAGCAAAATGCGTTGCTAAGTCACCATGCACGTCGAGATAAAACCTCTTCATGCTTTCAAATTATACACATATTTACGCCATTATTATGACTGAACGCGTAATAAGCACACGGAACCTCTGTTTACACACGTGTGGCTGTTTCCGTTAATAACTAAAAATAACTACAAGTCCAGAGAAACCGCTAGAAATCTTGCGTGTACTTCCGCATTGTATCGACAGCGTACACGTGAACCAATCAGACAACAGTGGGTGCGTACACGTGAACCAATCAGACAAACGCTTTTTACGCGTATCTCTCTTCTATTGGCTAGTCGAAAACGCCGCATCATGACGCAAGGGGAAAAGTTTAAGATTTTTGTCGATGTTGATGTGTCGTTTCTGAGTGTTGCTACTGTATTACATCATACCATATCTTATATTATTTTACATCTACTACCGGCTATTTTATAAGTTACTGACTTTAATCTGTCCAGCGGCTCGTTAACGCACATTTCTAAACGGCCAATGACATGGTGCGTTTAGACCCGACGATATGTTTAACATCATGAGTCTGTAAGCCATAATAGTATGTGATAAAATTGTCTTTTTTTATATTTATCCTCGGCTTCGACATTTTTTCATGATCATGATTAATTTGCAATTTCAAATTGTATTTTCAGATAAGATAATAATAAATAAAATAATAAAATAAAAATCCATCCTGACAACAGAATCAGACATTCCATTGCTATTTGGATTTTACAAGATGTGGATCAGACCAGGCTGATGCTGAAACACTCTCTCCGTAAAATATCTATACAGAAACCCTCTGTCCATAAAATATCTAAATATCTACAGTTCCCCTGCCTTCTATCCTTGTAGGAAAGTATTTAGATCAAGAAATGATTGAGCACATGTAGTTTAAACTGAGCATCAGAATGGGAAGAAACGTGATTTTAGTGACTTTAAACAGTGTGTGATTGTTGGTACAAGAGTATTTCAGAACAATATGCATTCTTTTGCATGCATATTGATTGCGAAAACCTCAGGTCTAATAAAAGCTTATAGTGACAAACTCACAAACCTTTTCTGAAAGTTTAGAAACACAATTGTATTAAATAAACATTGCGTTGTATCGTTGGACACACTTGATTGCAATTGTTGCTTTAAGAAAGGTAGTCCCAAACAACCACAAGAATTAAGGGTCAACAAGTTTGACAACTTGCAAAAAAAAACGTTTGTTTTAATGTACAATATTATATTAAAATGTTAATTATTCTGATGATATTAAAAATGGGTGACAATCATGCAAAAAAGGAAACAAAGCAAACATTTAAACATGTTTATTCTGTCCATTCGTCTTTTAACCAAGTTATACTTTGAATTAGTGAACAAAATATCGTGCCCCGGTAAATAGTAAATATACACACTAAACATTTTTTAGACCTTGGTAACGTTTCAAGTTATTGTTGTAATAAACAGTATTTATACACGTCTACGTACTTTCTAACACAAAACTCCACCAAATAGAAATGTCGCTTCCATCTTATTATTTTTAAAACAACCTTTTTTATTACCACAGAAATAACGATGCTGAGCTACTGTTGCGCACACTCATCCGCCATGGTTTTCTGAGAACTGACACGGATGGGTTGCGAGTAGATCTTTCTCTTCCTCTCATGTCTCCAGCTCTCATCCTCTTGGCTTCGTTTAGCTGGACTATTGCTGGAACACCTGCGGACAAACCATAAAGTCAAGAACCAATTGGAGAAAAGTTCAAGTTTCATAAGCAAAAGTTCTGACCAGTCAGAATCGGCAATAGTGACCGGCGGATCCTCTGAGATTTTAAACGATTTCCCCTCGGGAGGAGTGACCGAGCTCTCCGTGTTTTGCGTTGATTGCATCGGGATCACGCTCGGCTTTTCCGCAACAGCCTCAGTCTTTTCCTCTGCACTTTTTTGCACTTCCGTTTCCCTGGGAACCGTCCCTTCCTCCAAAACGTCGACGGGTAATTTCTCCCGACGGCGTTTCTGCACTTGCGTGGTTCTCACTTCTGAATTCAAAAGAGTTCATATCAGATTATTTTTGGCAGCCGTGAAAAAGAAAAAAAAAACTAGTGCTGTCAAACGATTTCATTTTTTAAACTAGTTAATTGCACTTCCCCAACCAAATTAATCTCGATTAATCATGATTAATCACAAATTTAATAATTCTTTAGTATTAACAATTATTAATAACATGAACAGGTATAGAATCTTGTAATATTGAATGTTGAAGTGTAAAATGTAAATGAATGTAAACTCAACACAAAATAAACACTTTTTGACTAAAGAAAACAATGGGTAAGCCGGTCATAATAATAGAAATAAGAAATAAGTATTTTTTAAGAAGAGAGACAACGGATATGTATTTGTATATTTGTTTGGCAAAAGTATGGCACTGATAAATATTAGTCTAGCTGAAGAGGCTGATCAAACATTTTTAACTAAAGGAACAAAAGTCCGACATGTGCGCAGTGCGTCTGAGAGACTGCGAATAATTGAATTGCACTCTATTCTTTCTATAAGTGCGCCGTGATTTCAACTTTGCAAAATACTGTACACATAATACTGAATGGTTTTAAAGTGAAACTCAAAAACCGAAGAAAAAAAAAAAAAAAAAAACAGAAATACCGGAACCAAATTGCAGAACCGGAAGGACGATTAATGGCGTGAATAAAAATTGACGTGATTAAACAAATTTAATTAATCGCACGAGTAAACACGTTAACTTTGACAGCCCTAAAAAACACGGGATATTTCAGAAAAAAAACTATTTACCGTTAGGTGCGTATTTCATCTGCAGTTCGTCCACCTTCACCTGGAGTTTGATGATTTCGCTGTGTCTTATCTTCAGCCCTTGCTCCGCACCGTAGAGCTTCCTCTCCAGCTCCACGACTCTCTGGCTTTCAGAGAGAGACTTCATTCGCGCTAGGGATAGCTCGTCCTTCAGTTTGTCCGCATCCTTGCTGTACACAGGTGTCCATTTGAAAAGCGCTAAAGGAGTAAGAACATTCCATGCAAGAGAAGGAGACTTACTTCGATTTGGCTAGCTTAATTTTCAGCAATTCAGTGTAATAGGACCCATCCTCTGGCTCTTTTTCAGTAGACGTGCCAGGAGAAAGATGGTCTTTCATGGTCAGCTGTTTGAAACAAAAAACAAGAGCAATGTCTTTAGAAAATAAGAGCGCGACTGAAACGTCATCCTCGTGGTGGCTTCATCCTCACTGTTACGTTTCTCACTTTCTAGGGGCGAATTGTGAAAGAGTTAACTGAAAAGGTGACTGGGACGAGACAAAACCGTTCTTGGGATAAACAACAAGTGTTTTTTTTTCCACGTGAATATAAATGTAAAAACGGAAAAAGTGTCCAACTGACAAAAAACCAAACAAAACACAATGGAAAACAAATGTGACTAAAAAACCTGAACCGACCCCGCAACAAAATAAATACAAGATAATTGACCGAACTCCCTTAACAGAAACAAAGTCGAACGGGTGGTTTACAAAAACAAAAAGGGCAGGACACGCAACTCTTTTGTTGTTCTAAAAGTCGGAAATCTCTTGAAATTGCTTGAATAAGAATGTGCAACAACATTATTTATTTATGTTTCACTCATTTAATGTCACTGTTTTTTTTTTCCTTTATATTTATGCTAATATATGTAAAAGAGGGAAAAGACGGAGTCAGACCAAACTCAATTCCTTCTTGTAATTCGCAACTTGGCCAATAAAGTTTCTGATTCTCTTAACAGAACGGGGTGACACGGACAATGAGCTCTGCGACAGCCGTTCCGGGGCGTCTTTTATAGGCCAGCCCCGTCCAGGATGGGCCAATGGGATGTGGGCAAGTGTGGCGCAAAGTTTCAGGGCCACTCCCAACAAAAACGCGGAGATAACAAAACCACGGACGTAATTTCCGTAATAACCACTCACCTTTTCCTTCTCCAGTTCTCTGACTTTAATGGTCAAGGCCTCCAGCTCGCTGTTCTTTTCGGAGATCATGAAGCGCAGTCGGTCGAGGGCTGGATCAGCTCGGTTCCCGTGAAGCTGCATTAGTGACGCTATCTGCATCTGTAACAGGGGAAAAAAAAAACCCATCTCAGACGATGAAAAGATAAAGAGCTTGACCCATGATACCTTCATGCGGATCATGTGCTGTTTAGTGAGCGTGTACTGCTTCTGTAGGGACTCGTGCTGTCTTTTCATGCTCCTCAGTTGTCGCTCCATCTCCGCTCGCTTGTCTTCCACCTGTAGAGTTTACGATGGAGAAAGGAGAACATTAAGGGTTTGTTTTCGGTTTTCGTATTTGTGATTACTATGGAAAGGTCAAATGTTCCACCTCAGAAAACAGCGAGTTGCCCTTGCTGTTGGGATCTTGAGCCTGTTGAAGAACCTGTTCCAGCTGGATTTGAAGGTCTTGGTTGGCTTCACGAGCTTTCTACAGTAGAATGAAGGAAAACAAAACACGGATTGAAAGCACTATTTATTTATTTTGTATTTTACACAAATTATTGTATTGTGTTTTTATTTTTATTCTTCATCTTCATAGCTTTTCCTTGTATTTATTCACATTTTATCTTTATTTTTCTATATATTATTATTTTGTACCTCCAACGTGTTGTAGCAGGACACGGCCTCGTGCTCTCGCTCCTCCTTTTCTTCTGTCAGTCTCTCCACTTTCCTCTGCAGGGTGGCATTGGCTAAATTCATCTGCTCTTCTTTGTATTGCGCCTCCTGTAAATCTTTTTCCATAGATGCCTACAATATACAAACAACAAACCGGTACTTTTCATCACAATCACACACCCACATAAGAGATGTTCTGAGATGAATCCTGAGCAATCAATCACGATCAAGCGCCTTTTTTAAATTTGGAACAATCTCTAATTTGACTGTCAGCCTAATGCTTAAAAAGGTCTATTTGCTATGATTCGATGTCAATTTAGATTAATTTAGATCTGGATTCATTTAGTTTAATCTAGATTAACTCCATGATTAGAGTGAGATTAATCTAGATAAAAAATATTAATCTATGATCATTTTTTGATTCTTTTATTTATTGCCATTCCATTTTATGTCCATTTTATGGCACTTATGTACAATAGAAAGCATACAATATTGTGTCATGCCAAATGAAGATTAGTAAAACATTTTCATAAACATATACAGTACATACATTTTTTTTTTAAATAAGCTAAGAAAAAATTCTTTCAATGTCTCTCAAATAAAAAAAAAATTGTCTCATGGTTTTAAAAACAAGGCATTCCAAAAATATGTGTTTAATGTTTTAAACCACTCCACAATTCTGGCATTTTGGGGCTTCTTCTCAAACGAGCAAATGTCCACGTGTTAATCTGGTGTGACCAAAGCGACATCTTGAGTACACAACCTCTTCATGTCTTGATTTAAGAGAATAAGTCTTTCTTTTCCCCACAGCAGGTTGAAATTCAAAAGTTTGTTTTGTGGATCTTGATTCTCCCACATTTTGAGCACATAATCAGCTTTGTCTGCCTTTTCATTTCCATGCAATTCAATAGGACCTGACACCCAACAGAAGATTATATTTTTCTACCTCCTCTGCAGTTTGTTTGCTTTGATTAAAATATCGCTTAGTATAGGACCCTACGCTTCTTTAGACTGTAAAGCTTGGAGACAAGATTTGGAGTTGGTAAAAACAATAAAGTTTTCATCTCATTTTTCAATTTCAAAAAAAAAATCAACATTTTTTTCAACGTACTCCAGTGGCCAAAATATGGCATGCGCTTCAGCTGTAAAGCTTGAGCTTTGTTCTGAAGTACGACAGCAAATCTGAAAATCTATGCTCATCTATATATACACCCTCACACATAAATATACATGTAAATACCATAGCTGATTCCATATCCATCTTCTGCATTTGCATCTCCAGGATCTCCGAAGACATGGTTTCATGTTCACGCTGGGTGAGAGCACGCAGCTCCTCGGTTCTGCTGTTCAGCGCATCAGCTTGCTGCTCCAGCTTGTGGCTCATCTGCTTCTGAGCCAGTTGAGACTCTTCCAAATCTGCCTTGATCTTCTCCATCTGCGTCAGAACAAGAGCAACGGTGAACGACAACACTAACGACAAAAACCTGTTTCAGACGAGACGGTGGCGTAAACTGTCGGAAACTAGGTTTATGACAGTGTACACCGGCGAAAACTGGCGGAAACCTGGTAGAAACTGTCTTATAGTCAACTTGTGTTACAAAACACTTTTAAACATAAATACTGTAGGCCTGCATAATGATTAAATTTAGAATTATATATTCTGGTAGAATTAGGAACTTCTGAAACATTTTTTGTGATGATGAGGCTAAGACACATGTCACAATAATAAATGCTGATAAATTGTATGCATTTGATAATCTGTATAGCAGAGATGAAACCAAAACATTTCTATTTTCTAGAAACTCTATAAGATTGTGGCAGTTTATTTTCTTTGGCACTTTATTGTCTTGAGATTCTTCATTTCGACACATTTTCATGTTTTAGTCTTGTTATGTTTTCATGAGAATAAGACATTTTTAACTTCTGAGTTTATGCCACTTCAGACACCAGAAATCTAATTCCAATTAGACAGTATATATTGCTGCATTCAACTATTTAAAGATGTCATACCTCAAAAAAGCTAGAAACAGATAATTGCATTATGAGTGAGTATTAACAGCTAAGATTGATTAATTCTGCACTAGAAACCACTTTTATACATTTGTGGGGAAAATAAAGAATCCAGTTTGACAATTTCCACCAATGTCATAAACCTGTTTTACCTGAGACGGTATTCATTTTAATTCATGTTAATACTTACAAAAAGAGGAGAAAAGGCAGAGTCAGACCAAACTCAATTCCTTGTTGTCATTTCCCACTTGGCCAATAAAAGAATTCTGATTCTTTCTGATCTGACAGCACAAACCTACCTGGTTCCTAAACTCGCTCATTTCTCGGGCATGGTTCCGTTCCATCAGGCTTTGCTGCTGCTCTAGCAGGTGTGTCTGTTGACTCTTGACAAGTTCGTACTCGGTGCGCAGACTCTCCAACAAACGACACTTCAACTCTGCTTCTTTCTGCAACGAGTACTTCTCCTGTTCCAAGACCTGTGTGACCATGTAAACAGAATTACACATCTGTCGCTGCAGGACTAGGAAGAATCAGCAGGTTGGTACCTCAATAACGTTACACATCTCTTTACGTTGCTCCTCCATCTTGTTGTGTAGATCCATCTTGTCTTCCAGGAGTTGGAGTCCATACTGGCCAGCTTTTTGAAGAGCCTCCTCTCCCTCCTGAACCCGCCGCTTCAGCTCCATAACATCATCCTCACGTCCTGACATCTGAAACGAGACAACGAGTCAAAATTATTCAACGTACGTGCGAGAACGAAACGGCTCCAGTCGCAGGAAACAGGCATTAATGTAAACGGCAAATCCGGTTTAATCGAAATCGCTCTCATTTTAAACGAGGCCATCACAAACAACGATCGTTTTATCTATCAAACAATACGAAATCGAGTAATTTGTGCAAATTACACCACAAACACGAACATTTACAAGTCATGTTTTGTCAAGCTAACTGAGGAAATGTCAGAAACGTCGAGCGGGATTTCGAACGCGAATGTGCTTATACTAAATGCCGAGTGTTGAAGATTTTGTGTGTAACGTGTTTACCTTTATTTGGTGGTAAAGTTGTTTGTGGGACGAAAAAATGCGTTCTGCGGTCGAAAGACCGTCTCCACCGTCGTGTCTGAGGAATTTTGCTGTCGGTTTGAGTTTCGCGGCGTCGGATAGATATCGCGAGATTTGTCGCGAGTCATAAGACGAGAGCTCTTCCGTGACGAGAGTTCGCACGAGATTTCCACACTTCCTAGTTCCTACACTCGCTAGATTACGGCGGGTGACATCCAGAGTTAAAATAGTTAATTTCTTCTCCGTTTTCTTTTCTTCACCCCCCCCCCCCCTGAATATTTTGATACCAGTTGCATTTCTTCGTTTTCTAATGCCTGATTTAAACGTTGCAACAGAAGTCTCGCATATCTCCACAGGCAATTCTGGTTGGGGTCAATTATTAGACCTCTAAGTTGTTGCACGATTTAGTTTTTCTTTCTAAAATCCAAATGGTTGATGAGGTTTCAGCAGGTAGATCACTGTGGGTCACATCAGGTATTCTATATTCACTGTTGAAAACATTAATAGTAATTCAAATCAAATCCCTTTTTATTGACACATCACTACAAAGTGTAAAAATCTTAAGCGCAAACTCAAGACAGTGCAAACGTACAGTGCGAAATACTGAATACTGACAAGATATTGCAAGAATATTGTAACGATTTTCGTGGGTAGCGTTGGCTTTCCCAAAGAGCGCTGATGCCTTCAAGATACTCGTGCCCCATACACCGCACGACCCCGAGTATCTGCTGACATCACACACAGAGACAGTTTAGTTGAGGTGGTGGTCTTTATTAAAGCACTGCTTTAATCACACACTCTACTTAAAAACACACAGGACAAGTAGCCAGGCCACTACTCTGGCTACTCACTACACCAATGGTAGATTTTCCATTACACACCAAACAGTTATAAAAAAAGACAAACATGACCACCACATTACACACATCACACTTATATAAAAAGATTGACATAATACACGTTTAAACACTCAAAATAACACTTTTATACACAAATATACAGAAACCGCAGGGATTTGTCCCGCAGCCGGCTTGTGCGTAAATTATTATTATTATTGTTGTTAATTTTTTTTATTAACTTGCACTTTTTCTTACCGTTTAATTGTGGCTTCTCCTGTAATTGAATTTTCAAACTGTGGGATCAATAAAATTGAATAACCTTGAATAGATTATAAAACAGAGCCCTGTTGTACACAAAACAGAACCAAGCGAGATTTGAAATTGTCACAAATTAAGATAAGATTAGACTTTATTAATCCCACTAGGGGAAATTTTTGTGTTCAGCAGCAAAAAAATTTTAACAGAAACAACAGGACAATTTCAAAGACAACAGTGAAGGCAAAAACGCAAACAGCAAAGAGAAAAAAAAAGTTGAGCAAAAATACAACAGTGCAAAAACAGTGGTGCAATTGTGACGAGATAAAAATATAATGTGCAATTCAAAATACAACAGTGCAATTTTGAGTGACAAAAGTGTGTCAACATTCAACCTGGTTTTAAACAGGTCCTGGACCAACCCAGAGCAGCTTCAGACGGTCCCATTCTGTGGTCGATGTGGAATGGTTTCGATCCACTGTGTCAGGTTTAGGAGGATGAGGAAGGAGACAGAGATCCTTGTGACCCTCAGTGTCTTCATGTTGTAGGAAGAGTGAAACTCAGATTGAAAATTTTCAGTTCTAGGAAGAGGGAAACCCAAATTTTAAATTTTCAGTTGTACGAAGATGGAAACCCAGATTGAAAATTTTCAGTCTCAATTTGTTATGTTTTTGTGATATTTCAAAGAACAATAGTAAAAAGCATTTCACTACTTTTTGGACCGTGTGTGCATTTAAAATCTAATTCAATTTGATGTCTAAAGTGAATGTCTGCTTAAGGCCTTCTCCAGCAGTTGGGCTTCTCACTCTGCCGATGGTTCTCCTGAGCATAATAAAAGGTCAAAACACCCTACACAAAGACTTTTATCTCCACCCATCAGCATTAGGTGTCAGTGCACACGGACTGCGACGCTGCATCTGTTATGCGGATCTCTGAGAGCAGTTCCTATTGTTTCAGATGAGAGACGATCGTTCTCCATCTGCCTCCTCGACTGAAAGTGTTGATCGACTGAAAGATGCTTTTACTTTATAGTAAAATCATTACTCATATCAATCTAGAACTATCAATTTTACTACTAATAATGTTTAGCTTTTCTGACCAGAGATTATATTTGCTCTATGTATGAAGTATTATTATCATGTATGTATATTTTAGCTATAACATTTTTAATAAAACAATTAATTAACATGAATATAAAAATATTCCTCTTAAATAAACGATTACAACAAAAGGCCTAGAAAGTGCTTCCCTCGCCCAGTTTCTTGACTTTAACTCTGTGTGCATATAATTAGTTCACTTGTTTTTTTTTGCATCTTAATTTCTGAAGTACAATTTCTATTGATACTTTCTTTGAATTAAAGTCAATTTGTTGAATTGTAACATGTTAAAGGACATGAACACATTGTTAAACACACAACTGCTTGCTGTACATTCACATGATGATTATATTTACTTTTATATTCCAACATTTCTGTAAATGAAAGCTTGTTTGCTTTTTAAAACTGAGCTGAAAATCAGCCATTTAGTCAAACATTGAAAATTTAAAATTGAATTGAAAAAGAAAATGTTTGTTTGTATTTGTTTCACCCAAAATTCTTTGTTGCTAATATTAAAGCTAATTATACATAAACAGTGAATTTATATTTGAGAAGTGTGTCGTTTCATTTGAAAAAAAAAAAAAAAGCAGGAATGTTTCCCGAAAAAATCAGTGCAATTATATTTAATAAAAAAAAAACTCATTTGTATTACGTGATAAATATTTCAATAAATATTTTGTTTTCAAAGATTATTATGGAAAAAAATAATAAAAAAGAACCCACACTTTTCAAACAAAAGAAAAGCACATTTATGACTCAATTTTAGATCCTCATAAATCTCGAAAGTGATCTGAGATTTTCAAGAACGGTGTCCACGTTGAGCAATAACGTGATCATTCCAATTAGTATTTTCCAATTGACGAATGCAAAGCGACGTCCGCGATTTCTTGCCGATAGCGAACAATTTATCTCGTTTAGACGCGAGCGGCGCAGAACAATCAGCGCGAGGGCGTGTCTTATCGCGCCAAAGAACCTGACGTCACAAGGACGGCCGTTTTAAAAAAAGACATTTCCTCGCCAGTGGAAGAAGAGCGCCTCGCCGAGCACAATGGAGCAGCTTTGCAAACTTTTCGTCGGCGGCCTGAACGTCCAGACGACCAACGACGGACTCCGCGCCCATTTCGAGCAGTACGGGAAGCTGACCGACTGCGTGGTGGTGCAGAACGAGCAGCTCCAGCGCTCCCGCTGCTTCGGCTTCGTGTCGTACTCCTCCGCAGAGGAGGCGGACGCCGCCATGGCCGCCCGGCCGCATGTCGTAGACGGCAAGAGCGTCGAGCTGAAGCGGGCCGTGGCGCGGGAAGACGCCGGCAAACCCGAGGCCCTGGCCAAAGTCAAGAAGATCTTCGTCGGCGGGCTGAAGGAGGACATCGAGGAGAACAACCTCACCGAGTACTTCTCGCAGTTCGGCATGATCGAGAAAGCCGAGGTGATCACCGACAAAGACACCGGCAAGAAGCGCGGCTTCGGCTTTGTCCACTTCGAGGACAACGACTCGGCCGACAAAGCCGTCGTGCTCAAGTTCCACTTCATCAACGGCCACAAGGTGGAGGTGAAGAAGGCGCTCACCAAGCAGGAGATCCAGGCCGCCGGCGGGCCTCGTGGCGGCCGCGGTAGGGGCGCGGGAAGAGGCATGGGACGAAACCAAAATGGCTTCGGAGGCGGCGGCGGCAGAGGAGGGTTCGGCGGCGGCTATGGGGGCGGGTACGGCGGCGGCTACGGAGGAGGTGATGGCGGCTACGGCGGCGGCGGCTACGGGAGCGGAGGCTACGGAGGCGGATACGGGGGTGGCTACGGAGGTGGCTACGGCGACCAGATGGGAGGCTACGGCGGCGGTAACGGCTACAGTGACTTCGGCAGCGGCTACGGCCAGCAGTCGTCCGGCTACGGGCCCATGAAGGGCGGGAACGCGTACGGAGGCCGGAGCGGAGCCCCGTATCCCCGCGGCGGCGGAGGTGGTGGCGGTTCCGGCTACGGGAGAGGCGGCTACGGAGGCTACTGAGTCGGGCGGGGTTCGGAAAGATTCGGAAAGCTGTCCCCCCTCCTCCATATTCTCAAATCTGATTGGGCTCATGCACGAGATGGCGGGCACTGTGAAAAAGCCCCGTTCCGTAACGACCAGGTAGGAAGAAGATTTCTTCCCACAAACCTGACTTTTCTCGACTAGCTGTAGGACACGTGACGAATTAGAGCTTGTTTTTCTACGTTTTAGACCGTACACTATTTTTCCCCCTCCCTTTTTAATCGCGATTAAGTTTTAAATTTATTTTTGTTTTTTTGCTCCGCACGGGCGAAGGATTGTCACGTGATCACGCAAATCTATACTTTCTCAGCCATGGGGGATTGGCGCATGCAAGTGAATTATGTTTGTAAAACCCTGGATTTGTTTTGTTTTTTTTCCCCCTCCCTTGTAGTCGATGCAGCTGGAATCGGATTCTTTTTTTTTTTTTTTGTAATTCCACCCACTATTCCTAGTTCAGATCTGTATGAGCCTCATTAACCTGCAGCATTCTCTTGTTTAATGTATATTGTTCAGCTCAACCCTTTATTGTTCAACATTGATATGCAACTGTATGTTACTTTTTAAATAAAAAAGCTTCACGGCTTAACTGCTTTCCAGGATATTTTGGCTGGTAGACTATTGGTTTTCCACGGATTAGGGGATTATGGGCCCGTAGCCTGAAAACCTGCGTGGTGTAGTTTCTCTGGTTTATATTTATTCTTCCCATATTTAGGTGTGTTTCAGTTATTCAGCTACCTCGAAATAGCCGTAGCTGTTGTTTGTACAGGCAACCTGTTCAGTACCCGGGTTCGATTGTGATAGGACTGAAATATCTCATTAGGATATCATCCTGCGATCTAGGTATGTAATCAACCTGTCTTCACTACGTGTTGGTCAAGTATTTCTCTCTATTTATATTTATTCCATACTGTAATTAGTTTCCATTCACTAAAAGACGCCTGACTTAGATCTGCGGTGCGATCTGGGGGCTGCAACACCGTGGCTTATGAAGGGCTTGTCTTGTTTTATCCATCTTGTTGGGTTTTTATTTTTTTTTATTTTTTGCAGAAACTGACATTTTTCTTGTCTCTTTTTCCCCCCCAGATTTGCATGGCTGGAAGGCCTCTCTGACTGAAGATGCTCTTGCGGAGGAAAGATCTAGTTCTTCAATTCGATTGAGTCTCAGTTGCCTTTTGAGTGTTTGTAAATAGCTACTTATTTTAATAAAACGTTATTTTTTTACAAATATTACACGTTTGTTTTGTTTTTTAACTAATGTATCATGGTTTTTGTGGCTACAAAAACGAATATAAGCTGTTGGATGTTTATACTACAGTTATCATAATGGTTTTTAATAACTGTCTGTGTGATTTTGATATTGTTTGGATATTTTAAATTTGGCTAATGGATTAAGTCTATAAAAATGTTTAATGTATAATTAAATTTCACTCATTTGTTAATTTTGCAAAAAAAAAATTTACTTGTCACATACAAATTATGTGGTACAACATGTTGTCAAGTGTGTTCAACAATTTGCAATGGGGGAAATAAATCGAAATGTGACAAAAACAAGATTGAATGTTATTCCAGATGTGCAAAGGAAAATACAATAAAAAGAAACAATAGAAACCAGATAAAAATACAAAATATCCGAACTTTAAACGGCTTTCGTTAATTTAATATGTGCCAATTTAAATATTGCTAAATATCCGCTTCCTTTACGCATTCTCTATTCACGTACAGTAAACATGTATTCAAGTCAATATCCCTTGAATTTACTCAAAGGCAAGACTTAAACGTTTTATAAAATAATATATAAGTATATAGAGAGAAAGCGTGTGAACCGGTTTGTATTCATAATAAATGTAGCCTGCAATTGTGTTTCGTTTTAAGAACAATTGATTATACAACGCACGAAGCTGTTTCATTCTTAAATTAAAGACAGCTCATTTGATTGGATGGCGTTCTTCTAAATCGGTCGTTTTAAACCAACCAGAAAAGGAGACGTCAGCACCGACGTAACAAAAAGAAACGCCCCCAAGTTTCAAACGCACGCTTCCTTTCTCCGGTGCATGTGGTTACGATCAGAACGTCCATTTGTAAAAAGAAAAACAAAAAACAATGACTAACCAGCTTTGCAAACTGTTTGTCGGCGGACTGAACGTCCAAACGACCGACGAGGGACTGCGGAGCCATTTCGAACAATATGGACAATTAACCGACTGCGTGGTGGTGATGAATCAAGCCCTGCAGCGCTCGCGCTGCTTCGGCTTCGTGACGTACTCGAGCTCCGAGGAGGCGGACGCCGCCATGGCGGGTAGGCCGCACGTGGTGGACGGGAACAACGTGGACCTGAAGCGGGCCGTGTCGCGGGAAGACGCCGGCAAACCCGAGGCCCTCGCCAAAGTCAAGAAGATTTTCGTCGGGGGCTTGAAGGACGACATCGAAGACGAGCACCTCCAGGAGTATTTCTCCCAGTTCGGCGCCATCGAGAAGGCGCAGGTGATCACCGACAAAGAGAGCGGCAAGAAGCGCGGCTTCGGCTTCGTGTATTTCGAGGACAACGACTCGGCCGACAAAGCCGTGGTGATGAAGTTCCACACCGTCAGCGGACACAAGGTGGAGGTGAAGAAGGCGCTCACCAAGCAGGAGATGCAGGCGGCCGGTGGTCGCGGCGGGAGGGGCGGCCGGGGAGGGGGACCTAGCCGCGGAGGCTTCGGCGGCGGAGGAAGAGGCGGTTACTATGGCGACTACGGCTTCCAGAACGGCGGCTACGGCAGCTACGACAGTCCGGGCGGCTACGGGGGAGGCTACGGCGACCCGATGGCTGGCGGCTACGGGAACGGCTACGGCACCGGGAACGGCTACAGTGATTTCGGGGAGGATTACGGACAGCAGCAGTCGGGCTACGGGGCCATGAAAGGAGGCTACTACACCGGCCGCAGCAGCGCTCCGTACCCGCGCGGAGGTGGAGGAGGCGGCGGCTACGGGCGAGGAGGATTCGGCGGGTATTAGAAGGCCTCGCGGGACTTTTTAAACACGGGCATTTTTAACATCATTTTGGACTTGCTATGGGTTTCTTACACTTTGGGGGATTTTACCGTTTTTCGTTTCCACCGGTTTGGTTTTTGTATGAATGTTTTTAACCGCGACAGGCGTCGATTTGGATTCATTTCCGGTTCATCATCTCCTAAACTCAGGACTCGTGAAAGTTTTATCGTTTCTGCTTTATTATTGCAAGTCGCGTTTTAATGCTATGAAAGTCGGATGTTGTACGAACTGATTCAGGAATTAAAAGTTTGAACCGACGTCTGACACAGATTTTAAACCATTAAAAACTGTTTTCATAAATCACCTGTTCTCTCTTCTGTTTGAGTTTACCTATTACAAAGGCATTAATGAACACGTGGTGTTTTAAAATTACAATTTCCATAATCTTAATTGGATAATGTTTTAACTTTAAACAAGTTTACAGGTCCGACAACGATCTCTATTCTGAAAGTGACGTTCTAGCAACCGATCAAAACATGTTTATGGACAAACCAGAATATTATTCCAGAATAAATACTTAAACTGTGGGAACTATAACTTCACCTGGCCAATAACACAAATTATTAGTGCCATATGACAACTTGTCACTTGTGCATTACCACTGTATTAAACAAAACATTTTTTTTTAAACATCCATATACCGTACATGTACCACATGCGAATCTCTTCTATATAGGTAATTTTACTCTGCAAATTAACAGTCAATAAACAAGAGGAAACCAACTAAAACCAGTTACTACACATACGTAATTTAGGTGCCAAAATCAAGTCGAGATCAACCATTGATCAAAATCATCTTTATTCAAATAGTCACAAACGGATCTGAGCAGAAACGCATCTGTTGTCGTTCCAATCCTGCAAATACAAATTAAAAGTCCCTACTGGGGCTCAGCAAGGGTCCAGAGCGTTTGAATGCTTGATTAACCACTGACAGTCTAACACACGACCCTGGAATCACACATACGCTTGTGAAATGCAGAATATGTAGATCCAGGGGGAAAAAAAACCTTTCATATATTTATAAAACGTCATAAAACTTATATACTGGCAGACTGATACACCTTAAATGTGTGAAGCAGTGTTACAGAAGATCTTTTCTCCCGTCAGCTGTCAGAAATTTTAGTTTAATTTATATCGTACATCAACAACGTGTTTTTTTTTTCCATTCATATTCTCTATCTTTATTTATTGTTTTTACCATTGGGGCTGCTGCAAAATTTAAATTTCTCTTTGCTGAGACAAATTAATTTCTTCGTCATATTGAATAAAATTATATATTTTTTTATTACTCCAAAAAAAAAAACAAACAATGGCAGATCAGCGTAACGTCACGAGCTCCTCCGAGGACGTCGGGTGGATGGCGATGGTTTTATCGAAGTCGGCTTTGGTGGCGCCCATGTTGACCGCGACGGCGAAACCCTGGAGCATCTCGTCACAGCCGAAGCCCTGCATGTGGAGACCCACCACCTGCACCCAAACACGTCTGGCGTGGTCATGTACAGAAGTGTGAAGCGCTTGGGTAAATGTACTTTGTTACTTTACTTAAGTATGTTTTTGGCTACTTAGTACAAGTACGAAGTAGCCAAAAACATACTTAAGTAAAGTAGCAAAGTAGCCAAAAACATAATTATGTTTTGGCTACTTCGTGACTTGTACTTTGTAGCTTTACTTAAGTATGTTTTTGGCTACTTTGTTACTTTACTTAAGTAAAGCAGCAAAGTACAAGTGCGAAGTAGCCAAAAACATACGTAAGTAAAGCAACAAAGTACAAGTCACGCAGTAGCCAAAAACATAGGTAAAGTAACAAAGTACAAGTCCGAAGTAGCCAAAACATTCTTAAGTGGCTAAGAACGAAGTACGGAGTATCAAAAAAATAAGTTCAAGTTGGTTTTTATTGTCATTCTGCTACATGCGAGAACAAATAGCAGAACAAAATGTCGTGTCTCACGTATCCGCACTTTTACTTGAGTATGGTTGTCTGGTAGTCTTTACACCTCTGTAAATTGCTGTTTATATCTGCTCACCTTCTCGTCCTCTCCAGCACACACCAGCTTCATCACGCACTGGCTCTTCCGGGCGGTGATGGCGTAATACATGGGGGTGAAGAAGGTGGTGTAGACCCTCACCGCGTCTTGACCCCAGGTCTTGATCGCTTCATCTGCAAAAGAGTTATCAATTATAACTCTTCAATTATAATTTAATTTCATATGATTGAAGTATAATTGAATTCTTTTCGATGAATACATTAAATTATACGTTATTTACAGTTTAAAAAATGCACTGAAACTAAACTAAACAAAATGATTAAAACAGACAGAATATATTTTTCCAGAATAAATGGACCTGAACGTCAAAGTAAATAGTTTGGTCTCGCATAAAAATACATTTTACAAGATATCGGGAATTCTTTAGTCGACCACTGGGGGAAATTTTCTTTGGTTTCCTACTCTCAAACCACTTTTGATCCCTGACAAACGATATTAAGAAAAATGGAAGAAAATAGAATAACAAAAAAGTAAAAACAAAAAAAGATCATTGGCTGTTTTTTTCCCAGTGAAATCTCTTTTAGACCGTCTTTCAAACGACTGCGCATGAGCAGATCATAAAGAAGATCAAGGAGAGACTCATAAGATGACTTGTTTCTGCACAATTAAAATTTCAAGCATTTTCAAGCACTTCATTTAAAATTCAAGCCCTTTCAAGGCCGTAGACATTACTGGAATTCAAGCATTTTCAAGGATTTCAAGCACCCGTAAGAACCCTGTACATTTAATGCAATTGCATTCTAGGATCTGTAGTTTAAGAAGAAGAAGAAAACCTTTATTTATCTCAAGAAGAAGAAATTTACATTTTGCAGCAGTCCCAATGGTAAAACAATCAATAAAGATAAAGAATATGAATGGAAAAAAAATATATTGCACATTGTTGATGTACGACTTATATTAAATAAAAATTTCTGATTCAAATTTCTTAAAACAATAGCAGATTTATATAAAGCTTTATATTCAATAATTGCGAGAAACTGTTATTTATTTAATAAACTGTGAAAAAACAAAAAGCATCCAGAGCAGAACTTCACCTTCAGTAAGTCCCACTGTTCCGATGGGTGGGTGGCTGAAGACCACCGTAGGGATGTTGTTGTAATCGATCTTGGAGTCTGGTTTTCCCTCAAACAGTCTGTGGGCGAGTTTGCGTCCCGCCGCGATGGCGACTACAGGAACACAGAGCATCTTAGTTAGCGTGGAGATACAGAATTAAACCAGGTCTGTGAGGAACTAGGGCAGTTGTAGTTCAGAATCCCTGAAATGCGCTTATTTATTTCTTGTGAATGTATTTTCCAAGTATTTGCTTGCACTTTAGTCTTAGAAAAATTATTACGCAACAAGTGGAATACCGTACTTACGTAAATATAAGCACCCCCTCTAATTTTTCCAGGCACGATTTCTTAACTTCAGACACAGAAACGGCGTGTTTCTGTGTCTTTGTGATTATTCCTGACTTTAAATATGGAAAAATGGCTTATATTTGCACGCATACTTGAAATTGGTGATTATAAGCATCCCGCAAGTTTTTGAGCGTCAAAAATAAAAAAAAATACAGTAATTCATAACTGAACAGCAGCGACTGTGATTGGTTCAGATTGGTCCAATCACGAGGCTGCAGAAGCTTTGCCATTATTTCAAACGAGCCATATAGTGAACAGATCCGATCTAGGAATCACTGGAATTAATATTGAGACTATTTCTTACCCGGCGTGAGCAGAGCTTTCCCACAGACGTCCCCCACCGCGTAGACCCCTGCTCGGGTGGTGTTCTGGAACTCATCCACCACGATGTGCCCCCGCTCATCCAGCTTCACCCCCTAGAACACCATAGAGCGTTTTAATAGGGTTTTTTAAATATATATAATATTAATAATAAATAATATATAATACGCATTTCTAAATATTACTACACAAACTGTGTAATTTTGGCACAACATTGCTAAATTATTGTGGTGTCAGACTACTGCAGAATAATAGTTACTGTACAGTAGAGCTGCACGATTCTGGATAAAATGAGAATCACAATTTTTTTGCTTAGAATAAAGATCACGATTCTTTTCACGATTCTTTCTGAATGTTTTATTATTTTAAATATTCAACCCTGGAAATCAGGTTGTCAAACAGCAATATAATAACACATATTACCCTTTGCTTTAAATTTAAATACATGGAATGAAAACTATAATGTAAAGTAAAAGTAACGTAAAAGGAAAAAAAAAAAATCACCATTAAACGCAATAAAAATAAACATTCCAAATAACAGCATTATGTACACTGCGTACAAAATTATTAGCTCTGTTTAAAAGCACTTTTGAAATACTTATCAAGCAATGATTATTTTAGGGGGGCTAATAATTTTGTCCTCAACTGTAGATGTTTGCTGTAAGTGGTTTGCTGAGTGTAAACACACACACACTTCAGAATAAAATCCTTTTTCAGGTAGTACAAGGTCAAAGTTGATACTCTACCGTTGTATTTAATCATTCATTCTCCCCATTTAATTTATATACACTGTTTTTTTTTTCCTATTAAACTCGACTGCTGAGTCTGCTGCACGACTCGCATACATCCACTAGATGCTGAATTCAGATTGTGAAGAGGCAGGATCGAGATCGCGATCTTTTAACGATTAATCGTGCAGCTCTACTGTACAGCGACGCAAAGAGCTGTGAGAATGATACGCACCAGTATAAGACACACCAGAGTAAGAGAGCGATTAAAAGGAAGAAAAGCCTTTTTACTATCTGGCTGAGGTTGAGACCGGCGGTGTTGGGTTCTCTCCCGATGGCCCAGAGCAGACAGTCCACGTCCTGGATGGTGTCAAGCTTCTCCGGCGCGTCCTTCTCATCCGGATCCTTCGTCACCAGTGTCACCGCCAGACCTTTCTCCGTCTTCTGCACCGTCTTTAACTACAAACGGTACGATTTAAATGATCTGTGTTACGCATCACCGCAGAATAGGACGTTCCATTCTACCTGCGTGTTTTTCCGTATGTCGACGCCGTGACTTTTCAGTTCTTTGGTGCAATTGGAGCTGATCAAGGCGTCAAAGTTCCTCAAGACCTTGATCAGAAAGAGCAAAGAGGAGGAGCTTGGCATTACAAAAGACTCACGCTGCACAGGAAGTCAACAGTTAAAACATTTAAAACAGTGTTTGCAACATCCAAGCTCTGGGTTCGAGTGATGGTGGGACTCGTACTCCTCCTTGCCGAATGATGATGGACGTCTTGGAGCCCAGAGTGGACAGGATACCCGCCATCTCCACGGCTATGTAGCCCGCCCCCACGATCACGCTGCGCCTGCACAGGGTGGACAGATCGTGCAGGACGGATGGATAAATATATAGAGAGATAATAGAGATAAAAAGAAAGTTATAGAGAGAGAGAAAAAGAAAAATAGGGAAATAGAGAGAGGAAGATGTAGAAAAAAAAATAGACAGTGAGATAGTGATAGAGAGAGAGATAGTAATCAGAGAGTATGATAGAGAGTTAGTGATAGAGAGATAGTGATAGAAAGTAAAAGAGAGAGGGAGATAGTGATAGAGAGAGATAATGATAGAAAGTAAAAGAGAGAGAGATAGTGATAAGAGAGATAGTGATAGAGTGAGAGATAGTAATAGAGAGAGAGAAAGAGTGAGAGATAATGATAGAGAGATAGTGATAGGAGACAGAGAGATAAATATAGTGAAAGAGAGAGACAGTGATAGAGAGAGAGATAGTGAGAGATTGATAGATATAGACAAGACAGACTGATAGATAGATAGATATTGTTTACTGTGTAACATTTTAACAAGTGTCATTGAAAAGTCTGTCTGAAAACCGAATAAGCAAAAGCAGCTATTTAAACTCACTTGGGGCAAGATTCAAGCTCAAAGAAGCCGTCACTGGTGATGCCCAAACTGGCTCCTGCAAAAGCACAGTTAAAACTCAAATAGATGGGCAGAGAGAACCAATAAAAAGCTGGATGGAGACGGATGGAGAAGAGACAGACAAAAATGTGGATTAATGGATGGATAAAGAAGACAGTCAGACAGAAGGTTGGACGTGGAGGGATAGACACACTCAAATAGAAGGATGTTTGAATGAACAGACAGACAGGTCTAAGTTAGGTATGGGTAGATGTGTAAAAAGTGTTGGGGGAAAATGGATGGATGGATAGATAGAAGCAGACAGACAGATACTGAAAACAGACAGACATACCGAGGAAAAGCATTCAATATGGAAATACAGACAGACGAAGATAGACAAAAAAGTTGTATATTGATGGATGAATAGATAGATTGACAAAACATTCGATGGATGAGCGGATGGATAGAAACAGAGAGATAGACAGAAAGTTACATGATGAGGATATGCATGGACAAACACATTCTTTACTTTACAGTCATTTGGCAGACTGTAAATATTCAATGTATGTAGATATACAGACAGATACAAGAGGTCAATGGAATAGATAAACCGGAAAGACTAGGTGAATGACTAAAAGAAGACAGACACACAGTTGTAAGTGAATGGACAGACAGAAGAGTAGATACAGGGTACCTACACTTTCTGAAACATAAAATTCAAGCACTTTTCAAGCACTTTCAAGATCCATTTCAGAGTTTTCCAAGTTTTCTTGTCCTCATTCCAGATGCTAAATCACTTGATATTTGTATTTTGGTATAACCGTGATTTTTAAAATCCATGTTTAAAAAAACAAATAAATACTATTAAAATGTTAAATACTGAATTAAATACTAAAATCTGAAAAATTACCCAACTCAATCGGTCTGTGACGACTAAAAGGTTAAACGCATTAACATTTGTATGTGCTAAAGTTTAATCTAAAGTTTAGTATGAACATGGCGTCGACATTTTGTACAACCAATGATGTCCAAAATACCCAGGACGTGCACTTGTCCGCTGTTTAACCAAGTTTCAAATATTATCAAGCACTTCCTTTCCAAGTATTTCAAGCACCTGTGGGAACCCTGTAGATACTTGGATTGATGGACAGACAGACAGAAACGGATGGAGAGAAACCTGGGATGTCGTCCTCGCTGACGGTGGAGGGATGTCCACCAGTGGAGACTAAGATGTGAGTGGCCGTGTATTTCTCGCCGTTGACCTCTACGGTGGGCTCGGGGTCATCAGTGAAGCGCGCGTAGCCATTGATAGTCTCGATCTTGGCCTGCGGGCATCAACAAGCGTCTCTCAGGCAACACAATACACTTTTGTTACGTTTTATACAATCTTTCAGTCACAAAGTTTCCCAGTTTGCGTTCATAAATCGTTGCTGGAATTGAATTGTAGATGTGCGAGTTACCTTGTCCAGATTGGTCCGGTAGATCTGATTGAGACGACTGACGTACGCGTCCCTCTTGCGTTTCAGAAGCCTGAAAACACACACGGGGAAATTGCTCTTACGTCCTGGCAAGATTATTTTTATATTTAATCTTGAAAGCCTGGATGACATCAGTCGCGTGCGGAACTGTGCGAGCGTTGTGAAAACGGAACTGATCTATTATAACAGGAACATGTTTTTTTTATTTTTTGAGTTGCACAACACAGACAGCAACACTGGAATATTTAAACAGCAAAATCTTATTTAAAAAAAAAACATGTTCTAACGCTCAAATAATCTAAAACATATATATATATATTCTATGTGTATGTGTCAATTCCGGGTAACTGGTCAATTAATTCGGACAAATTCTATTGGTATCTTGCCATTAATCCTGTTCAGAATGTAGAAGACTCAGCTTCAGTCGCTTATTCCATTAGTTTGGCTTTAATTTTTCATTCTAAAAGATTAAATCTTTCATTTAAGCAAATATGTATATATAAAAAAATGTGTGGTTTCTGTAATATAATACATATATATATAAATACTTTTCTAAATACAGTATTGTATATAAATATAAAAAAATACATTACTACAATATTTATATAAATAGAAACATATTAAAATATTTTTTTGGCTTATTGTGTTTTTTATGATTTGAAGGAAGCTCAATAACATATGAACTTCAATGTAAAGAGCAGAGCTGGTCTGTTTTCTGTATAAGCAAAGGATTACGTGTTACGTGTAAATGGGATTGCATTCCTAGTTAAATAAATGTTAATTTGATTTGATATAATCTACAGTCGACTCTTGCTTAA
Source organism: Paedocypris sp. Pulau Singkep (assembly GCA_017309775.1). Classification (NCBI taxonomy): domain Eukaryota; kingdom Metazoa; phylum Chordata; class Actinopteri; order Cypriniformes; genus Paedocypris; species Paedocypris sp. Pulau Singkep. The sequence continues at coordinate 12,232,978 of MU204250.1, read as the reverse complement.
TTGGGCCACCAGTGAATGGGGGCGGTCGCTTAATTGGGACAAATCCAAGTCCAAATCAGATTTTTCATTCATTTTTTTACATTTTCATATTGTTTACTGTTTATTTGTACTGCTACTGTTTTATTGCAGCTGGCCTCTGTGAGCTACCAAATAAATGTCGTTGTGTTAACTACAATGGCAATAAAGTCTCTTATTATTTTTATTAAAACTTATTACTCTTATTAAAGTTTTATTATCTCATCACGGCAAAACGTTGACTGTATCTACACTCTCACCGCCAGCTGAAATGTCCTTTCACTCCTTCGAAACCATAATCTTCATGATCGTGGAAATACTCTGCGTGTGTGGAGGTGTTCCACATCACCTGAAAAACACCACAAAAACCAGAGTGTTTGCCACCAGACGATCTAAAGTGCCGAGCACCCTCGACACGAGCCAGAAAAACTCACCTTTTTGGGAACGCAACCAACATTCACCTGCAGGAGAAGAATGGCTTGTGTCAATGGAGTGTTAAAAAACAGAACACGTCATGCTAAACTACTTACTTTTGTGAGAAAAAAAATGCTGTAGGCTACTGTACGTCTACCATTTATTTTTGGTACATTTCTCCAGCATAATTTATATTTATACTTGTTTGTTGGCCAGCTGTGATCTGTGCAATATAAATATTAAAAGTTCTATCTAAACCATCTATTGTGTTTTGTTACTCATTACACTAATGATAATATTTACAAAAATATATTAAATTTGAAAGTGTGTATCTCACATCGTTATATATTTTATTTAATGTCCATTTCACTCAACATATTTATTATTGAGAACAGCATTGATTATTTAACAATTATTTGACAAAACAAAACTTAAAGTTTAAGTAACACAGCAGTTACTTTCTCTGGTAATTAGTTACTTTTATAACGATGTAAATTAGATTAGATTAGATTCTACTATCTAACTATCTAACTACTAGCTAACTAGTAGCTGTAACTAATAACTTTTTTTAAAGGAAAGACATCATCTGACGTCATCTTTAAAATTGAGAGCAGTCAAGAAATTTGACAAATTGAAAATAAATAAATAAATAAATAAATTAATTAATTAATTAAAACAATTAAAAATCAAGTAACGCAATAGTTACTTTCCCTGGTAAGTAACTTTTTAAACAATGTTACCAAATTACTAACTCAGTTACTATTTGTGAGAAGTAACTAGTAGCTGTAACTAATGACTTTTTTAAAGAAACATTCCCAAACCTGCGTGACACACACACACACACACACACACACACACACACACACACACACACACACACACACACACACACAATGATAATATTTACAAAAATATGTTGAAATTGACAGGAGTTTCTCACATCTTCCCACAGCAATATTAAAACAGTGTAGATAAATGTACAATGCTATATAACATTACTTTATTTTATTTAGTGTCAATTTCATTCATGTAACATATTTAATTTTGAGAGCAGGCAGGTAATTTGACAAATTGAAAAACGCAATAGTTACTTTCCCTGGCAATTAGTTACTTGTACAACCAACTCAGTTACTATTTGTGAGAAGTAACTAGTAGCTGCAACTAATTACAGTACTTTTTAAGGAACATTACCAACACTGCGTGACACACACACACACACACACACACACACACACACACACACACACACACACACACACACACACACACACACACACACACACACACACACACACACACACACACACACACACACACAC
>MU204250.1:12216653-12231130 GCA_017309775.1 Paedocypris sp. Pulau Singkep | reverse complement strand
TTCCTCTCTCACCTCTACACACAGTCTCTCTCTCTCTCTCACACACACACACACACACACACACACACACACACACACACACACACACCTAATCTCACCCTTTCTCTCTCTCACACACACACACACACACACACACACACACACAGTCTCTTGCTATCTCTCCTACACACACACACACACACACTCTCTTTCTCTCAGACACAAACGAAACGGTGTCTGACATCAAACACACTTACCAAATAAGCGCAGCCTTTACATGTGTAGTTCTGTGACACAGGCTAAACATTGTGAAACAGTTATTTTAAAAAGACACGGTGAACGGATTGGCTCCTCATCTTGATTTACTGTTGTTGGGAATTCAGAGTAAAAACACGAGACGCTGCGCAAGCGCACTTGGTCTTCATCAGCACGTGACAGCGAACCAATGATATCAACAGAATTTCTCTAAATCGTTACACTGTTTTAATCGTCAGCGAGTGTGTCGATCGTTCACAGACAAATACCGTCTGTTTTCTGGATCTGTTTTCCGGAAATGTCTTTTCGTTAATACTCAAACATATGTATATTATTTGATCTTCCTTAATGTAAATGTGAGTGAAACGCGAATACATGCAAGTAAACTACATGAATGCAATTTTTGCAATTGTATTTATTTGAATTAATCTTATATTTTGATTTTTTGCCCAGTTTTATTATTTAGTATTGAATTTTAATGCGATAAATCCCACTTTCTCGTCTATGTTTTTGCTTTGTTTCCCACTCTGCGTAAATCACTGGTTTCAATACATACAAACAGCAGTGTACAGTCTACGGCAGGTAACAAAAAATGTTTGATAATTATTATATAGTTTATTTGACCTTTTTTTTTAAACATCTAAAACATTTTGTTTTAAAAATATAAGGAGATATGATTCAAACCTGCAACACCTGGGTGGCAGATACAACTCTACCGTGAGACCACAACTGCCAAAATGCACCACGGTGACTAATAAAGCTTTGACTTTTCTTATTCCCAAACAAGGAATTTTGTTGAACGACAAAATCGGCAAGAAACGTTGATAAATATCTTTATTCCAGAATCACACAAACAAAACATCAGACGAGGAAGCATCAAGGGTGGTATTCACTGGTCATTCTCGTAGTCCGCAAGGTTCTTCCTCTTGCCCTGCTCGTGAACCTGATTGCCCCACGTGTAGGTCAGGTACATCAGAACCATGGCTGGAAAACAACAGCAGAATCAGAACAAGAGCCCAGTGACGCACGTGACCTCTGAACCTCAAACAGCGACACCTACGTGGGGCGACCTTGAAGACGTTGGCTTTGAACCGTCTCCACACGTTGGGGATTCCTTTAGAGAAGTAGTTGGGGAAAGCCTTCTGCTCGAACGGAGAGATGCTGTAGGTGATCACATGTCGGATCTTGGCCAAATCTCCAAAGTGGCGACCCATTGTGCAGAAGCGGCAGATCTGGGGGACAGTGAAGAACAAGTGAAGACAACGACTAGAACAAAGAACTGCAGGATCATATAAAGAGAAAAGGAAAAAAAAGAATTTAAAAATATAAAAGCAACAGTGCTTTTCCCGCGAGTTTTATTTATTTACTCCTGATTCACCCAGACTGTCTGTCCCTCATACAAATTTTATAGTTAAAATGATAACGTTAATTTTATCATTAATTATATACATGTATATATAATTATATTAGCCACGTATGCATGTGTATATATATATAAAAAAATAAAGCTGAATCGAACATAAAATAAAACGTATACACACACACACACACAATATACACAAACATACAGCATTATATAATAATTATTTATTCATTGTTAAAATGTATTATCCTATTCCTTTAATATCACGGTTTCAGCATTTCATATATTATACATTAATTTAAACTCGTTGCACAATTCTGCAATGACAATAAAGTGTATTGAATTGAAAAAGCCTTTATTAGTCAAAGGCTTATAATAACAACACACACACAGACACACTATTATCTACATTATTATCTATTATACATATTTTTTCGCAAGTATACATGTTTCCCTATACATCATGTGTACATTCTGCACGTTCCGTGGCTAAGCTAACAGCTAACCGCAAGACCTTGATTGACATTACACTCTCCCGCAAATTCCCGATTCACAGCTGCCACGTGCAACAAATACACACATTGAACTATATAAAACAACTCGGCGTTTAACAAGTTCGATCTTAGCATGAGGCAAACACAACCACAAGGAAAGATTCACCGCCACCAACCTCTTCACCCTTGCCCACCAGCTATGACTTCACCACTTCCGCGTTGATCGCCCACGTCACATCCGCTTCTTATCCGCCTCGCGTGCGCATTGGTCCAGACGGACGAGTGTTTCCTGCGCATCCGACACGTGAAGGTCAGTCCGCTTGTGGCTCGGCGCTGGGCTTGATCTTCGCGTTCTGATGGAGAACCAGGGGGTCGCGACAGACCCTCAGCTGCAGCAGTTCATCGAGGTCGAGTCCCAGAAGCAGCGGTTCCAGCAGCTGGTCCACCAGATGACAGAGGTGTGCTGGGTGAGTGCACGCGCGCGCGCTCCTCTTCGCGATCAGAAATGGCGTTCGATGGCTGAGGTGATCGATAACACTGGGGATAATGTGCGTCGAGGTGTTTAAGAGACTTGCCCGTGTAAATTCGGGGTTAGATTGTCAGTAAAGTCTGATCGCGCTGCTGATGTGCTGCCACCTGCCGATGTGGAGCCGAACTTCATGTTTTGTTCTTGCACAGAAATATGCGTTTTAATTTTGCAAAAAAAAAAAAATTCCTATCTGTAAAGGGAAGAACTATTAAGACAATTCTAGAATGTTTAACTGGGATTGAGTAAAGAAGATTTGTTATGTAGGAGACCTGAACATCTTAATAAAATGTATAAAGTTCAAAAATAATTTCTTATTACCTCTATGTATTGCTCTGTTTGCACCCATAGCTCGTAGAATTTAAATGTTTAACTTGTGTTTTCCTTGTTTCTATTAAACAATTCGATAATTCTATTATATTTTAGAATATTGGAATCATATTGTATTTTATAATTCTGTTCTATAATTCTGTTGTATTTAATAAGCTATGTTCTATAATTCCAGTATATTCTATACATTCCATTGTGTTCTATAATTTCTATTACATTTTATAATTCTATTGTATTCTATTTCTGCATAACTGCAAAAAAAAAAAAAAAACAAAGTTGTGTTTATTCATGAATTAATATTTTAGAATATTATACATAAATGCAGACAGATTTTGTAGTCTTTTGTGTATTGAAATTTTACCAATTAATCATTTTATTATTATTTATTATTTTCTCGTTTTTGTGCTGAATTTTTAGGGTAAATGAAACATCTTTATTCACTATTGTTTAACATCATTACATCGTTTTCATTTCAGCATTCAGATAACAAATTGAACGATCAACTGACTGTTTTTTTTTTTTTTAATAAATACCTAATTAATAAGTATTTTTTGAATAATTCAAAGTAATTAAAGTATTAAAGTGATTTTTATTAATCAGCTGCACTTCCTGCTCTGATCCTCCTCTTCTGTGTGGTCAGGAGAAGTGCATGGACAAGCCCGGACCGAAGCTGGACTCTCGGACAGAAGTGTGTTTCGTCAACTGCGTGGAGCGATTCATAGACACGAGTCAGTTCATCCTCAACAGACTGGAGCAGACGCAGCGGAGCCGAGCCAGCTTCTCCGACAGCATGACGGAATGATCCACATCAGATGACCGAGGTTCCGTCGCTCCTGACAGTCCAAGTGCCTGGTTTTGCTTCCCACAGAAGGCCGCGTGCAGGCCCGGCATCATCAGACGTTCCTGGAGGAGAGCGCGTGATGCTCTAGCCGAGGAGAGAGTTATTCCGTCGTTTCACGTGCGTCTGTCGATGTAAAATAAAATTATGCAAGTGCTCCACCAGCTTCTGGAACGACTGATCAATGTTTTCTGTGTCAATTATCACATTTTTAATGTTTTGTTAATATAAGGATAATTGTCTAACGCATAGTTATGACGAGATTAGAGGTAATTACAGAGCCGAAGGAGGTAATTGTTTTTTGTTTATCTTTATTATTCAGCTGTTTAATTATGCAGTTAGAAAGACGGATATAGTTTACTCGTCCCTTTTGCAATTAATTTATCGTAATTATCAAAGGTATCCAATTAGGTTTTACGTATTTGTCCTAAAACACAAAAACAAGTGTATATTTACTTTAAAATCAAGCCTTTTCACTTTCTGTATAATTATCTATTTACTTGATTTGAACATCTATTATGTTATACAGATATTGTTATATCAAGTATTTCTATGTGTTTTTAGCGCCACCAGAGGATTAATATGAAACTACTTTGGTTGTGATCACACTGGAAGATCTTTTAATATTCCACTGGGATTCTATTGTGATGTATTTTTTTGATTAAAAAAAAAAGTTATCTAATAAATATCAAAATATATAAAACATATACTAATATTAATTCTATATTCAATGCTTTTTATGTTAAAACTCTAAAACTACAGTTAATAAATCAATTAAAATTAAGTGCTACAGAACAAAATTATATTTAAGATAAAAAAATTCACACACATTTTCGCTAGAACTGCAAAACGGGCTTTGACGATCGGACACCACTAGAGGGCGCTCTAAGACCACAACAACATGGTCGATAGGCTTTAGCACGTCAGGGGTTAAGAAAATTCTGTAATGTCAGTACACAGACGAGGCCACTAGGACCCAGGAGAGGTTCAATAATAATAATACAAAATATTACAATAAAAATACAAATCTGAACCATTTCGAACCAAGCCAACTTCAACCAAGCCGAGTCCAAAAACAGATGCATTTATTTAGTCTTCGCTCACTTTTCTCCATCTTTACGCCATAAATACACTTAAAAAAAACAGAATCAGCTCTCAATTAAATATTTATTCATTTTATTTAATAAATAATATTAATTTTTTTAAAGAAACGTTTATTTTTATTCATAATAAGTATTTTTTTTTATCTTTATTTATTGTATAAATCTTTAATCCTTATTACTTAAAAAATATTTTTTAATTTTTTTCCCATTCATAATCTTTATCTTTGTTTATTGTTTTGGCTGCTGCAAAATGTAAATTTCTCTTTGTTGAGACAAACTTTTTCTTTTTCTTCTTGCTCTTCTTTTTGTTCTTGTTCTTCTCCTTCTACTTCATCTTCTTCCTCTTCTTTTTCTCCTCACGAAAATTGCCGCAAGCCGCAAAATGTAAATTTATCTTCGTTGAGACAAACAAAGGTTTTCTCCTTCTTCTTCTTCTCCTTCTCCTTCTTCTCCTTCTCAAGAAAACAACCCCGTGCTTTTCTCCTCAGTCACTTCTCTCTCATCATCCGTCCCGGCTGGTTGGCTGGGCAGGGCGGTGTAGCTGGGTCTCCTCGTCCAGCCGGCTCTCAGCTGGAGATACAGAGGAAGAGAGTCCAGGGTGAAGCTGATGTCCTTGAAGGCGTGAAGGAGGAAGATGCCGGTGATGATGGTCAGGAAGCCGCTGACGGTCCCGGCCGCCCCGTCCGCAGTCATACGCAGCCACTCTTTGAACAAGATGGCGGAGCAGGCCATGACCGAGGTGGTGAAGAAGACGTAGTAGATGGGCGTGACGATGGAGGTGTTGAAGATGTCCAGGGCCTTGTTGAGGTAGCTGATCTGGATGCTGATGCAGACCACCAGGCTGACGAGCAGAGCCCAGAAGAGCGGCTCCCGCAGCACCGCCGTGCCCGCGAACAGCTGCTTGATGGCGATGCCCAGGCCCTTCACGCAGGAGACGGAGAGCGAGCCAATCACGGAGCAGATCAGCACGTACACCAGCACGTTCTTCTGGCCGTAGCGCGGAGCCACCACCAGCATCAGCACCAGGCTGCTCAGCACGATGCACACGGCGAAGACGATGAAGCCTGCACAACACCAGCACTGCTGTCAACACCTGTCTGTCTGTCTGTCTGTCTGTCTGTCTGAGTAAATCAGTCTGTTCGTCAGAGTAAATCAGTCTGTCTGTCTGTCTGAGTAAATCAGTCTGTCTGTCTGTCTGAGTAAATCAGTCTGTCTGTCTGTCTGAGTAAATGAGTCCGTCTGTCTGCCTGAGTATATCCATCCATCTATCTGACTGAGAAAATGTCTGTCTGAGTGAATATCTCTGTCTGAGTAAATCAGTCTGTCTGTCTGTCTGTCTGAGTAAATCTGTCTGTCTTTCTGCCTGAGTAAATCTGTCTGTCTGAGTGAATCTATCTGTCTGAGTAAATCTGTCTGTCTGAGTATATCTGTCTGTCTGAGTAAATCTATCCGTCTGTCTGAGTGAATCTATCTGTCTGAGTAAATCTGTCTGTCTGAGTATATCTGTCTGTCTGAGTAAATCTATCTGTCTGTCTGAGTGAATCTATCTGTCTGAGTAAATCTGTCTGTCTGAGTAAATCTGTCTGTCTGAGTAAATCTATCCGTCTGTCTGAGTATATCTGTCTGTCTGAGTAAATCTATCCGTCTGTCTGAGTAAATCTATCCGTCTGTCTGAGTGAATCTATCTGTCTGAGTAAATCTGTCTGTCTGAGTAAATCTGTCTGTCTGAGTAAATCTATCCGTCTGTCTGAGTAAATCTGTCTGTCTGAGTGAATCTATCTGTCTGAGTAAATCTGTCTGTCTGAGTATATCTGTCTGTCTGAGTAAATCTATCCGTCTGAGTAAATCTATCCGTCTGTCTGAGTAAATCTGTCTGTCTGAGTAAATCTATCTTTCTGATTATCAGTCTGAGAAAATTACCTTGTCTATCTGAGTAAATCTGCCTGTCTGTCTGAGTATATCTGTCTGAGTAAAACTATCTCGTCTGTCTGTCTGTCTGTCTGAGTAAATCTATTTGTCTTTTCTGCCTGAGTAAATCCATCCATCTGTCTGTCTGACAGAGAAAATGTATCTGTCTGTCTGAGTAAATCTATTTGTCTGTCTGTCTGAGTAAATCTGTCTGTCTGTCTGAGTACATCTATCTGTCTGTCTGTGTGAGTAAATCTGTCTGTCTGCCTGAGTACATCTATCTGTCTGTCTGTGTGAGTAAATCTGTCTGTCTATCCGTCTGTCTGAGAAAATTTGTCTGAGTAAATGTATCTGTCTGTCTGAGTAAATCTATCCGTCTGTCTGTCTGTCTGAATAAATCTATCTTTCTGTTTATTAGTCTGAGAAAATCTATCTGACTGACTATCTATCTATCTATCTATCTATCTATCTATCTATCTATCTATCTATCTATCTATCTATCTATCTATCTATCTATCTATCTATCCATCTATCCATCTATCCATCTATCCATCCATCCATCCATCCATCCATCTATCCATTACTAATTGTCTGCCTGTCTTACTATCTATCAATCTGTCTGTTTGGTCCACCATCCAAATCTATTCCCATCACCCATCCATCCATTTCCAACGTATCCATCTAAATGCCTATCCGTCTGATGTCTGGAGCTACCTGTGTCCTTCAGCTTCTCAGCCATAGCGCTGAGGGAGACGACCTCTTCCTCCTGAGGAGCGTGGAGCACCATCACCGTGGAGCCGAAGACGCAGAGCAAGCAGCCGACCTTCCCGTGGACGTTCAGCCGCTCGCTCAGGAAGTAGGAGGAGAGCACGGCGCTGCGGAAGACACGCACACGCTCAAGCAGTGATGGAGGAGAGGCACGAGTGATGTCTGACCTGACCAACACGCTCAAAGCCCCCAGAGGAGTCACCAGCGTCGCCGGAGCAAACGCATACGCCGCAAAGTTTGCAATCTCGCCTATTCCCACTGCCAACAGAATCACCACACAAACACACGGATCCGTCACACATCAATGTGCCAGGGCGAGTAGAACTATTATACACTTGGAATCAATGTGAAAATTGTGAATAATTTCGATGACTATAGAGACGTTATAATCAAATAGGAACATGTACAATGATTTCATTTTACAATGAGTATTATGATAATAATATTATTTGAGTAGAATGAAAATCACAGTATTTTCCCATTAAAATAAAAAAAAAAAAAAAAATGAGATAAAAAAAGGATAGCAAAGCAAGAAAAGTAAAACTATTAAAAACGAGACCAGATGGTTTTAGTGTATAAATATACAACCTGCTACTTGTATAACAATATTTACATTTATTTTTCTTACATCAAACATACGCTGTTTTTTTTACTTCATTGTTTCCTTCTTAGTGTTTCTGTGTCAAACTTGTTCTACTATTATTATTATTCCACTTTATTGTAAATAAGTATTTAACTGGCTCTGTACATAATGACAATAAAGTTTAATGTAATATAATATAATCCATATTAATATTCCAACTAAAAGTTTGCTTTAATTAACCATCTTTTATGGTTGATTTTACAGAATTTTTAAAATGTAGCTTTTAAATATCATAAGTGAATTCTTATTATTTTATATTAATAAGATATTATTATTTTATATTAATAATATATATTTTTTTCATCCACATTTTGGGCCAGCAGGTCGAATCAGGGGTCACCACAGGTCAATTACCCTTACCGGCCCTAGTTTGAACATTTATGTTTTGTTCAACTGACTCTAATAAAAAACTAGACATACGTTACAACTTTTACTATTTACAGGCAAACTAATCGTGAAATAACAAACATAACTTCTTATTAAAAATCTCATAATTATTAGTAGTGTGATTTTAAAACCTGGTGCATGAAGAAACGTAGATTGATATGATTATAATTGAAACCCATATATTGTGGAAATAGTTGTTATAAATATTGATAATATTCCATATTTAAAAAACACGTACAGAAAAAAAAACCAAACACCATACTTGATATTAGTCCGGCCCACCACAGCCATTCTTTGAGATATGCATATCCACCTTGACCTGAATCACAGTAATAATTATTATAACAAAAAAATAAAATATAAACCATTAGCATTAATAATAATAATAATAATAATAATAATAATAATAATACAATTAGTAACAATAAAAAATAGCAATATAATAAACAACAGTTTATTACTTTATTATATTATACAATAAACAACATTTGGCAATTATTCTATGGAATCGTTTTTTCTATAGAAAGAAAAATAGCATTAACGCAGTGTGTGAAGTTGACGTACCTGCTCTCGTAGAGCCTTTTTTGGCCAGTCGTAAAAGTCCTTTCTTTTTTAATATAAAGCTGCCCCCGATGAAGACAGTGGAGCTGATGGCGAGAGCCAGGCCGATGTAGAACTCAGAACGATCTGCAGAATCCATCTAAACGCAGCCACAGGCACCGTCAGTCACGCTCCGCCATGGCCGCGTCTCAAACCTCCCTGTGCTGACTACATAGGGCGCGAGTGAGCACCGCGCGCGCGAATCTCGGCGACTACTCAGGCGGCTCGCGAGGATTGAAGACGCGACCGCATGTAAAGGCAGTCCGATCATGTGACGCTTACTTTCACATCACTGCTTTAAAACAATAAACACTCAATTATGATTGTGGACTTTTTAGACGCACGTGCTGGTTTCGATACGGATAAATTATACATTAAAAGCAAGACAGTTTGTGTTTATACTACTTGGGTGTCTAAAAAGAACTCGGCCCATGTTAAACTTGTATTACGAATGTGGGTGTAAGTCGTGTACAGAATGGTGAGATATTCTTTTATATCGCTCACTAAAACATTAACGTAAGTGTTTAGAAGAGAACTTGCCTTGTCTTCGCATCGTCCATCGGGGGCGTCGCTTCGTTGACTTCCGGGGTTGTTTGGCGATCTGGCGCTTACCAAACACTTGAAAAAACGCCCGCGTGTCAAACTGCCACGCCCCTTTCATACATTATACAAAAAAGGGTTTCATCCCAGCGCGATTAATTCCCCTCAATGTTTCGAAAATAAAGGTAAATGATCAAATGTTTTACATTTAGATAAAAAAAAAAAAAAACTTAAAACATACCTATGTAATAACATTTAAACAAAAAATACGTAATTAAACGGCTTAATTTTCAAAATATCTCAAATTATATTATTACTCATATTTGAGGTGTGTGAAAATAATTGTATTTAATTTTTGTATTGAATTTTGTTTTCTGTACAATTATTTTGAAAGATCAATTGGGATTTAATAAAACACAAAATATGTGTGAACTACAAAATAATAGTGAAAAATACACTTAAAAAGCTTTTAATCACTGCACGATTTATGCCTGCATTTGAGGTGTGTGAAAACAACATTAATACATTTTTTCCTTTATTTATTTTTCTTTTGATTATTTTGAGATTAAATAAAACACAAAATACACAGAATAATAGTGATAAATAGACTTACACACTACATTTTAGTATTTACGTTTCATTTGTTACAATTATTGAGGCTTTGGTTACACATTGTAAATGATCACACATGACAGACGCATTTCTGCTGTTTTACATACAGTTTATTGCAAATGGGGTCATTTATACGTGAATAATCTGCGCTTTCACAGTCGTGTAAAATATCGATATTTATTGCAGATTTAGTAGCAAATCCTTGATGGCCATCACGAGTTCCTGGAAAGTCGGCCGTTCGTCCGGTCTCTAAGCGGAAGCAGAGACACATCATAATATAAATATAAAGGACAGCTGTGTTTGTAAACACACTCGGGCCTTACCATTTGCCAGCAGCTGATCATAATGGTATACACTTTGTCATTGGCCAGTTGAGGCCGGTAAAGCCAATAACCCGAGCAAACCTTCTCCACAATCTCCGTGTTATTCCAGCGATCGTATGGCATCCGGCCCAGAGAGTAAATCTCCCACATCAAGATGCCTTCAGGGGAATAAAAAAATAAAACTGTGTGAATTATCATTATTATGTGTGACATTATGTTTGCACGAGGGCCAAAACTCCCATTACACTTGAAGTCGAGGGCCGCATGGCACAAAAACAAAAACACAATTAAATGTTTTTGTCACATAAACATGGACAAAGCACAGAAGGGAATTTTAATCCAGAACAAATAAGTTAATTTCAACTTAAAGTAAATACTGTATAAGTCATATAGACAGACAGGAATTTTCTTCCAGAATAACTAAGTCAAATTAAACTTTAAATAAATATCAGTCATTTAGGACTAGCATTTTTTATTCTCTATAAAATATATGATATATATATATATATATATATATATATATATATATATATATATATATATATATATGATATGCTGCAAAACCCATAAAGGTTTAACCTTTCAGGTTAATGCGTTAATTAAATAAGTCAAATCAATGTTACAAATTGTACAAATATAGTTTATGCAAGGCAGCCGGTGAAATGCATTATGGGAATTGTAGTCTGTGTGTCATTTGACGCATCAAAGCTGTATTAACGGATCTCACGGGACACACACACACACACACACACACACACACACACATCAGATCACGTTCAGTGTCTTCAAGAAACCTCAGGAGTGAATCTAGGACTAGAACCCATGACCTTTGGGTTGCAAGTCCACCTCCAGCCACTCACCAAAAGCCCAGATGTCGGACTTGCTGCTGAACTTGGTGTACTGCAGAACTTCAGGAGGAGACCAGCGCACGGGAAACTTGGATCCAAAGGAGCTGGTGTACTCGTCATCCAAAACATACCTGCCGTGACATCACACCAGGTCAGAGGTCATCCGAGGTCACAGCCACAGGTCGCTCACCTGGACAGGCCGAAATCAGTCACTTTGATGGTCCCATCGGAGTCCACCAAGCAGTTCCTCGCCGCCTGCGGACAGAAGCACGGATTGGAGGAGAGTCCAGCAGTGAAGCTGGGAACACGAACCAGGTCTCGGTGGATGTACTGGTTGGCCTCTAAGTACGCCATCCCCTCGCTGACGTCCTTGCACATCTCCAGCAGCAGGACGCTAGAGGTCTGCTGACGACCTTCTCGCAGGTAGTCCAGCAGGCAGCCGTTGGCCAGGTACTCCGTCACGATGTAGATGGGCTGCTGTTTGGTGCAGACCCCGTACAGCTGGACCAGGTTTGCATGGCAGAGCTTCCTGCGGATCAGAGAGGCGTTAGTGTCGGAACTAGCGGTCCTGATCCGATCGTCAGTGCCGTGATGGATTTTAAGAGGTATTTTATTTTTAAATTATTTATTATTTATTAATATAAATGTGAAAATAAACTAGTCGATTATCGATGATTGTCAGTGCCGAGATAGCGTTTAAGAGGTATAAATCAACCTATTAGAAGCCTTGTTTTTTTTTAAATTTATACATAAACTAGTTAGTAGTGCTGTGAGTCGATTAATTAGTGAATTTTTTAACTAATTAATCGCACTCCCTTGTCCAAATTAATCGCAACTACATGACTGAAGCTTGTCATTTTGTGTAAAATGTAAACTAATGTATGCTCAACACTTAATAAACACTCGTTTACACATATATACCGTAGTTTAGTAGACGTTTTAGTCAATTTGCGATTCATTTTCTTTGTTTCTCCAATAACATGCAAAAAACACTCAAGAATGTCAAAATTAACTGTTGGTTTAAAATACATATCTCTTAAAACACAGGCATGTCAATAACACTTCAAACCAATCACTTTTGTTCCATCTACAGATCTATCTGGCAAAGTTTTAAAGTGTAACTAAAAGCTAAAAAAAACCTAAAAGTCCTTCCATGCTCTTATTCTTTACACGTAGACCAAAGGTGCGATTATTTTGAATTGAATTGAATTGAATTGAATTGAAAATCCTTTATTAGTCCCACAGCGGGGAAATTCCACGTCACAACAGCAACAACAAATCCAAACAAATAAATAAGCAACCAAATAAGCAAACATATAAGCAAACATCACCATACACCATACATTTTGTAAAATTAACTGCATGCGTTAACGCGCTAATTTTGACAGCTCTAAAATAAACACGTCAGAAACATCTGCAGTGTGGAAACAATGTGTCTAAACGTGGGAAATAAATGTAACAAATGCTGAGATGTTGTTGAAATGTTTTCCTACCAGGGAGATTTTCCTACCTTTAAACAATTATGTCACGTTCTGGCCAACATTTACATTTTAACTGTGTTTATTAGACAATCCTACTAAAATACAATGTAGGTTATAATAGAATATAACCAATAAAGTTAAATTAAGCTTAAACATTTTCAACAAATGTTCACAAAACTCACAATTTAAAGATATTTCCTGCTCAGTGACTTCAGCCTGAATTACCAGCTGCTAGGAAGGCGAAATAGAAAAGATGGACGAAATTTTCCAGGTAAGACAAAATCTTAAAACTTAAGTTAAAAAGGGGTCGGGGCCTCTGAATGTGAAGCAAAGCTGAACTGATTAAACTGTTTGGTGGTTCACACTGAAACTGAAAACCATGAAACATCCGAGAAAAAGACGAACACTTTTTGTTGGTGAGTTTTCAATGTGTGAGTGCGTGTGTAAAATCCAAATTAGGATTTGCATCAGATCATGTTAATAATGAAACGAAAAATGCTGCCCACTGCTCCAGATGTGTGTGTGACTTCACCAAATGATTAAATGCAGAGCGCAATTTTTTTGCAGCCCCTAGTGGCCATATTCGCAATTTACTCACTTCTCTTTTCTTTACAAAACCTAAAGCTGCTCTGATGTAATAAGTATTAACAGTAGACGGAACAGTCTGATTGGCCGTGTTTACAGGTCGGTGGTCTTACATCATGACCTTGGCTTCCTCGATGAAGTCGTCTTCAGACATCGAGCCCTCCTTCACCATTTTAATCGCCACATCATGGCGTCCTTGCCACTTCCCATACTTCACCACTCCAAACTGCCCGCTGCCGAGTTCTCTGATGAACGTGAGCTGCCGAGGATCAATCTCCCAGGATCCTGGAACCAGAAGGTCTGAGTGAAACCAGTCCAGTCCAGTCCAGTCCAGTTAAAACCCACCATAACCCAGACCAGCGGTGGACGGAGCGTGATGAGATCTGTCCGACACGATGTACTTTAGCCGACTCGTTAAGCCTGAAATACAGTGAAATCCTGCTATAATGGACACACAGTAGAACATAAGATATAACGGACTCGGGGTGTAACAGACTCTAGATATGATAGACTCTGGATATAACAGACTCGAGATATGATAGACTCTGGATATAACAATCTTGAAACATAATAGACTCTAGATGTAATTAACTCTGGATATAACAGACTTGAGATATAAAGAACTCAGGACATTATGGACTCGGGATATAATGGATTCTGGATATAACGGACACAGGATATAATGGACTCTGGATATAACGAACGTGGGATATAATAGATTCATGATTATACGGACTCAGGATATAACAGACTCTGGATATAACTAACTCTAGATTTAACAAACTCGGGATATAACAGACACTGGATATAATAGATTGTGGATATAACAAACTTGGAACATAATAAACTCGGGGTATAATGAACTCAAGATATCAAAGACTAATGATAAAATTG
>MU204250.1:12151653-12214153 GCA_017309775.1 Paedocypris sp. Pulau Singkep | reverse complement strand
AGGAAAGATTGTAAAGTTTGAGAGAGACAAACAGACAGAAAGAGAGAGAGAGAGAGTTAGAGAGACAAACAGACAGAAAGTGAGAGAGAGAGAGAGAGAGAGAGAGAGAGAGAGACCAAAACATGGACAGAAAGAAACGTTTGAGACAAACAGAGAGTGAGTGAGAGAGATGGACAGATAGGAAAGTTTAAGACAGACAGACAGGAATGTTTGAGACAGACAGAGAGTGAGAGAGAGAGACAGACAGACACTCACCTCCTCGGGTGTTGGTGGAAGAGGTTTTCTGGTGGAATCACGGTTCTTACATCCTCTGTGGAAAAGCCCTTCTGTGAGAGCAGAGTGTGTTAGTAGCATCATCAGCATCATCATCATCATCAGCATTATCATCATCATCCGCATCAGCATCAGCATCAGCAGCATCAGTACCATCAGCATCATCATCATCATCAGCAGCATCATCATCATCAGCATTATCAGCATCAGCATCATCATCAGCATCAGCACCATCAGCATCATCATCATCATCATCATCATCATCATCATCCTCTGGGCTAGTGAGGACGCACCGTCTCTGAGCACCCGGCAGCCCACCGCCTGCTTCACCACCTGCTTGCAGCACTTCCACATCCCGTCCTCCCAGAAGCAAGGATGGTACTTCTGCATCGGGTCTCTGTTGCACTGAACCACTGGAAGACAGACGAGGAGCGAGTGAGTGAAGCCGGAGTCGGTGGTCTCCACTGTCCTCACGTACTCACCCTGCTTCAGCTCCTGGAGCCACTGCTTACGGACTTGATCCGACTTTGCAAATACATAGAGCGGACCTTCGTCATAAATGATCTGCGGCGGAGAAGAGCGGCTTACTGGAGATGATTCACAGTGTGTGCACGCAAGACAAGTGCTGGTGGTGATGTGTTGTGTCGTTTTATTTGATTAAAAATCAAAGTTAAAAATAGGAAAAGTCAAACTTTTCAGTAAAAGATCTGTAAAAGTTTCTCCATCTGTCCCATTTCTGAAGTGATGGATGGATGGATGGATGGATGGATAGATAGATAGACATACAGACAGACAGATAGATAAGAAAGTTTGATAGATAGATGGATGGATGGATGGATGGATGGATGGATGGATGGATGGATGGATGGATGGATGGATGGATAGATAGATAGATAGATAGATAGATAGATAGATAGATAGATAGATAGATAGATAGATAGATAGATAGATAGACAGACAGAGAGACAGACAGAGAGACAGACAGAGAGATAGATAGATAGATAGATAGATAGATAGATAGATAGATAGATAGATAGATAGATAGATAGATAGATAGATAGATAGATAGATAGATAAGAAAGTTTGATAGACAGATAGATAGGTCACAGGGACTAAAAAATGAAGCCAATCACAGCAACTCTGGGACGGGCGGGACATATCCTGGTAGGGTGGGACACGCCCACTCACACCTACAGTCAATTTTCTGGACAATTCTCCTGAATGTTTCTGGACTGTGAGAGGAAACCGGAGGCCTGGAGGAAACCCACGCAAGAACATACACACACGGAGAACATACACACTCCACACAGAAGACCAAGTTTGTAAATTTGTGATGTGACCAAGTTTGTAAATACTCGCTGTGATGTGACGGCCACCATTTTTTTTACTTTCTGGTTAGTAAATCATGCTTGTACGTTTCGTATTGACTCGTTTACACCTGTTGATTTGGTTTCACGACGCCAAGACTAGTTTCACTTCTGCTGTGAACAATTCCCCAAAGTTGTGAGACTGTATGAATCCTGCTCTGTGATTGGTTGGAAGGTGTGCCCAGCCTCAGGCCCAGAGTTGCTGGGATTGGCTGCAGCACCCCGTGACCCAGAAATGGAAAACTGGTTCAGAAAATGAATGGGATGTGTTCATGAAAAGAAAAAAAGTAGTAAAATAAAATACTGATAAGTGAATTATATATATAATAAAATTAGTAATATTCATTTCCATTCAAATGTAGTGGAGCAAAGTGTACAGATATTCAATCACAAATGTAGTGGAGTAGAAAGTAAAAGTTGCTTTTATTTTTGATATTCAGCACAAGTACAAAGCAGCAAAAACATAGTTTAAGTAAAGTAACAACGTCCATTTACTCAACTACTTTACACGTCTGCTGTAGATTTAATAGCGGCAAAGTTGTAAGTAAAATTTTAACTGTCAGACTGACCTGAAATGGGAAGAGTCTCTCCGGTGGTGGATAGTCTTCGGGGAAAACCATCTCCACACATTTAATCTTCTCCAAGTCCACATAACCCTTCAGGCCTTTCCTTTTCTATTCATCAAGCAGAAAAGTCACATTGCAGAAGGTTCCAGTGTCAAAAAAAAAAACGGATTCTAATATAAGAGTTGCGTTCAGTAAAAGATCAGTAAAACTTTCTTCAGCTGTCCTCATCAGATAGATAGATAGATAGATAGATAGATAGATAGATAGATAGATAGATAGATAGATAGATAGATAGATAGATAGATAGATAGATAGATAGATAGATAGATAGATAGATAGATAGATAGATAGATAGATTGATGGGAAAGTTTGAGATAGATAGAAAGACAGACAGACAGATAGATAGATATGGACGTTTGAGATTGACAGACAGACAAGAAAGTTTGAGAGAGAGAGCTAGACAGACAGATAAGAAACGTTGATATATAGATAGATAGTCAGACAGACAGATAAGAAAGTTTGATATATGGATAGATAGACAGACAGACAGACAGACAGACAGACAGACAAGAAAGTGAAATAGATAGATCTATCCAAAGAAAAGTTCAGTAATACTTTCTTCGTTGATGGTTCGTTAATGGAGGTACGTTCTCGCTCACCCCTTTGTCAAAGTCAAAGTCGTAGTAGGAGATTTTCTCTTGCGTGAGGACGAACAGCCTCTCTTTATAGTTTAACGGTGATGTTTTCTTCTTCTGCTGGGAGCGTTTAATGAAAACCTCCTCCAGGATGCTGCTGTGCATGTTCATCAGATCTCACCTGGGGAGGAAGGTTGCCACTTGTTTAGATGTGACTTGTGTGATTACGGACGGTTTTTTTTTCCCCGAGAGACGATCCATCAATCGTCGATTTATTGTTTTTCTTTACTTGAGCAAAAACCGAGAAACCGGTTCCAGACGTAAGCGCCGACGACACAGCGCCACCTAGTGGTCAGTTCTTCTCGCGTTCCTTCAACTTGGTTGAAGTTTGTCGTCGTATTTATGGGTTTAAACTTGCTGTATTTTCTTTTCAATGCCATGTTTCACCCGCTTCTGGAAAGTTCTGAAATTCAGAAGTTTAATTCTATTTTTAAAAGCCTGAGCGAGTGAAGACGATAGGGTTGGATCGGATTATTGGCTTTTAAATTGTTTATGGAACTAAATTGATTTGACCAACGGGTACATTGTTATGGAGGCTCGACCACGGAATCGATTAAATTGCAGTAAAAACATAATTGCATGTTTTATTATTTCGTTGTTTATTTTACAGAACATTGTGTGTTTTACATCCTGATTGGCTGTAGACAATTGTCTCTCGATCTTCTCTTTAGCGCCGTGTCTCGCCAAATTTACAAAATCACTTCAAATTACCATTCGGCTCTGCTTTACGGCTTCATCTCCAATTACGGTTTATTATGGGGAGTTGTTTTTATCACATTGTGCATGTTATTTTCTTATTTTTATATTTTATTTTTCATGTTATTTTTATTATTTTTATAATTCCAACCGGTTTATTATGGGGAGTTGTTTTTATCACGTTGTGCATGTTATTTTCTATGGTAAAAAAAAAAAACTTTGGCTTTGGCCGGAAGTGTTGTTTTTTTTTTTGCTTTGACCGGAAGTGTAGTTCATTTTTCGGTTGCGACCAGACGTATAGTTCGTTTTTCGGTTTCGCCTTCAGTATAGTGACTTATTCATTTTCAGCTTTCGGAGTCGTTCCCAATTAGCCTTATGGTCAAACTCTAGTAATAGTTGTTTTAGTTGTGAAATTAGAAATGTCTGGGCCTAAAATTTAGGATTTGTGGATTTATTTTTCCACGAACAGGTGAGAGTTTGAATGAAAGAACACTCAGCTATTGTCTGATCACGTTTAGCTTATCTTAAGATTGTGTTGCGTGATCCTCGCTCCACAGCGTAACAGCGTTTGCATAAATCCGCCCAGTGACGCTCAATGAAGCCTTTTGTTGGCGGTGTTTCTTCCTGCTGATGATCTGATCTCGCCAAACTCTTCTTCCTGCTTGTGACGTCACACCTCATCACCCTTGCCCCGTTTACTCCAGATTCCTTCACATTCCCAACCGAATTTCGCTGATTTCCGCTTTTGCCGTGTAATCATTAAAGCGCGCTCACACGGATCGCTGAGTTCATCCGCCGCGGTCAAGCATAACGAGGAAAAGTTGAAAGAGTTTTACACAGCGGCTTCAGAGCGTTCACACGCGTACAGTAAAACTCTTGTTAATCATTCACCTGCGATGAAGAAATGAGGGGGGGGAAAAAATCACCTTATCTAAACAAACATGACACTCAGACAGATAGATGGATAGATAATCACAGAGACAGATAGATAAAAGACAGATAGATGACAGATAATCAGAGAGAGAGAGATAGATAAAAGACAGATAGATGACAGATAATCAGAGAGAGAGACAGATAATAAGACACACACACACACAGTCAAACTGAGAGACAGGCTGGAAGAGAGACTGACAGACAGACAGATGACCGACAATCAGAAAGATAGATAGATAGAAGACAGACAAACAGAAAGATGACAGTTAATCAGACAGACAGACACACACACACACACACACACACAGATAAAAAACAGACAGGCTGACAGAGAGACTGACAGACAGACAGATGACAGACAATCAGACAGATAGAAGACAGACAGGCAGTCAGACAGACAGATACGTGGATCAATGACAGATAGATTGATACCAGACAGACGGACACAAACTGACCGAAAGTTGGACAGAGAGACAGACAGGCAGTCAGCAAGACACAAATTCAGAGCGAAACAGATGGCCAGACACACTGACAGAGAGATAAATACCAAACACACACACACACACACACACACACACACACAGTCAAACTGAGACACAAAGACAGACAGATTTTTATTTCGCACCACAGATAAATAAAGAAAACATTATCATCGTAGCAGGAAAATGAAGACATGTAAATACCAAGCTAAAACAAGAAGGTAAAAACAGACTACACACAAGGTAAACATTATTTAACTGGAGGAAATTTAGTTACACGTGCGCACACACACACACACGCCGCATGTTAGTAGCATGTGCTGGTGAACGCAGAGTCTCGGAAGGTCTGTGGTAAAAGAAACGTGCTTAAATGAAATGACACTTCCTGTGCTCTTCTGACACTTTTAATAACGTGGTTCAAGCCTCTCGGAGCTTCTGTGGAACTGCCGCCATGAGCAAAGTCTTTTAAGGCCTTAAAATACTTACAAGACTCGACAAAGGGAAGTTGCATCAAAGCCGCTCTGATCCAGAAGGGGAAACATGAACGAACGGTTCATATCAGCGTGTGTGTGTGTGTGTGTGTGTGTGTGTGTGTCTCTCGCTGGTTTCTCAAAGCTGCATGAGATTACGAGTTAACAACTAAACTAGTCTAGTCTAAGTTAAGGCCGGTTTATGGGGTTCCATACAGTAACTTAAAGGCCAAAACACAACCTTTTTAGCGGCTTCTACATTCTGTTTCACACGTCTTACGTAGACTATACAGTTTGCAGTTTATACAGGAAACATCTGATAATATATAAGGGAGACGAAACAAGTGTATATAAGAAACATACCATTCAAAATAACAGGCTCTTGAGATTCTATTGGTATATATAATAAAGGTGTTAAAAATTATACGATAATCTCCAGGGATTATATTGATATGTACGATATTGGTGTTATAAAATAGGCCAATTTCTCGAGATTATACTGCTATATAAATACTAGTATTGTAAATTACATGCTAATCTCTTCATATTATATTGGAATATGTAATAAAGGTATTGTAAATTATAGGCTAATCTCTCCAGATTATATTTGTATATATAACATGCATTTGTTTTATAAATTCTAGGATAATCTCTTCAGATTATACATATCGTAATAAAGGTATTATAAATCACAGGCTAACCTCTCCACATTATATTGGTATAGATAATACATATTGGTTTTATAAATTATAGGCTAATCTCTCCATATTATATTGGTATGTATAATATTGGTTTTATAAATTATAGGCTAATCTCTCCATATTATATTGGTATGTATAATATTGGTTTTATAAATTATAGGCTAATCTCCATATTATAATAGTGTGCATAATATTAGAAATATAAAACATTTGCTATTCTCTCAATATTATATGGTATGTACAATATTTGTATTATGAATTGTAAAATAATCTCTCGATATTATATTGGCTAAAAGAATGGCCATAGATAAACACATTGAATCTTTCTTATTTGACGTGTTTGTAGATGAGCTTTACTTTTGACCTCTAAAGTAAAGTGCATTTAGTCCAAATGTGGATCTTTGTGGTTTGTGATAAAGCCATGACGGAAAACCTGACTGATAATGGACACAAAAAAAAAAACATCTTGCGTTCTTCCACATCGATTTCAGTCTCTTCAAATGTTTCATTTATTCCAAGTGGGGAAAATGAACATGAACAACTTACCAATATTAATAATCACATCAATCTTACACTTTAAAGCAACAGCCAGATTATAAACTGTATTTATGTTTACATGTACACGTCATGCAAGTGACACTATGGCTTCTTGTATTTTTTTAACCTAAGTCTTCAACTAGTTCCACCACAGTCTGACCAACCCGTGTCTAACCTTGCTCTTCAGTTCTAGCATGTTCCACAACATGACGTGATGTAAGAGCGTCCTACCTGAGCGTCTTTCCTCCCCGTGATCGCGTGTCTTCTGGAGAGCTCAACTGGACTCGACGTGCGATCAACACTGGACAAACTCCACCCAGCCGCAGGATCCGAGCTTCTCAGTTCCTCTTTTGCTTCCTGCTGATTTTCATACTGTGGCTCGAGCTGTCGGCTTTCACACAGTGAGCCTCGACTCATCTGACTCTTCATTGTTGTGTCACTTTTCAATTCCTGCAGAGTTACGATAATCGAAGGCTTCACGTAGAGGAGACACAACTCAGAGAGAGAAGATGGAAAAGCACATTTGGTTGGTGTGTAGATTGGTGTATATTTGTTTCATACATTTTCCATATACAAAAAAGAAACACATTCCCATCCAGCAGAAACAATCGTAATATAGCCGCAAAAAGCAACAATAGAGTTCTTTACTCGAGACAAAGTGCTGCTATTATGAGAAAAAATCACAACAATTTAGAGTTACAATGAAGTATCAATGATGCTGGTAGTAAATAACAAAACTGTACATCCAGTAAGTTCTACATAATGATTTGGTAAAGCAATGGTCTGGTTCGTTGAACATGGTTGGGTTTAAAGTGAATGAACTACGGTACATTTATTCTTTCAGGGGGGCATAGTAAGAATTTGTACAAACACTGTATAGCTGCAGGCAGCGATGATGGGGTTCAAGCCTCTTATGATGACATGTGCCGCTGTAGTTAAATTATTTTTTTTTAAAATAAGTGTTGAAGCACAACCAGTGAATAAAAGAGAAAAGTAAAATTGTTTGAACATATAAACCTAAACAACTCGGCCATAATTGTACGTATAGTGAACTTATTTTTGAAGCAAACGAAAGTCATCACAGATTCCCTGAGATAGAAGATGACGTTCAAGTCTTGCAGGTTATATATGGCGTTACATCGACTCTAATCGTAACTATTCAAACACATATCTGACAATTTTACATGGAAGAAACTTTCCATGTGGCTAAAACCTGAGGCTTTGATGTCGCCAACCAATGCTATAGATCAGGGGTGGCCAACCCGTGGCTCCTGAGCCTCATTAACCGGCTCTTTAACTAGTGTAGTGCGGCTCTTCAGGAACACTGGGAAAAAAAGTAGCTCTTAGTCTCTGACTGGTTGCCCCCTGCTATAGATTGATGGAGGGATAAAAAGGTAGATAGATAGATAGATAGATAGACAGACAGACAGACAGACAGGCAGACAGACAGACAGATATAGATAGATAGATAGATAGATAGATAGATAGATAGATAGATAGATAGATAGATAGATAGATAGACAGATATACAGACAGGCAGACAGACAGACAGACAGATATAGATAGATAGATAGATAGATAGATAGATAGATAGATAGATAGATAGATAGACAGATATACAGACAGGCAGACAGACAGATAGATAGGAGTTGGACAGACAGATATGTAGATAGATAGACAGACAGATAGAGTTGGACAGACAGATAGGTAGATGAATAGATAGATATGTAAATAGATAGATAGATAGATAGGACAGTTTGAGATAGATAGACAGATAAGAAAGTTTGATATATAGATAGATAGACAGAAAGAAAGATGGACAGACAGACGAGATGTTATTCATCCCAAGATTCACATTCCACTGAATCTCTCCAGCAAAAATAGCTCTACAATTACAAAATGACGATTCTTTTGCATCCGGAACCAGTTCCAGTTCATCTTTATAATCACTGGCCAATCACGCGCTGACCATGAGAAGAGCCGTGCCGGTGGGATTGACCTGCACCGGGATCTCTGATAGGAGCTTCTGTCGCCCCAAGTCCTGGCGGGCGGGTAAGAACTGCGTCACGTTGCACGACGGGTTACACAGACCCCAACTGGGCAGAGTGGCCGCTGAAATGGTGAACATACGTGGACCACCGATTTCCTGTCTGTTCATCACCGCCAACACCAGTCTTTTGTCTGACAGGGGGCGCTCCCACACCTCGAAGCCATTGACCTGAAACCAGAGAGGAAACCAGGGTAAGGGAATGCAAGGTGAAGTCGAACATCGTAAAGAAGGTTCAGGCAATGTATAGATTGTCTGAAACTGGAAGAGTGGAAAGGAGGAATTTTCGTTCCGACATTTTCGCCAGAAAGTTTAGTTGTTTGCACTGAAAATTGCAAAGGTAAAAAATAATTCCAGCACATAACGTTAAAATAAGGATACAACGTTAAGAACAACAAACTAGAACCAGAAGATCAAAAGAACTAGAAGTTATTCGACATCCGATATAACAATAATTTTTCAAAAGTGATGCTTCCTATTCTTTCGTTTTCCAGGTAAGTCCACAGTTCGTTTTGCGCTTCTTCTTTTTCTTTGCTTTAGTTTCTTTCCATTTCAGACATTTCAGACTAAAATACATGCTTCATTCTTTAAAATGCCTAGGCAGGGTACGCAGCGATGCAAACAGTTCACACGGATATTTACCTAAAAAAAAAAAAAACTCAAGGCATTTTACTCTTTGCCAAGACATTCTATACAATTCCTATTCCTTTCTATACAAAAACACATTTTTGAAACATTTATAGAAACATTTATTTTGAAATGAACAATTTCATTTTTGATTTGCACACACCGTATTAAAAAAAATGTGAAGTCAAGAATTTCCTACACTGCATGTCAATGGCGATATAAAAGCAAAACCTGAAATCTTACGTTACTTGGAGGGTCTCAAATTCTTAATTAATCTGAGGCCTTAACATTTTTTATGGAAACGAATAGAATAAAATGTTGGGAAAATGTATTAAAAAAAAAAAAACAACCCCACCTACAAGATATATCGTACTAAAATTTCCCCACTGAGGGACTAATAAAGGTTCAATTATTATTATTATTATTATTATTAGTCGTTTGCGAAATACTGTAATAAGACAAAATATCGTTACAAACCTATAAGTGTTTTATCGCAGGTAGAATGGTCAGACACATTACCTTGAGCGTGCGATAGCCCTGGATGCCTAAAGAGTCTTGGTTAATGGCGATGATGTCCTTGTTCTGCAGGAGTTCTTTGGCTTTGGGGCAGATGTTCCTCAGGTCGTTGGACATCAGAAGAGGGGCGGCCATGACAGCCCACATGGCCATCTGCGTCTGCTGTTGATCGCGGCTCAGGCCAAAGTTCCCTATGATCAGCTTGATGCACACAGACGGATGTTTCTGGATAGGGTTCCACGTTAAAACCATAGAACCAATGCTTCTTTTACCATATCAGGGTCATTCCATCGTCCAGGACCTGCTACTGGAACCAGCATATCTTGATGTTTTGCCGTCCAGTCCAGGATGTCCGTCACACTCGCCCACTGGTCATAAATATCTCCATAATTTCGCCAATGGTTACATGTCTTTCCAATTGCGTCATAATTGGGCTGGAATGTAAAATTAATTTGTCATTCTATAGAATGCCTAGGCAATGTATGCAGCAATTCAGACATTTCAGACTTGAGATAATATATAATTGTCATTTTTAGAATGCCTAGGCAATGTATGCAGCGATTCAAGCATTTCAGACTTTGGGTAAAATATCATTCTTAATTTTAAACATTATTCTTAAACATTAATTTTGAAATTAACAATTTCATTTTTGATTAACAACATCATTCTTTAGAATGCCAAGGCAATGTATGCAAAGCAGTTTACAGCAACACATTGGACCTTTTTCCCTAAATATATACATTGCCTAGGCATTCTATTCCACTCCCAGCATTATTTACATTTGTATTCTGTTGCGAAGTGAGCAGTATGTCAAATAAAAAAAAAAGATTCTGTTTTTTAACACGAATAGTACAGAAATTAATTTGAGAGAAATTAAACAAAAGAAAAACATTTTTCAGTTGGAATCTATATGCAAAATACCTGTGTGTATTGCCACTCATACAGCGGCCATTCACAGGAGTACACAATGCTTCTGCCGGTCTGGTTTAAAGCTCTGGACATGTTCATATAGCCTGCAAAACAAAACCAGTGACAAACTTGAAGCGTGTGGGTCCGGCTCTCACTGTGACCTTTCACCTGCGGCCAGCTGCTTCCAGTCGGGCATGTGACAGCCGTCGAACTTCAGCAGGTCCACACCCCAGTCTGCGAAGGTGCTGGCGTCGCTCTCGTAGAAGCCCAGACTGCCAGGGTATCCCGCACAGGTCTGCGTGCCCACGTCGGCATATATGCCAAGCTTCAGTCCTCTGGCGTGAACCTAAAGAAATATTAGCGTGCATTTTTTGGTGCAAAGTGTAATAAACTGTGTATTATCACTGCTGTGATAGAAAACTTTCTCATCTGCTGGATTAATCTGATTTAGTCTGTCTATCTGTCTGTCCATCTATCTACCTAAATGTCTGTTGGTCTATCTACCATCTATCTATCTATCTATCTATCTATCTATCTATCTATCTATCTATCTATCTATCTATCTATCTATCTATCTATCTATCTATCTATCCACCCACTGTCTGTCTGTCTGTCTGTCTGTCTATCTATCTATCTATCTATCTATCTATCTATCCATCTATCTGTCTATCTATCCATCCATGTCTGTCTATCTATCTACCTCCCTGTCTATCTCTCTCTTTTGCTCTCTGTCTGTCTATCTCTCTACCCATAAATATCTATCATCCATCCATTCATCTCTGTCTGTTTATTAATCAACCTCCCTGTCTGTCTGTCATTCTCTCTGTCTGTCTCTCTCTCTTTCTCTCTCTGTCTGTCTATTTATCTACCTATATATCTGTCTCTCTATCTACCCATATCTATCTATCTACCCATATCTATCTATCTACCCATATCTATCTATCCATATCTATCTATCTATCTATCTA
Organism: Paedocypris sp. Pulau Singkep; assembly: GCA_017309775.1. NCBI lineage: Eukaryota > Metazoa > Chordata > Actinopteri > Cypriniformes > Paedocypris > Paedocypris sp. Pulau Singkep. Next base: position 12,202,369 of record MU204250.1, on the reverse strand, counting down.
TCTATCTATCTATCTATCTATCTATCTATCTATCTATCTATCTATCTATCTATCTATCTATCTATCTATGTCTGTCTGTCTGTCTGTCTGTCTGTCTGTCTGTCTGTCTGTCTATTTATCCATCCATCCATCTACATATCTCTTGCTGTCTATAAATTTAAGTAATGTATCTGTCTGCGATCATAGCCATGTACAAACAGCAGGGGGCGACAAAGGCTTGCAGGTGCCTACACACCACTTACAGAAAATACGACCATCATAGAAACTACGACACCCATCATAGAAATGAAACCCATGTTCCTGATGCGCCCCACAAACCAATCAAAACATTTAGTTCTTGCCAAATTTGTGTAGAAAAAGTAAAGCAAGAGCTTAAATAGTGGACATACGTAATCTGCCAGCTTCTTGATCCCACCAGGAAACCTCTTGGGATCCGCCTGCAGACGGCCCTGGTGGTCTCTCTCCTTCGAGGGCCAGCAGTCGTCAATGCACACGTACTGGTATCCAGCATCCTTCCATCCCTCCTTCACCATCACATCCGCCATCTCCATGAACAACTTCTCACTGCTCACACACAAATTATAGTTTACGTCAAGCCACAGACAGTGACTAAAGGAATGAGTTAGTTTGTAGTTACTACTCAAAACTCGTAACTGAGTTAGAAATGAGTTACATCGTTAAAAAAGTAATTACCAGAGACAGTAACTAGTGCGTTACTTGTTTTTTTTTTATTATTTGTCAAATAACTTGGCTGCTCTCAGTATTAAATGTTAAATAAATGAAAAGGACACTAAATACAATTTTTTCTATTATAAAGCACTGTACATTATTGCACACTATTTGAATATTGCTGTGGGACAATGTGAGAGACACCTATCAAATTCAATACGTTTTTGTAAATATTATCATTAGTGTAGTGAATAATAAAACACAATAGATGGTTTAGAGCTTTTAATACGTATTGCACAGACCACAACTGTCCAACAAATAAGTATAAATACAAATTGAATAAATGAAATGAATAAAACTGTCACTCAACTAAAGTAAATGACCACGATAATTTTTAATATCAGTCGAAATCCTCCAATTTGTGGTTTTTTTAAGGCAGATCATCATCAGACTGTTCATTATTTGTTCTGATGTGTTTGAGAACTTTCCAGACTCCAAGTGATGAATTGCTGAAGTTCCACGTTCTGGAACGTGTCAGCCTCTCAGCATCTTTGCTCAGAAAGGCGACATTGTTTGAAATGAAGAAGCAGGTTTGTGGCGCTTCCTGTTTGTGCTGATGTCGGTCGTCTGCAGGTTACGGTTCCGCGCCGTTTCATGTCCGACTGCAAAAACGAGGAGAAAAAAAAAAAAGCACAAAAAAATCTCCAGACTTGATTCTGAGTCTTTCTCGGCACCGTCGAGCTCGTCACAGCCGCCGGTTTTCCTCCATTGTCGCTCTTTTATCTCACTAGTCTCGTGCGAGTGTAACGGACATTGTGTAAATTTACATTACAGCTTTCCACGTGTGAAAACTGCCTCTGCAGATTTACGCATAGCGTGTGGATACTATTGAGCATCAGTGAACGGCCAATGACGTTTTTCATGAAAGGAAAAAAAATGACATTGTAATATTTATTGTTGGCGAATAACTATTGGCCATTATTACATAGTTCTACAATAAAATGTTTCTCTCAAATTTGAAGCGTTCTCCCAACCTTTGACACACACACACACACACACACACACACACACACACACTATTGATAGCAGTCAATAATTTTTGCTTTTTCGGGATAAATTTGTTCATAAAAGGACATTTTATCATTCCATTGACACTGTTATAATCTCAGCTGAATGAAACTTGAAAACACATCTACAAAACAAATATCAAATGTCCAAATGAAAATTTGATTATAAAACCATGACCTAGTAATAATCATAATCTATATCAAGTATAGATCAAATTCAAATTTAATTTGTCAAATACACATTATACGTGGTAGGACATGCAGTGAAATATATTTTCCAGAAGGTCCAGCATTTAAACATGGGGGTTGGGAGGTGCGTTTGAGAAAGAGGCTAAATAAGCGAGCAAAGAAATACAATAAAAATGATTTTAAAGGATAAAAATACAATAACATACAGTCAAAATGAAGATAAAATATGAATACAAAAAAAAACGTGGAAAAAAAGCTAAAAATACAATAAAAATACAGTAGAAATAGAGAAGTTGGTGAAGTGGCTCAAATGATCTAGGTAAAGTGAGGATGTATAATTGCTAACGTGCATTATTTGTCAATAACCTCTGCACTTGTCTTTACAGCAAATGTCTTTATAGTTTGTTAATGTTCTGTGATCTGATGGTTTGCAAGTCTGACTGGAAACTGATATACGGTCCACATACGACCCTGTGGCCATCCCAGTCCGGCCCGTTCCTAACTTAAAGCCCTATTTGTTTCTCATTACTATTGTTACTAGTGGTTGCATTTCCCCACTGTGGGATCAATAAAGTTTATTAATTCATTAATTTATATATGATTATGTGGACAATGGATGCTGTCTAAAGGAGCTAAATTAAAAATAATTTCTGATTTTTCATGTGACCTCGAGATAGAACTTCATTTCCCAGTTTGACGATATCATGGCCTATATTTGTGACTATCTTTGTGATAGTAATGTGGGAGAAACATTTATGAACGAGTTAATAAATTATATTTTATTATTTAAATTGGTATAGAAAAATATCCACGTTACACATACAAAAAGTTATATAAAAACTATTGTTTATTGCACGAATCTGCATACATTTCTGTTTATTAAAGGCACTTCTTAATTGAAAATATTAATTTATAATAATTTCTTAACCTTAATAATAGTACGTATCTATATTTATAGTATTAATATATTTAATTCTTGTGATACATTTCATTATTGTGATCAAAAGACTCTCACCTAATACAGTTTTCAGGATCCGTGTCACAATCGACGTTGCACATAAATCTCTCCCAGTGCAACCAGCCCATGGTGGGAGTCAGTGCCAGGCCGTTGTCCAGAGCCGACGCCGACACCACGACCGACAAAATCAACATTAAACTTGTGTTTACGACGGACATGTTTACAAACTTGCACCGGCCACTTCCGCGTCTCGCTAGTAGGCGTGCAGGTTTGCGTCGATCGGTGACGTCACGGCTCCTCACAGCTGTTGATTGGATGTGGATTTGTGATTTACCAAAACGCGTCCTCATTCGCCGAAGAAACGGAACGATTAAAAAAATACATAAAAAAAGAAGCATAAATGAATTTGGCACCGCAAATAAGATTGATCACGATTTTATAAGACGCATAATTTAATCATGCAAGTCACTTTGGATAAAAGTATTTTCATGTGAAATATTCATATTTTCTCTGTAGGGCTGCACATATTTAAACGTGTCTTTAAATATAGTTTAAAAAGCATGATATAATAATCATAGCATAATAATATTTATATCTAGTGTTCATGGTGCGGAACAACATTGTCAGCTGTCTCTAATAGACCTAATTTATTCTTTCAATAAAATAATTTATGTGGTATAATAATAACAACAACAACAACAACAACAACAACAACAACAACAACAATAAAAATATGACGAATAATGACCAAAGATAGATGTAATTTATTTTTTTCAATAAAATAATCTATATAGTATAATAATAATACTAATAATTAACAAATATTCGATTGGCTGCCGATGCTCTCCCGGGCAACTGGTGTGCGTGTGAATGTTGTGTGTTTCTGTAAGGCGACCACAAAAATAAAATTGAATGAATTATTATTATTAATTATTAATGTGAATGTTAATTGACTTTGCTGTCTAGAATTGGTTCTGTAGCGAGGCTTACAGCTCAGTTTGCTCGTAAATTAAATCAATTTTCCCAAATGAAAATGCTGAAAATGATTATCGTTTTCAGTATTTTAATCCTTTAATCCGTCCTTAATCCATTCCGACTCTCAAAATGCCACCCAGTATTCATGTTTCTAAAAACATTTTTATTACATAACTACAATTATAATTGCCGCTTAATTTTTTGTCCTTTTCTTAGTTTTTCCATCTGTAATAAGACGGTATTTATAAGACGGAGTCAGACCACATTTACAGCAATTCATTGTTTTCCTGCGCAAACTCGGCAATTAAAGTTAATTCTTATTCTTTTAAATACATTTCAATCAACAGATTGCATAAAACATAGAAAGAGTATATGATATAGGAATACCCTTGAACTATAATCCCCTATTTATAAGATTTTATACCATGTACTAGCCGTGTTAGATGGTGTAGAAGCTGTAGAGGCGGGGCTTAGTGACAGAGGAGGGGCTTAAAAGATGTTACATGTAGGTGGCTACTTCTACTTAGTATACCATCCAGATTCCAGATCAAGTACATTGATTGGTTATACAGGATTGAGTGAGCAAGTTCTTTGCACACATATTTGTTCGTTTTCTTTTACATTTGTGTTCGAATTATTTTGGCCCTAATCTGTAGGCGACAACAACGCTTAAAGAAAGATTTCTCGCAAACTCAACAAGCGAAGAGAGTGCACAAGCTTAAAATAACAACCGAGTGACGATCTCTAACTCAGACAGCCTCATTAAGTCAAAGGTCAAGGTCATGATGAAATATTTTACTCTATTTTACTCTAACTTTTCTGCATTAAACCATTTGCATATCGACAGCAGAAATATCCGGCGTTGTGTTTTATTTTGTACTTTTTTAAGACCCTCATCCCCTTCATTCCTCCCTGGGGCCTAAATGCCTATCCATCATATTGTGTTTTGCCACTGTGCCGTGTAATTGAGCGAGTTGTCACCCCCGGCTTATATATTTCCTGTTATGAAATAACAGATAAAATTGGAAAGGATTCCGGGGCAACTGGAGGGATCGGTGGGAGAAACCTCAAGCGTGCTTTGTTTGTCTTTGCTCTGTCTGATGGCGGATTGTGGACGATTTATCAGGATCCATGATGGAAACCGAAGCTTGTCCTCCAGCCACGGAGAATGAAGTCAAAGCTGCAGATGACGAGTCAAACCTCAGTTCTTGACTGGAACGGCGTTTGAAATATTGACGGGCTATAAATATAACTCCACTTTTATTTAGTCTCTGCGTTATTCATATTTTGCGCCGTTGAATTATTGAGAGCGTTTCCCTTGCCTCCGCCATTCCTCACGCTCCTTTATGAAGACGCCTGTCAAACGTGCAACCGGAGGAAATATGATCTTAATTACAAGCCTAGTGTTGGGTTGCTTTGAAAATGGTTTCCAATAATTGTTTGTTTTTTATTACTCTCCAACATTATGAACGATGATCTGGTGGGCTACAAGGACGGGGTGAAAGAGCGCCGCTGTATTTTGAGAAAATCAATTTTAATATCGTGATCGATACACAATCCTCGCAGACGTACAAAGAAACGGGCGGTGAGAAGGAATGACCTTCGTGAACTGGGATTACTGCTCTATAATGGTCGCTCAGGCGCTTTTTTTTTGTAAATACCACCAATTGGTCATTTTTTGTAGTAATTGTATTGCACTGCTTTGTGACCGTGTTATTTTTTTTGGTCTTTTTTCTTCGTTTTATCGCTCTTTATATAGTTCTACGTAGTGTAGGGAATTAGACTTGTGTTCAAGTGGTTGTAGGTTTGAATCCCATTTCCTCATTGGGCAATACACTGACCTCACATGACCTCCGACATCACAGATTAAGGCTGCCCACTGCTCCGGGATTGTGTGTGTGTGTGTGTGTGTGTGACTTCGCTTGATATTTATATGCAAATCACAATTTCAATACAGTCCCTAGTGGCCATATTGACAAGCATAATCACTTTTTTTTTTCTCTTTTTCCATTTTTCTCTCCATGTTGTCTCTACATTTATTTACAACATTTTTTTTTCACCTTTTAACTTTCACTCTTCTTACATATTTCTTTGCTTTTTTCTACTGCAGTCCCTTTCTCTCAGTTCATTGTCTACATTTCTGTCAAGAAAAGGGTCAATCTTTATTAGTGAGAAATTGTTTTTCTTTGTTTTTACTCTTCTGTCCCACAGGGAATTAAAGTTAATTATTATACAGTGGTAACCCGACTTGCGAAGTAATTCCGTGCTGACGGACTTTTTGTAGGCGGAAATTTACTTTTTGCGCTTTTTACATGTAATTTGTCTAATCCGTGCCATGACTTTGCAAATTTGGTCAAACATTTAGTTTTTAACAAATGCTGATCTATCTATCTATCTATCTATCTATCTATCTATCTATCTATCTATCTATCTATCTATCTATCTATCTATCTATCTATCTATCTATCTATCTATATACAAAAAAAGAAAAATGGGTGTATATATATATATATATATATATATATATATATATATATAAATCAAATAATATATAAAAATCTCACAAGATTGCAAACACAAAACCAATGTGAGTTCAGTTGTTATTGAATTTGATTTGTATTCTCTGGCTTTTAACTCGGCATGAGATTCTGTCCTGGTTTGTTCCCCTGTTTTATTCTTTTGCATTTACTGTTGTTTGTATTTATTGTGCGCGCTATTGTTTTAACAGCTTGTTTTTATCGCACCGTGTACAGCAGCACTATGGTCAGCCAAGGCTGTTTAAAAGGGTTCATAAATAAAATTGCGTTGAGTTGGGGTGAAATGGGACAAGACCCTCACATCCATCCCAGCCATTTCTTTCCATTTCTGGGTCACGAGGAGATGGAGCCAATCCTAGCAGGCCTGGGTTGAAAAGTAGAACACATCAATTTCGATTTCAACTTTACTTTACTTTACTTTACGTCTTGGTTTGGTGGCCAAGCTAAGTGAGATACGCAGACACAGACACACACACACACGCAACTTTGAGGTTGTAATATGATTCTTCATGATGATGGTTTCCTCACCTCAGCCATTAGCTGCAAACAGACAGGAACCAACTAATGAAGCTGTGCCCGCTCCGGTTGGCGAGACGTAAGGTATTGCAAGCATTGCGCCGATCCGCCACCACGGGATGGAACTGTTCCCGAGGCCTGAGCTTGACAACTACGGCACTTTCAGCTCATGACGCGTATTTATTTACAGCTCAGGTCGCCGTCTAACAAGACAAATGTGAACCTACCCAGCACGACTCAGACTCGCAGGAATACGTGAAATCTTGCAGAGTTCACACATGGGCTTGTTTGGACAGTCTGCTGGAAATAATGGTGGAGGAACTTCTCAAGCACTTTCTGTTTGGATTCGGCACATTGGTGACTCCCGGACTGAGACGCCATCCTCCATGGGTGAGGAGGCAAGAGTAGTACAGCTGTAATAAAGAGAGATGATGCGATTTTTCACCACGGAGATAGATGTTTTGGAGAGTCGGCAGGATGGATGCGAAGAAACCATGAGCTCAAATGATTGCTAGGTCAACCTTTTCTTCTCCGCACTTTGCTTTCTGGTAATTCTTCTTGGTTTGGTAACACCCACCACCAGCTACTGCTCCTCCCACTGACCTGCTGCTCTCCAGCTATTGGCTGGTTTCCCTGGAAACAGTGACTACGCTGTCAACTGTGTAGGAAATTATTTTTGTTTTTTTCTAATGCAAATTGTGAAAAAGAAGAGTTGTCAGATGAGTAAATGCTTCAGCATAACTTTTGATTGCTTTTCAATAAACCTTTTGTTTCACCACTTGGTGTCCTCGGATCCCAGATTTAACAGAAAAAACATCTTGGCGTCTGGATTATAACGCGGTACAATATTGAATACTGGTCTTTTGGCTTAATAGTTTTTAATAAACTTAAAAAGCACAATTGGACTCTAGTGGCCTTATTGACAATCTCCCTCACTTTCTTTTTTTTCTTTCTCTTTTCTTTTCTCATAGTAGCAAGGTTTGAAATAGCCTCTTGTGTCCGTGGTGAGGTTTGTTTATTAGTTTCAGTTTGTGTACTGATCATGTTCTGAAGATAATGCTCTGCAAGGTTCTTATCGTTCCGGACAACCAACTTGGTGTCTTTGTGCTAATATGGGATTAACAAACAAGTCCAAAAGCTCGACTTTTAGACACACAGGGTTCATTAGTATGCTGAGGTGACATTCAGAAGAATCCAATGTGATATTTAGCAGGACTTCCTTCTTTTTAATTGGTATGGAGAAGGTGACCTTTTTATTTATCACTGTCCGCGTTTCACTAAAGCTAGTTGTGTCCGCAGTGTTCAAACACTGAAAAAAGTGTCTCATTGGATCAAAGTTAAAAATTTTGCGTCAACTTGTTACACCTTTACTTTAATCACTTTACTTTTAAATCACTTTACTTTGGATCAACTTCGCATTTTTACTTTGAGAGGAATGAACTATCCACTACGTAGCCAACGCAAAAAACATACTTGAATCAACTTTTTAAGTTTATTTAAATCTCTTTTTCTTAATGATACTTTTTCTTAATGTTTTCTCTTCGGAAAGGTTGAAAAACACACCAACACCCCACTATACGCATATATTCGCATCCTTTGTTGATGGAGACTTGGGTACTGACGGGTTTAAATAATGAGTTAAAATGTGAATAATAATAATAATAATAATAATAATAATAATAATAATAATAATAATAATAATAATAATAATAATAATTGAACCTTTATTAGTCCCTCAGTGGGGAAATTTTTTCTCTGCATTTAACCCATCCGATCAGACACGAACTCGGAGCAGTGGGCAGTAATGTGTATAACAGCATCTAACCCTATATTATAAAATCTAAACAGACGCTCATGTGTCTTGACCACTGAGGAAAAATGAGGTAGTACAACAACTTTCTCAAGTAAGTTGACTCCAATCAGCAGATAATCTGCTCTATTAGTCCATTTAACAGACAGGCAGCAACAGCACCCCCTATATGGGAATGGCCAACAGGTAGAAATGCAGCTGAATCTCTGCTCACATAACAATACGCATTGATAAGTTATTTACACAATTACTTTATTTAAACATCTTTTGTCTCATTTTAAGACAAATCGCTTCAATTGCTCCTTCTTTCAACGAAACAAGATCATGTAAATATGCTTTATTATTTATTTTAAAGTTTATAAGAGGTAAAAAATTACGTACAGCACATGCAAGCTTCTCATTGGCGCATTATCTAATCTAAGAAAGAAGGTCTTCTCTTCTCATCACCATCTCCGGCTCCAAACCACATTTTAACTTTACTTTAAGAAATGTATTTACACTACAAGGTTTACTTTAAATCTAAACCAAAGCAGGAATTTTACATTACACTGATGGCTAGGCAAAAAAATGAAATGTTTTGAGTTAGATCAGGTATAAAAGCGTCTTTAGAGTAACGCCTTTTGCACTTTTTTCAGTGTGCAGTATTTCTGCAATTGTTAAAAATATTTTCATTGTTAACGTTCGAAATTGCTTTAGATTCTTTGGGGAAGTCTTAACGACAATAGCATGGTGTTCCTTATTGGGTCTCCACAAGGTCACCTAATATCAAACCGCGCGAGAAGATAATACCAGACTAAAAGTGACTCATTCAACTTCAGCCTATTTTTAGTGGTTTAATTTAGGCTCAGTAGATGCTGCGTGATTGCACGTGGAAAGTGACAGACGTGCTGTTTGTGGAGCGTCTGAATTCATCTGAACTCATCAAAAAAGTGCAGCTGCGCGTGTTTCTGCGGTAAATGCAGGTTCCTTTCAGAGAAAGTAAAGCGGGATTTGCAGTGTGTGTGTGTGTGTGGTTGTCATGGTGACAGACGGCTTGAGATTTCCTGAGCGGTGTAGTATTGCGTGTGTTACTGGGGACTTTGGCTTCACCGCAGGAATGGTGAGAGTCGTACAGCTTCTGCACTTTAACCCACCGCCTGTGCGTCAAGAACGTCAAAGCTCCTTCCTTCATTTCTCCGGGAAAAGTCATTATTTCTCACCTGGTACCGGCGACCCGCGGCTCTGATTCACTGTCAACACGCTGAAGGGAAAGCACACAGGTCGTTCTTTTCCCGCCGTCTCAAAGTGTGAAGGATGTCTAATGGGCGAGGAGAGAGGAAGAGGATGGATGCTCTGCTTGCTTTGATTGCGTGTAACGTTCACCTGAATTATTTGTTGATGTCGTTCTTGACGGTAAATAATTCTACGGTTCTCAGTCTCCTGGCCAGGTCGGATTGGGCACAGTTCTTTTGCATTATTGGACCAAATGGATGAATAAATGTCTGTCAACAGTCTGACAAAGACCATTTGGGGTTGAAATTCAATTCACGTGATTCATTTAAAGATTTGAGTTGGAGTGTTAAGCATTTCAATCCCTGTGATTTATCGATCATGAAGTCTGTTAAGAGTAATGTTTTTTTTAATACATCAGCTTTTACTTGTTCCTAAACTAACTTGAGCTTGAGCAAGGTTTTTGGACACTAGTGCATTGTCCACCTTGATATCTTTGTACACTTAACAAGTACATTCTTAGAGATCTACATTCTAAATACATCTATGTTTCAGGGAGGACAACCCCATAAACAGTAAGGGACTTTTATTATACTGTATATGTATATGCTAGACACAACAAGGTGCAGGAAAAAAATTTAAAGCACAACATGGAGCTTCTGGGTCTTTTCGTGTGAAGTTTGCACGGCCACCTTGTGCTTGCATGGGTTTTCTCTGGATCTCTGTTTACATGATCTTGTTTCGTTGTAAGAAGGAGCAATTGAAGCGATTTGTCTTAAAAGGAGGCTATAGATGTTTAAATAAGGTAATTATGTAAAGAGACTCGGTTGCATTTCTACCTATTTGCCATTCCTGTAGCGGGAAGTGTGGTAGCTGCAGTCTGGAGTCTTTATAAAAAAAAAAAGCGGGAGTCTGTTTATAAGGCAACTTACTTGAATAAGTTGTTGCTACACCAGTAGTCAAGACACGAGTTGCTGTTCAGATTTTATATTATAAAATGGTATGCTGTTATACACAATATTATTTAAATTCAGCTTGTTAGTACACAAGCCCCAGCCAACAAGAGATGTGAATATATGTTATACAGTGGTGGTCTGCATTTCAACCCCTCCGAAGAGAAAACATAAGGAAAAAGTATAATTTGAGATTTCATTAAACTTAAAGACTTTGATTCTAAGATGTTTTTGCATTGCCTAAGTAGTGGATAGTTGATCCCTAAAAAAGTGAAAATGTTAGGTTGATGCAAAGTAAAGTGATTATGTATAACAAGTTGACGCAGAATTTTTACTCTGAGCCAATGAGACACTTTTTTCAATGTAGAGTTTGTAATTTCCCAATGCAAGATCTCTCTACCTGTCACCAACAAAGGTCCTTCACTGCTTATCGCACCCAAAACACTAATCTCACACCAATTTTCCCCTTCCAATTCAGTCAGTATCAGTGTCTTTGTCTTGAGTCAAAAGAGTGACCCAAGACAAAGAACAACAAGTAGTCTTGGCGACATAAGGGAGACAAGAAGAGAGAAGGACAGGGGCAACTAAACCAATAACCAGGCGATAAACAAGGTAACTAGAGTGCGGAAATTGTCGACGAGACATGAACCAAAGGAACAAATAGTGACTTCGCACTTCCAGAAAACCAGTAAAGCCTTAAGAGGGGGATGGTGATCCTATATCTAATACGTTCTCACTCTGACCCCGAAGCTCCAGCAATTTTGGAGCATGAGCAAAATAGAATTCGGTTCTTTGAAGAGATAAACTTCTTCGTTCTTCGGTTCTTGATCTTGGAGACAGTCTGATATTAGCTCCCATCTTTTGCCTACCGATATGAATGTGAGGTAAAGCATGCAAAGAAATCGTTGGTCATTTATTGCAATGTATAGACTAATACCAATGAATTCCAGTTTTGTTGTGCATGTGGGATGTGGATACACAGTGTGTCTTTGTGCATAAAGAATCACAGGCTGCTCTAATGTAGATGTGACATTCACTGAGAAATGAACCTTGACAGGAGCCATTATAAAGCTGTCAAGGGACATCTTAAGATAGAGTATCAGAGGAACCGGGTCCACGTTACACCCCCCAATCCCACCAAAAGGCTGTTGGAGACCCTTGATGTGACCACGTCTGAAAAGCTCATTCCAGTCCATGTCGAGATATCTGGTTATATTCAACGTAATCATTTCTGCATCTGACCCCCCCCCCCCACACTCCCCTATCACCACCCACCCCCACTTTGTTGCTCTCTTTCCGTTTCTATTGCATTCTTGCACTCTATTTCTCTCTCTTTGTTCTCTCTTTCTCTCACTTGCTCCCTGTCTCTTTTGCTCTCTATTTCTGTCTGGTTCTCTCTCTCTCTCTCTCTCTCTCTCTCTCTCTCTCACTCTCTTACTATCCATTTTGTCTGTCTCTCCATTTCTTGCCCCCTGTCTACTTTCTATCTTTCTTGGCTTCTCTCTCTCTGTCTCCCTTTCTCCCTCTCTCTCTCTATCTTTCTCCTGTCTCTCTCTGACCCCTCTATCTCCATTTCTCTCTCCCCTTTCTCTCTCTCTCTCTCTCTCTCTCTCTCTCTCTCTCTCTCTCTTTCTCTCTCTCTCTCTTTAGTCTTGCTCCATTGATCTATCACACTCATGATTCTTTTTAATGTTTATCTCTTTATTGCTCGTTTGGTCCGTCTTTGTCACTTTGTCGATCTGCCCATTTTGTTCTTTATACGTCTCTCTATCTCTCTCACTAGATTTGCTCTAGTGCGTTCTCTAACTCTGACTTTTGCTTTTTATTGGTTATCTTTTTATTGCTCTCTTGCTCTGTCTTTGGCTCTCTGTCAATCTGCCCATTTTTTTCTCACTCTCGTTGTCTTTTCTTCCCTCTCTCCCTCTCTTTTTTGATCTTTTGCGTTCTCTTTCACTCTCTCTCCCTCTCTTTCTCTCCTGTTTGTAAGTCTGTCAAACTGCAGTATTGAAGATTTGGCTCAGGGTAGTAAAGGTTGAGTTGACGTCGGGGACTTGACTGGACTTGACTGTGCTGACCTGAATCATTCCAATTTTTGTGCTCCTCACTTCTGTGTATTTAACATCGGTGTCCGGCGGAATGCAAACACTTTGCCGTTTGATTAAATTTTAAGCTTTGGCCTGCAGTCCTTCTGTGCTTTATCATCCATCATCCGTATGACTTGTCTGGTTATTTTTCAGCTGCAGAATGAAAAATACAATTTTTTTCAATGTATGTATTTTGTTCAACAGGCACAGGAAAACAGTTTGGTGGACTAGTCAGTGGACTTTCTGACTAATGGAAATGAGTATTTAAAATCTAAATATTAAAAAGCAGCAGTGTAAAAAAGGCAGGTTGCATTTAAATGATTTTAGGCATTTTGTATTTTATGCATTAAATTTCCTGAAATTTCCCCGCTGTGGGACTAATAAAGGATTTTTCAATTCAATTCAATTCATTACCTCAAGAAAATGATGAATCATACCGGTTAATGTCGGTATGTAATAAAAATGCCTGATTTATTTAAATCTTTATTAATCCCTCAGAGGGGAAGTTTGTCACTGAATTTGGCCTAAACAGTAAACACACATAAAACCGGAGCAGTGTTTTTAGTGTGCTTACATTTAAAAAAAATTATAAAATTAAAAACTCATTTTCTATCGAGTTCCAGGCAAACACAATAGATTTAGACCAGGTCTTGACCTTTGAACCCCACTAGACCAGCAGAGCACAGTTTTGTCAAAGCTGACAGTTTTGTATATTATAATGAGAGGTGAAATGTGATCCGATTGGTTGTGAAAGAGAAATTCCAGAGACTCCATTACCATTCCACTCAGTTTTTGATCATTCCCTTTGGTTAGTGCAAGGACAGGCCTGGGATGAGATCTGACCCAACCATTCATCACACTCTCCGACCTTCTCACCTGTAATGTTATCGACTGCTTACACGAAGATGAACAATAAATGCAAAGACTCGAGATGCTCTCCAGAGAATTTGCATAATGCGAATAGTCGTTTGCATTGCGCTTATCTGGGATAATTTGGTGCGTTTTCTGCCTAGACAAATTGCTTTATCCTAATTGTGCATGCTTTATTACAGTAGAAGCACCTGTTTATCTTAAATGCATTGGTTTGTCTCAATCGTGATTTAAATATGTCCATATTTTTCACCGTTCTGTCTTCCACACGTCATTATTTGTCTGGAAATCAGTTTCACACCAGACATTTGTAAAGTAAATGTGTAGAATAACGACATTAGTTTGTGATATCTCCTGGCTTATTGAGGTGAAGAGCTATGAAGTCATTTCACTGGAGACCGCTGTGGGATTGAATGCCATTAGAGCTTGTGAGAAGGAAAATGTTCTATATCTATATAGTATAAATCAAAGTCTTGTTTTTACAGATTGGGAAACGTTAAAATCCCCAAACGGATCTGGAAAATCCGAGGTGGCCAGTGTTGGAACTGACTGAAGCGACTGAAATGCTACTTGGCTGCTTTTATGTGTCATTTTTACATCACTTCATTTAAAAAGCAGATAATGTTCTTTTTCAATCAGATCCCAATATTTATTAAGGCAATGATAAACATGTTCTCCTTCAATCACGTAAAAGCAAAGTGGCTTGTTTTTGTTTTTCAGTCTGTTTCAGTGCAAGAATAAAATTCTTTAACAGTCAAATTATTTCAGTTGATTTGTGTTGTTTATTGTCAAAATAGTGCCAAATAAATGCTTTGTAGAAACTGGACATTTTCAGTTTGTTTTGTCATTTTTCCATATTGTTTCCATCCAGATTCCATATTGTTATGTTTTAACTAAATCAAACAAGATTTGTAACTAAATCTTGTCTAAATCAAAACAAAATCATTAGAATAAATAGTGTGGAACTCAAGTGTGGTATAAAATACTTAATTTTGTCAAAATCTGATTTGATTGTTAACTTAATGATGAGTGAATGATGAGTTTATTCAGAAGAATAAAAACATAGTTTTAGTAATTTCGTTATTTGTTTTAAGCACTTTAATTCCCCGTGCTTTTGTTTTGGGATTTTTTTTGTGTTAGTGTAGTTAGTTAGTGTAAACAATATTTTGCAATATGAATATCAAGTATCACATTTTCAATCGCTTTTACTGTATTAATTATATGTCAAAACCAGCTGTATTCTTTTAGTTTTACCCAAGTTGTCAACTTCATCCACATTTACTCTGTCAAAAATGGGGAAAAGTCCTTGGTGTTTCGTGTGAAATCTGCCTGGTTTCTGTAAATGCAGTGTCCGAAAGGGGCGAAACAAAACAAAAAAACCCTGCTCACGGGAAACGCATTGTGTGAAATACAATAGCCAATCTTTTTGACATTTGCTTTTGCCTTCACATTCTTTGTTCCAAAATCTACTTAAACTGTCAAGCATGTGTGTCCAGGCTTAAGCGAATATGTCAGGCCGCCACACTCGCTCAAATCGAGAATCTTTTAACTATTCAAGGCCAAGCGTGCGCTGATGCTTCACCGGGTTCTGTCTTCTGCCTCAAGTTTGTATAAATGAACAGCATTTAACAGGCCCTGAAGTCCATATTGTAGCAAAAGTCAATCATCAATCAATTTTCTGAGCTGCTGTTCTATTTTTTCTGTTTAGAGAAACACACTTTTACTCCTATTGATGGGCAATGTTCCACACTTCAATTCACCTCACCACGGAATATTATACTTTGGATTAAATCTGAAAGAAAACCTATGCCAATGCCAAAATAAAAGGCCCCGACCGGGTCTCAAACTTGAATCTTAAATGGGTTGTTGTTAGGCAGCAACATAACTCACTTCTCCCCATGTCCATCATTGTTATTGGTTTATATTTAATTCATACAGACTTTGGTCATAACAGACCATTTTTTACAGTCTAATAACTGAATTCATGATTTTGGCTCCACAAGTCAAGTACAAGTCAAACAGCAACGTGACTCGAGTCGGGACCCCGATGTCCTGCTATTCGGAATCACTCAGAAAAGAGAAAAAGTCCTCTAGAGATTCGGCATCAACAGAAAAACTGGACAACGGTCTTATGTTCATAGGTTAGAAGGTAAATTCAGACTGGCAGAGGAATCAGCTTCACTAGGTTTTTATCTTTGAGTTTGTACTTGCGTGTTCCTTGCCACATATCAGAGAAGAAGAAAATATCTGTACCTTGAAAATCCTGGTAGAATATCCGTTTATTCAATTCCAAAAGACAAGAAGAAATACACGTTTGTGCTATCTGCAATCTGTGAGCAACTCTGCTTATGTACACTTTATACAGTCTTAAATGTATAATCTCATTAGATAACAAACTCATAAACCGATCCCAGTATCAGCTGACCCCACGAGTAAACCCCCAGTCCTCCCTTTGTGCCCCAGTTTGGCTTTAGTAGGTTTTAAAAAGAAGACATTTTTTTTTGACAATTTTTGAGGTTCTAGACACATTCATTCAAGGATGAGCCTTGTGTTAAAATTCAAGTCATTCTGCAATCTTTCAACCCAAAACTCAACAAAAGCCTACAAACGGAGGACAGAAGCACTGACAACCATCGCCGTTCACCCAGATGAAGCTGCGAAAGAGAGGAGAACCTGGTCTCCAACAGCAGCATTTGCATCTACAAGCCGTCTGTGGCACTTTATAATCCGTTTGAAATCCAGAAGTCGCACCTGAGCACATGGTTTTAGCACTGATGGTATTTCGGCGGTGAAGAAGCCGTGAGAAGAGCTTGATGGAATGAAGGACGAGGGGTAAAATAAGGAATCGGAAAAGCCCGGAATTTGTCCAGATGAGACACCAGTAACTAGAGAAGGTTGGGATCACAGGTTGGGATGGATGTCCTCGTGTCGCAGCACTTTGTAGGTGATCCAGTAGAAGACGTTGAATATGAGGAAGCTTAGGGGAAACACGGCTCTTGAGATTGTGTCAATTCGCTTGGCTCGATCCACAAAACGCTTGCGAATGGCTTCTCCGTCGTACAACACTTGAACCGGCGGTGGTGGGTTGAACGCGTTGGACCCTTCTACCGCCGTCCCGTCTTTCGCTTGTAAGCAGTGGCCCAGTCCATATCCACGAAAGTAAAAGCCACGGCTTTCTCGAACAAACTCCTCCTCCTTCAATAAAAAGATAAAAGAAAAACAATTACGATGCATTTCGTTGTAAAAAAAAAAAAACGTTCTTCAATGAATTCCTTTCTTACAGTTGCCGTTGTGCCACAAAACTTTTTCGATGCGATTGTCAGACATAAGTTGTGAAAATGAACCCCTTTCTCAACAGACTGAGCAGGTGTGTGTGTGTGTGTGTGTGTGTGTGTGTGTGTGTGTGTGTGTGTGTGTGTGTTTTCAAAGAGCCCTTCTCACTTTCTTGGATGGGTTAAAAGAACTAACATTTATTGCAAAAGAGTTCCTGGTAGCCATAATTGGAACTTTCCTCACCAGCTAGCTACTGGTTTACTAGACCAACTGCTAATGGGATGAAATTCCTCATCTCTATAAAGATTAGAAGTCTAAGCCAAGCTAATTGTGTTATGAACAAGCTGCTGCTGTTGTGCTACTATGGATCCAAACACACATCAGGTTGCCAGAATAACTTTGGAATTGTTTTGGAATCTACTGAAAAGAACGAATGTCCCAGCTTTAAACTTAATTTCCAATAAGTCTTTTTAAATCAGGCTATTCAGGGTCAGCAAAGGCCACATTTGGCTCCAAGACCCTAGTTTGGGCTCAGGTGGCAATGCTAAATGCTATCTGTGCGCTGCTGTGTTCTCGATTCTTGATTTCCTGGATGACGCTTAAAAGAGTTTCAAGGTTATAACGAAAGAATTACGCATAATGACTTCATTCACACCTGGTATTAACATTTTAGGTGGCCTGTGTTTCACATGAGCAAACTACCTGGGAATATTTGCCAAGAGTAAATTGGAGCAGGGGGTCCGAGGGGAAGCTGAGGCTCTGTGTTTGCCAGGGGGCAAAATAAGATGGGGGCACAGATGGTATTTTAGCCTGGCGCAGGTGTGGTGGAGTTTTCTGGTGCCGTTGCCAGGAAACTCTTTCAATTTTTCCTCACATGTTGTTGCTTCCTTTAGACGGGGTTAGTTGAAGAAGGAGAATGTCCACCATCTCGGAACATTTACGTTTGTGCATTACTAGCCTTTGTATCGTGAGATGATCCATAAAGGGCACGGAACATCAGAGTTCTGCATTTCCTAGAAACTCAGTGATTAACACATCCACTCATCCATCCACCCATCCACCAGTCTGAAGAGCACACTGTGTTTTATGCTGCACAGTTCAGTGCACTTTCCTGCATTAAGTAGAGCATAAAAAGCAAACAAGAGTCTTTATTATTAATACTGACCATTGTGTAAATACTTCAGAAAGAATTTGGCAATGACTCGCGAGTGCAGAGATGTTCGGAATAATCCAAGTTGCTAGGCAACACCCCTTGTAAGTGTCTCTTTCTTAGCAAGGTTGCTGAGGGACACTCCATTAGAGGACATGCTCAATCCCATCATCCCTCCAGAAGATCTAAAAACCAGACGATGTTCATGCCACACTTGCTCTAACCGTCCAAGGCCTGGCATAACGGTGGCATTGACGTGTCAACGATACATTTCGAAAAGAATAAACTTTAGCTTTCCTTTTGATTCTTGTAGTTTTCCTTTGGAACAAATGTAAATGCATACCAAATGTTTGTTGATGCCAAGACGAGCAATTTGTCTCAAGACAGGACGAATCAAGAATTAGTTGTATTGATTAACCCTGGCCAGTAGTTGGTCCATCAGCTTAACAGCTCTCTCAGCCACTGACCCGTGCATCGATACCACCCAGGTTGATCATTCCGAACAGTGACTCTCTTTGCTGGACAGAATAGGATGGAGAGTAATGGTTGCCAAGATCTGTGGAAGGGGGAGGAGAACTTTCTCATTCTTAAAGCGAGTTATTCTCATTTTTCTCTCATTATTGATCCAGGTCCAACAAACACACTCGTAAATCTTGGACACGGGGAGCTTGGACAGCAAGTGCTGTTTTACAAGGCCAGAAAGTGCCCTGGACGTTTTAGCTGAAAGTTTAAACGCGACTGTGGAGCCTCGGGATTGAAGGAACATTAACAGACACCCGCCTTTTGTTTTGAAGCCTTGTTTGTGTGTGTCTGTGACGGAAGATCAGGTAGCAGATTGTCTGTCTGAGGATATTGGTGGTGGAGAAGCCTTACAAGGAAGAAACGACGAGCACTAGGGAGCGCTCACTATGGAAACAAACCCATCTGAATGCCCCCACATGAGATGTGACAGCCAGCTGTAGTGCGCTGGTTGCCAGTCTTTGCAAGTAGCGCCGAGCACAAAAAGGAGATTGAATTTAAAATTAGTCTGGCTTGACAGAAGGCTGGGAATCTTGGTGCGTTCATCAAACTTACTATTCTTTGTCTTCGCTGCTTCTTGCGCAGTCTAATGAACTCTTTATGCTGCCTTGAGACGAAGTTGACGGCTGCGTACTCCAACAACGCAGCAAAGACAAACAGCAGACAGACGGCCATCCATATGTCAATGGCCTTCACGTAGGAGACCTGGAATGCAAAAAGTGGGTAATTTTGGGCTGCACTTTAGCTGGTTAAAAATATACCTGGAGCCAACCAACAAACTAAAACTAATTTTTCTTCAACGAACATAATAACATACTTAAATATATGTATATTACACAGCAGCTAGACATGACTCACAAGGAAAAAAGTAGTGGAGAACATGAGATGATGTGCTGGTAATATGAGGTGAAAGGAGAGACAGGTGGAGCAACTAAACCAATAACGAGGAAGTTTAATAATCAAGTGAGCAAAGCAAATTGTGACATAAGATACCAGATTATCAGTGCCATCAGCCCAAAAAAGTATGGAATCAGATTAGTGCTAAAATATCGAACGGAAATTCACATTTACGTTAGTTTTTTTTTTTTCTTTACGTTTTCGTTCGAAACTTTTTTTCCGCTTCAGGTTTTTTGTTCGCTTTTTTTTTTGCATTTGGAGCACTCGCTAAACTCCTCCCCCCCTTTCAGTCAATCACATTCTCACTGTGAATTCAGCTGTCAATCACATTTTTACCATCCAATCAGAGAAGGGCCGCTCCATCTTGGGACAAAACTCCAAACGCAAAAAAAAAAGCGAACAAAAAACCTGAAGCGGAAAAAAAAGTCTAGAACGAAAATGTACGCAATAAAAGCGAACGAGCAACCTGAAGGGGAAAAAAAAGTTCAGAACGAAAACGTACGCAAAAATAAAGCGAACGAGAAACCTGAAGGGAAAAAAAAAGTTCAGAACGAAAACATAAATAAATATAAAAAAATCATTTCTTCGAAATTTACGTTCAATATTTTTGGCACTAATATGATTCCATGATTGAACTGTAGTCGATCCTCATTTATTCTTCCCTTTCTGGGTAGCCTGGAGCTGTGATTATACTTTTATAGGGTCAAGACACACCAGAGCAGACATTTTTATCCATATCCATAGCAAATATATTGGCTACCAGATCAAGAAAAACTATGCAAACTCCCCCTTTCATTAGTATCAAAAAAATGTTGAAATGCTCAAACTGCCATCAAACTCTGGTCCAATTGCTGCACCCAGTGGCAGTTTTAGGCATGGGCAAATGGGGCAGCTGCCCAGGGCGTCATCCAATGTGAAACCATCACTGGCTGCACCATTAAAGACACCAAAAATTCACCAGTTATTAAAGTAGTGTAATGGAATTTCTCAAGTATTTTGACATTCAACCTAACCCTTGGTGATAAACCAATTTGTCACATTTTTCAGATAGTAATTTTATCAGTAGGGCAGTTTTGACAAGGGTTACCTTGGGTAGAGAAGCTCTTGAGCCAGAGCTTTGGGTGGTCATGGTCAGCACGGTGGTAATTCCCAAGCCAACCCGAGCTGGGGCTGCGTCCATGTTGATCCAAAAGGACACCCAAGACAAGATGACAATCAGCAGGCTGGGGATGTACATCTGAATGAGATAGTAGCCCATCTGTCTCTCCAAGTGAAACTTCACCTCAATACAGGTGAATTTACCTTGGAGGACAAAGAAAGGTTTCATAGTGGGTAACTGATTTAGACTTTTCCTCTCATCGGCAATCCATAATCTACTGGGTCATTGCTATGTTAGAATCCAGAATCCACATTGTGGTTTGCTATGGACGACGTAGAATGTTACAGTTGAGAAAATTACCTGTGTTGTAGTGTTTTGTGCAATAGCCAAGATCCTTTTCCTCCTTGAGTACGAACTGAGGAAGAGTCAAGTCGTCTGCCACTTGCACCGGACTGTCAGAAAGCCACTCGAAGATCAGATCGTTCATGGTGTAGCCAACTGTGAAGAGCGAATGTGAAATTATTTCAACGCATTGATTATTTTGACACATTAACAAGTGAATTTCTGATCAAGATTTCGTCCAAGCATTATCGGTATTTAAAGGTCATCTGGGTTTGACGAGACAATTTGATCGAAGGTCTGAAGGAACGTACGGATGTTGACTGAATGGATGAGAGTAGATTCTGTTAATCGACTGGATTTGATAGAAATTCGGTTTTATTTCTTTCTTCCTCCTCTTGAGTGGACAAGGTTTTCTGGTAGCGCTCACGAGGCAGCTATTAAATATTCAGGAAGTATGCAATAACAGTGTGCAATCCTCGACAAATCTGAATTATATTGATGTGTATCAGGCACCCCGAGGGATTTACAACAGCATCTATTATTCATAATCTTCCTCTTCTACCTACATCTTCAAAACAACAAACCTGTGAAGACAGTGAACATGATTGTCATATTGTCTTTGAGCTGTTGGGTGGAGTTCTGAACAACTGCTTTGAAATGGGATTTTTTTTTTCCTCAGGAAAGGGATTTTTATATTTTCTCACTTCAAATGTCAGTAAGTAGGGAAAATTGAACTGCAGTGTGGGAAATTCTAAAAGCCTATGCTGTTCTTGTTATAACTCAACATGATGTCCACTATGAGCACTGCATCAAAAACCTTTCAGATAGTTTTCATGTGACTTATTTCACATGAAATGTATTTTTATATAGTATATACTTATTTCACATTATATACTTATACGCATATTCTAGTGCAACTCTGTGGAAATGGCTGATTTCCATCCATCCATTGTCCAGTGGTGTTAAGTACTTGAGTAAATAAACTTCTCTACTTTTAAGTATTTTTGGCTACTTTCTACTTGTACTGAGAAATAAAAATAGGCACATTTCTACTTGACTACATTTGTGATTGAGTATCTGTACTCTTTACTCCACTACATTTGAATTGACACTCACTGTTACTTGTTACATCGTGATTGTGCAAGAGAAATACTTAAGTTTTTTTTAAATTGAATACTTTACAACTTTTACTCAAGTCTTCTTGGATTTGGAGGCCTGTAAATTGTAATACAGCCTCTTTTACAGTAATTGTGCTTTTACTCAAGTATTGTTGAGGTACTTTTTTCACCTCATGCACCCCAATGTCAATTATTTAAATTGTCCGACTTTACTCTTTACTCAATGGCATTGATATGGCGATGTGTGTCTTAGCCTGTCTGGTAGTAAGCTAGATTGTATTTCTTGATGACGGGCTTTTTCTGACCGCCTGTCCTACTTTACCGGTGACCACGAGAATGGTATTTTCCACTAATCGAGTCAATGCGTTGGACATACAGGGGACATAGAAAGGACAGGACAGTCTTCATCGAATTCTGCGGCTAATGAGTCATGGCACTTACATCTTGCTTTTATATTAAATAATCCAGGCAATCGTGGCCGTCTATGTTTTCCAGAATTACACAAGCTCCTCATTTGGCTCGTTTCTAGATGGGAAGGAGGATTGTTTTGTCTTAGGGAGGTGGAATTAAAAGTCTCTAGGGCAGCCGAGGTGGGTCACATAATAAAGGGGGCACAAAATGAAAGTTTTATTATTGATATCCCTTAAATTGGTTCTAGAACGTAAGATGCTATCTGTTCCTCAGGCGCTGTGCTGGAGAATAGTACCGTATGTATCGTGCTCTCCTTTTCTGTATAAGACTCAGATTATAATGCTGGAATAATCTACTTGATTTAAGGATTATGTGTGCTTCCTTGAAAATGCTTTTAACTGGAAGGGTAAAAAAGTTTTGATAAAATTGTATTACTAAACAACAAAACACATACAAAATAGAATAGTAGAAAACCTTTCTGTACAGCACGACTTTGCAGTATAAACATGTTTCTGTCTGTTGTTTTTCAAAGTGCACTGAGCAATATTAAATTAAAACAAATGTAATATTACATTTGATAAGATGTATTTAATATCATTTTTTTATTTAATAAAAGGTATTTTTTTGCATGTATAATGAGCAATATTAAATTAATTTAAACATTCACATTCAATTTGCACAAATCTTTATTTTATGTAAAATGAACTAGTATAGTTCTGTTATAGGAGATTTAAAGTTTTAGGGATTTAAAATTATTGCATTAAATAATTTCCTAAAATAATCCTCATATTAAAGAAAATTTGTGTGCACAAATACATTTTAAGTATATTTTACAAATTCTCTTTATTCAAAGTAAATAGCTTTTTTATTGTACTTTGAGATTTCCTTTTTCTAGTTTACATAGCATTTTATTACATGAATGGTATGTTGTCTTTGACATTATCTATATACCGGTACTAGATTTATATTGTATTTTATTATTATTTTTTAATAATTTCCTATTCTGTATTGCCTTTTCTGCCTTGCTTTCTTTTCTTCTATGTAACACTGGTAGGTTTGCTGAAATTGGAAGATAAAGTTCATCATAAGTCATCTTGATAAAAGATAGAGAAAAGCCAAGTGTGCACCTTATTATGAACAAAATAAATATAAAAATGATCATAAAACGTTTTTCATCGGAGGGACATTTAAACCCATCAAGTATTTATTAACAAAATGTACGGAGTTATTTTTAGTTCCGCACGATGGATTTAGTTTCTGTCATGGTGATCAGCTCATGCAATAGAACTGTGGGAAGAGTCAAGTGCAGTGATGTGTGGAAAGAGAAGGATTGTAGAGAAGAGAGATTAAGAGAGCAGAGTACTCACAGCTTTCTAGCTGCATGGTACATGTTTGAATGTCCATTGGGAAATTCTTCAAGTCCATTGGACAAGACAGGATGAGAGTTAGCCTGAGACCCAGGGTGAAGCAGGAAGTGGAAAACAGGAAGATGGAAAGGACAGGAAAAGGTGTTAAATACACACAGGAAGAGTGAAAAAACTAAAAAAGTACAAGCCTTCAGATCTTTCAGGCAGAGAAGATGCTTTTTCTTAGACGTTTCGCTATTTTCATTCGTTTGGACTGTTTTCGTTTTTGAACTCAAAAGAAAAGTGGAGGGGCAGCATGAACTTGAAGTAGATGTTCACAAAATGGCTTTTGTAATTCATGCTTCCTTTTGAAAAGACAGGCGGCATTTAATAGCTTCATAGTTTGTTGAGTCGATACAGATTCTCTTGTTTTGATGCCGAAATTGTCATTTTAATGACTTCCATTTCTCCAAAATGCACCGAATGATATTGATTCACCGAAAGGTTTGGAGGAGGAAGTGCAATAGTGACTGAATGAACGTATAAATTATCATGATGTTTACCGGAACTATATAAACTGACTGTGAATATAGATTGAAATTAAATGAAACTTCAAATACAGCTCTGAAAAATCTGCAGGGTTGTTTAGGTGAACTATAAATCATAAATTCTCCTTTCCCTCCCTTTTTTCCAACTCATTATTTAGTCCTAAAGACGGACTCGTAATTAACCAAGCAAGATTCGTTCTCATTACCTGATACTGTATAAAACATTGCCATTCTGGAAGATTCTCAGTAGCTTGTTGTCTGTCGTGACTTCATGGAAATTTGCCCCTTTCTCATTAGCGAAGAATAAATCTGGTTTCCATATAGAATCCAACATGGAAGGGTCGAGGTCCAGAGAGGCGTCTGGGTATTCGCTGTAGGCCAGACGAGGGTCGTTCCACTGCTGACGTAGAAAGACGTTCAGTCTGTAATCCTGCAGAAAACAAATGTCCTGAATATAAAATCGATCTGTTAAATTATTTATGCATCTCCTACTTGCTCGAGGACACTTTAGTGGTCTGGGACTCAAACCTGAAACCCTTTGCTCACAAGTCCAACTCTCTACCACACGCGGACCACAACCCCAAGTTCTAGAAGAAAGTTTTGTCAGTATGGTATCAAGGGACCATGTAGAAATTTCATCCAGTGAAGATACACACAGTGAAGTGTGTAAGGTGGTTCTGCATCTTAAATTAAAAAAATAGAATAAATATTCCCAAATGTTGAATTAGTTGAAATTATTAGAACGCCCCCAAAAAAACGAAACTAAAATCTGACGCAATTGCATTGACGTTAACATGAAATGCACTTAGATTAACTAACTGGGAGAATATTTAAAAGGCCATTTAAATATGTTTTTAACACGTGTGTATTACCCTAACCCCTTTTATTATAATTGCACATAAAGTGTATTCTATTTCTACAATTCGGTTAAATGTCTTTAAATACACGGACAAATAGTTATTGTTCATATATTTCAATCATTCTGTCTTTTCTAGTTTTTTTTTTTAAATATGTTAAAAACATATTTAAGCATTTCCCGTGTATTGGATATATGTATTTTGAAAATAATCTCACTCACTTTAATAAAACAATGTTTCACGAATACATTTCTTCTCCATATATGGTACACTTTATTTAACATCCTATAATGATCACCTGTATACAGGGAATGCTGTTGCATATGTTGCATTTAGCTCAGCATTTAGTTTTCCCTGTTTTCTCTTTTTTCCAAATTGTGCACCCAATAGCTTTACAGATTCGAATCAACAGATATCAATATAGAACCAGCAGGAGTGGGATTCAAACCTGCAGCCTCTTGGACACGAGCCCAAATCCCAACCATTGGACCACAACTAACTTCCTGAATAATCTACTTGACCCACAGATTGCTTGTTCGTCCCCAGACGTCGCATTTAGCTGGAAATGCTCCATTTCCAACACCCTAACCTTAGGTTAACTAACCAGCAGAGCGTTAACAACAGCAATCTGTAGCGGTCAGCTAGAACACTGTGCTGACGGAGACTCTTGGCCCTCAGCTTCGGCTCCCGGGGACGGGGACGTCACCCTTTCACTTTATTCCACCCTGAAGTTCTTGTTCCTTCGCTCCATTTTTCATTTTAATTGGACGGTGGACAGTTCATTATCAGCTCATCAGTTGACCCATTGGACTTGCGCTTTACGTGACGTTCTCCTCCAGGTGGAGAAAATCGTACAAGCGGCTTAAAGCATCTGGAAGAACTTTACGCTTTACCAAAACGAATTCTGCTTTTTGAAATGAGCAAGCGTAGCATGGTAAAGCTGTAAAAGTACACCAAAAGTACACCAAAAGGCGCCATATATATAAGATGAACTGATTAATAAATAAATAGTTAGCAAGAGCTGTTGTGACATACCATAGTTGTTTCAGTAATGGATCCAAAACTGTTGATAAATATATTGCAGGTCACGTTTACCGGTGGTCCTGTTTGAACAGAAAGACAGCATGTGAATACACAACTTTTAAAACCGCTAATAATCAAACCTGATTGTTTTTTTTTTCGGATGTGCAGCAGAATGTGGGCAAAACCGTTGAATTTACGGTGAAAATTAGTTTTACCCAGTCTGATTTGCAGCACCTATTTTTAATTCAAGTGTTGATTTAATTAACCAAACATTTGCTCTTTATCACAGTTTTTAAACGTAGAACAGATTTTCAAGTTCAGGTTCATTTATATAGCGCTTTTCTTAGTTCCAGACCAGGAATTAGGCAAAAATAGTCTATAAAGAAGAAAAATGTCCATTGTTCATCTGTGTTCAAAAATTGGGAAAAATAGTCAGTTAAAAAAGTCAAATGTCCTTTATTTATTTATTTATTTCAAAATAATAAAAATAAGATTTCATTTGTCCTTCTGTTTTGTGTAGCATCGTGTTTCTGCAGAAACATTCTCATTTACTGTGTTTACATGAGCTAAATATGACAGTGTGTGTGTGTGTGTGTGTGTGTGTGTGTGTGTGTGTGTGCGTGTGCGTGTAATAATGACTCGGGTCGGATCTCGGTGAAGGTTGGACTCAGATCAGAAGTCCAAAAATGTGATTGGGACATCACTCATTAAGATACGTTTATATTTGTTATGTTATATTATCATTTTTATATTATCAGTTAACAATTCCGATGTTGTTGGAATACAAAATCCACAGCAATATTTAACGTTCCCACCATGGCACACGGTTTCTGTTTGTCGCACCTTTGAAGTTGGGTCTGATGCGAGCGTCATAGCCGGAGGTTCTTCCCATCAGCTTGTCCAGAAAGTCCGATGGGGACATAGGCTTTGAGGCTGGCCTGCCTGAAGACTTTATCTCCTCTTTACAGGAGCCCAGTCTGCCAGAGATAGAAAGAGTAAAGGGAAGGTGAGGAGAAGGAGGACGGAAGAGAAATGAGAAAGGTGAGGAGAAGGACCAGAGATGCCGTTCACGATAAAGAGCCACGGGACCGTGATTAATATACAGTGACCCATGAGATCTGCTTTAATTTGGCTCAAATATATATGGAGGAAAACACGATCACATGCACTGCCTTTGCAATCTGCAGCAGATCTTCTGACCGTATTCTCCCTAGACACAGGTAGACATGGTGTCTGTCAGATTGATGGCTCAATTGAAAAGCCGTGAATGTCACATTTAGCAGAAGACAGCTTTGATTTCAGTCCCAGTCGGGCTCAGCCTCTGTTTGATGGCCATGCCAGGCCAGAGAGAGCAAATGCCAGACGCTGGAGCTCCAGGCTGAACAGGATCACACTCATTCTTTCTACATTCATCCATCCCTCCATCAATTTCCAAACGCTTGATCCATTTTTTCTACATTTGGTGCCGCTGCTTGATCCATCATGGGGAGCTTGAGCCAATCTCGAAAACTTTTGGCTTGAGACAGAACACATTCTGGATTGGCTTGCCAACCAATCACAGAGCGGCACACACATTCACACTCCCACTCACTCCTATGGTCGATTTTCCAATCCCAGCTCAACGTTTTTGGGCTGTGGAATGAAACTGTAGGAAACGTGCAAACAGAAAGCTCCAGACCGGGTCTCAAACTTGCACCACAAGTCTCAAACCGGTTCTACTGGTGTAAGGGGACGACACAGTGTCATGCAGTTGTTGGAACATTAGCTATAACCAGTAAACCGTTTCCCTAAAGACTGCAGGAACACTGGTATAGTGAGTTCCTCAACATCGGGTGTTTGACCCGTTTAAACCTTTTTGCCGTTTGTATTGTCTTGAGATTTGCATTTGAGTTTTTGAGCTTCGGTAGCATTTTTTCCCCCCATTGAGAACAGCGTGTAACCCAAAGATAAAACCCTGGAAGATTCTCTAGTCCTCTTGGATTCAGGATGACTTTTTTATATTCACCACACAGACTCCCAAACTTCTTCATCAGTTCCCTCGTTGTTTCCCAAGTCATCTAGAGAACGCGGCTAAATAAAACGCTCTGAGTTAACATGGTGCTTTGGAAAATCTTGGTTTTCATATTCCCTATTTATTTTTTAGCAGCCGTTTTTTTTTTTATTATTGAGAACTGTACCAGAACGCTACATACATTTTTAAAGAGTTGGAAGATGGAGGAGGTGGTTTGTTTCTCAGCCTTGAGTGTCTGACTCACGTTTGTATCCAACTATCGTCGTTGTCAGATGTTTAGAAACCTCATGGCTCGTCTCCCAGCACACAGAACCATGCCAAGTTCATTTCCAAGTCTATCTGAACTCTGGAAGCTTCATTCCAATGCATTTCACAGGTCAGTTTTCATTTTCTTTGTTTACCAGGAAAGAAAGCAGAACTTGGCTCATTTAATCCCTTTTTTTTTCATTGCAACAATTAACGATTGTCCTGGCGTAGCGAAATATGGATCCCCCGTTTCCATTTTAATACACAATAAAAGGATTTTTATAATGTCCATCGGGTCCATAAAGAGCACAAGTGGTAAGAATAAAACCCCTTAGCATGGTTCCATCAATAAATCAAATAGTCAATAACTGTTCACACTTTGCACAAGAAAGCACAAATATTTTCTATACAAAACAATTGTGAAACGACCCTTCATTTTTTGCAATTGAATTCCTAATCAATACTCTATACATCCATCAATTTTCTTGACTTCTTTCCGTTTCTGGATTGTGGAGAGATGGAGAAAATCTCAGCAACTCTTGAACTGAGGGTGGGGCTCATGCTCTATATTGGTGGCCAACCAATCACAGAGCAGGAGACACTGACACACCCATTCACACTCCCTGTCACACGTATAGGCAATTCAAACGCCCATTCTACTGAACAGCTTTTCGACTTTAAGAGAACCCAGAAGAAACACAAGCGTGAACGTGTAAACTCTTACAAACACATACATTTGAGTCAAAATGGGTTTCTCCCAGCTGTGAGGTGGCAGCGCTACCCACTGGTCCACCATGGAATTCACTTTCTTAATTAACATATCGAGTCAAAGTCAAATTTTAAAGATAGAATGGGCAAAATTAGGACTTCCCACAATGTGGTATTTGCAGATATTGAGTATATTCTTTGAAAATCCACATCGGAGGAAATGACTTGCTTAAAGAACCTGAAAGAGTGGCTGTAATAAATGTCAAATGTTCAGCTAAGTAGTTCATTAGGGCCGAAGAAAGAATTATTCTGCATGCATTGATGAAAATTAAGCCGCCCAGTCACTTGTGATTACCTGCTGCCTCTCTCTGAGGCCGCCTGCCAACACCGTTCAATTAAAAAGTCATTAATTTACTTCTCTGATTGACCCGCTGGTCTGAGAAACTATAATTGTCTGGTGGTTTCACTGATTATAGATCAGTGACTGTGACTGCGCTTTCATGCAGACTTTCTTTGAGGAAAGCGCGATCGCTTGGAAAGGTTTGCATGGAGAATTTTGCCAACATGAGGACTTCGTCAACACATCCTTGCAAGCTTTCCCTTCGAATGAAGCCAATGAGTTGACACAGATCCCATGTTGGCAAAATTCACCGTGCAAGCCTTCTACTCAAATGAAACCAATCCATTGAATGAAACCAATGTGTTGACGTAGATCCCATGTTGGCAAAATTATCTGTGCAAACCTTCTCCAGGTTCCAGTCAATTCAACAGAAGAAACCAATGTGTTGATGAAGATCCCATGTTGGCAAAATTCTCCATACAAGCTTTCTCCTCGACTGAAACCAATGTGTTGATGAAGATCCCATGTTGGCAAAATTCTCCATACAAGCTTTCTCCTCGAATGAAACCAATGTGTTGATGAAGATCTCATTTGGTGAAATTTTCTATGCAAACCTTCTCAAATGAAACCATTGTGTTGAGACGTAGATCCGATGTTTGCAAAATTCTCTGTGCAAACCTTCGCTCGGTTCCATTCAATTCACCAAAAGAAACCAATGTGTTGATGAACATCCTATGTTAGCGAAATTCTCCGTACAAGATTTCTCCTCGAATGAAACCAATGTGTTGAAAAATCTCATTTGGCGAAATTCTCTGTGCAAATCTTCTCCTAGAATGAAACGAATGTGTTGACGAAGATCCCATGTTGGCGAAATTCTCTGTGCAAAGCTTCTCCAGGTTCCTTTCAATTCACCAAAAAAACCCAATGTCTTGATGAAGATCTCAAGTTGGCAAAATTCTCTGCGCAAACCTTCTTTTCGAATGAAACCAATGTGTTGACGAAGATCCCCGTTGGCGAAATTGTCTGGGCAAGCTTTTTCCTCGAATTCAACAAAATGTGTGGACAAAAATCTCATGTTGGCAAAATTATATGTGCCAACCTTCTCCTCGAACGAAACCAATGTGTTGACGAAATCCCAAGTTGGCGAAATTCTCGTGCAAGCTTTCTCCTCGAATGAATCCAATGTGTTGACGAAGATCCCATGTTGGCGAAATTCTCTGTGCAAACCTTCTCCCAGTTCCATTCAGCTCATCAAAAGAAACCAACGTGTTGATAAAGATCCCATGTTGACGGAATTCGCCATTCTAACAGCATGATGCATTCTCGCCCTGTTTGGTTTTCAAGCAACAATGGAGAACAAATCCACGGAGGTAACAATTAACTATTCAGCATTTTACTCGTACCCTCTTTTGGGGGGGATTGCATTGGATGATAACGACAACGGATCTAAAGCCGTTTCACGCTGGGTTTAGCCTTCGGTTGGATGATGACCAACTTTGTAAGCCTTGAGGGATGGCTGACCCCTGCATCAGCCGTCATGAATTTATAATAACCGACTTGCCCATTGCTCACTTCACAGCACCTCAGATCCAGTCCCTTAAGACGGAACTGTACCACCACAGCAATCCAGTCACGTAACCGTGTGAAGATGAGAGCTACTCATCAAAGCGTGAGTGAAGTACTGGGGTGTGGAAAAGCTGGGATACAGAGTCGCTTAAGGGATTCCCAGGACGCTGGCTCATAAACAAAGCTCGGCTGGGGTGGGGAGGAAATGGGGATGTAGGAACTCCGTGACAGGGAGAGTACAGTCGAAGCGGTGACAGAAAGCCGTAATTAACTCAACTTAATGGGAGGCACAATTGCCCCTCGACTGGAATCCGTGCCCGTCGGCATGGTCAAAAGGGCATTAGGGTTACAGTTAATGGCACGGCATGAAGCTTTACAGGGATCTCAAAGGCTGTTAAATGAAAGCTTGGGTGTTTCTAAATCATTGAGATGCAAGCATGGGACTTTTAATGAGTCTGACCTTTCAAGGCCCAACACAACCATCTGATCCTTCTGTCCTCGGCTGAAGAATGAGAGGAATAATTTAACACTCTGTTCAGTGCTGGCTCAAATATTGTTTTATATTTACTGCATGGGTGGAATGGTACAGTGGCAGTGCTGTAGCCTCATAAGAAGATCACCAAAGTTTGGATAATTGGAGAAATTGGAGAAAGTCTGGAAAATTGTCCCTAGCTATGTGTGTGTGTGTGTGTGTGAGAGAGAGAGAGAGAGAGAGAGAGAGAGTGTGTGTGTGTGTGTGTGTGTGTGTGTGTGTGTGTGTGTGTGTGTGTGTGTGTGTGTGTGTGTGTGTGTGTGGCTCTGTGATTTATTGACCATCAATCCAGGATTAGTGTCTCGTCTTCAGACCCAGAGTTGCTAGGATTGGCTCCAGCACCGCTTGACCCAGAAATGAAAAAGTGGGTCAAAATAGATTAGGATCAGTTTCCTAAATCTTCGTTTTTGTCATTGTGTTGACAGCCATAGTTAAAGCCTAATTCAATTTTGGGTTAGAATAATTTGTCTATAATAAATTCGATTTGAAATTTGCTTTGATTGAATATTTCAATTTTATTTCACCCACACCTTTTGATTCACACGTGCCTTGAAAATTGGAATCCGTGTATAAATAGAGTTGAGGCCACAATAAACTTACTGGAAATGCTTAAAGGTTTTCAAATGACAAAAGACTTTTGAAAGATGAAAAAATAACTGAACATCAAAACCAATAGTCGCTACATTGTAGTTGAAACGCAGCATGTCTTTGTTAAAGAGTCGCTTTGGTTAAACAAGTCATCGTTTGCTGTATTACAAGCGTCTGCAGAGTTTCACAAAGTGAAGTACGTCTGAATAAAGCTCAGTCAGCTGCAATATTATCAGACAGAGCTCGAGGCAACATTCAGGAGCGAGAAGCTTCAAATAAGACTGGGAATCTGCTGATACACATTGATTTGAGACTTTAGGAGCATCACAGTAAGAAAAGTACAAGTTCTGACTATTGACATGTGCAGGTCGATCTCAGAAACAACAGATACAACTGTAAACTAGCAAATGTACGATTTAAGAAAATTGCCAATAATAGACTAGAATAGTGGTGCTCAACCTTTTATATTATAGAGCCAATCTTGACATGTGAGTTTCATGAAGCCACGATGTGTGCAAAGAGGAAATATGGATACGAAAATAGATACTCATTAAAATGAGTCCAGTCGGCGAAACATGAGAAATGAAACAAGAAGTTTGGGAATGTTTGGGTCCAGACTTGTCACTGATTCTCAGTCAGAATAAATGATAAAAAGGGATGGATGGTGTGTAAAAATCGAATAAATAAATCTAAAATAAATAAAAACCTAATTTGTGACTCGTATCACTTCAATGTTGTTTTACTTAAAAATAATAAAACAATAATCTATTCGAGCGTTTAATACTACACCTCCCATCATGCTTAGCTGCTCACTAGTTCCCATAAGCCTTTGCGCTAAAAGAGCATAGCGCAACATTGACTGAGCTCAGTGTTTGTTAGATGTAAATATTAGAACAGTCACGTTTTTCTCTGTGTAGCAGACAGAGCGATTAGATTGTGTTTGACTTCGGTGTTCTTCGTTTTGAACTGTTTTCAGTTAGATTTTTCTTCATCATCAAGAAAGTTCCTCCTTTAACAAATATGGGAAGTTTATCACACTGTGAAGTGACACACATAAACCCGTAGCAGTGGGCGACCTAAAGCTGTCACTCACGAGGGCATGTGTCGTGTTCAATAACCCTTCAGTTGGGTAATCCACCGTACCAGGATTCGAACCTACAATTCCTGGATCACATGTCCAACTCTCTATCACTAGGCCACTACATCCTTCTAATATGGGCCGGATTATGGCCCACGGGCCGCAGGTTGGGCATGGCTGCTCTAGGTAGTACGATGCCAGTGTGAAACCCCGACTAAACACAATGGCACTTCACACGACACAATTCATTGAATTAATGACCAGTTTTGTAATCTCCATCCTAGTCCAGTCTAAGTGTTTTACCTGGAAACGACAGAATCGCACTGGGAGAACAAAGTGCAAGTAATGGCTCCGACCATATACGATCGATTATACAGCCCATACTGAAACAATCTATTTTCCTTATCTCACTTCCACGGAGGAGGAATCCTTAAAGTGCGACATTTCTAAACATCTATACTGAAGGAGAAAGAGATGAGGATGGATAAAACGGTTAATCTATATTGTCCACTTAATTATAGGCCGGTTTACCATGGCAACGGAAAATCTTTACAGTGGATTATCGAATTACTGAACACACCAGCGTTTGAGCTTTTTTTCTTAGTTTTTTATGAATTTCCTGCCGGATCCGTATTGGACTGACTCAAACCAGTACTTTCCAGCTTGGATATCCAGATGGGAAAAAAAATGCGATAACATGGCAGCACCGCTCAGTTACAATTAGTCCCAGCGTAGAGTTTTCAGACGACGAGCAAACATATGCCGCTAATTGCTTTTCATCAGGGAGCCAGTGATCAGGAAGCATATTAATTTCCAAAGTGGCCACTGTTTGAGTTCTCGAAAGCGGGGGAAATGATGGCCATTAGACACCCGTGAATGGAGGTCCAGATTTTAAGAGCTATTAACATTATATGAGATGGAGTTTAACAGGTCATCAAAATACATCTCAGAGCGTGTGCCAGGAATAATTCCACACTTTTAGTCTTCAAACATGTCATTATTTTCATTCAGATTTTTTAAAGGGTGAATAAAATCCAGAAATCCTGTAGAACAGTGTGTCGTTAACCAACATGGCTTGTGTGGGTTTCATCTGGGTCTCCAGTTTGATCCCAGAGTCCAAAAACATGCAGAATCGATTTTTGGAAAATTGCCCATAGGTGGGAGTGTCAGAGCCCCGCCCTGTCAGCCACCAATCCAGCGTTTGTCCCGCCCTCCAGCGTTTGTCCCGCCCTCAGGCCAAGAATTACTGAGATTGGCTCAAGCTCCCCATGACCAAAAAATGGAAAAGGGTTCAGAAAACAGTTGGATTTATTAAATATTCTGTCCTAGTGCCTGGTACATATTTCACATACAAAACGATTCTTTCCTACACATTCCTCAAACAAACAGTGTGCCATGGCGGATATTAACTTTTGTCTGCTCTTGATGATACTCGAGTTCACGGAGACACTGAATCACCTTCTGCTCTGAACTCAAATGCCTCTGCTGGAAATACAAATGTTTGGAGTCTCGCTCAGCACTTCAAGGAAAATAAAAAGCATTGGAATAATTTACAGCGGCGAGAAATAATCTGGCAGCATGAGGTTGTATATCTCACAGACATTCAAGGTGGATCTCCCGCCGAATGACATTCAAGCAGTTACTGGCGGAGAGTAAAAATGAAGTAAAAAATAAATGAAATAAAACCAGGCGATTCAGAATGGAAGGTGGGGAGAATCACAGATTCATTTTAAACTTTTTAAACTCAGTTTAGTTCTAAAGAGCTATCTTGTTAAAGATATGAGGATTTTAGTAAACAAAAGAGGAAATAAAATAGATAAATAAGGAAATCCCACCAATAAATCCCCTAAAAGTTTAATTAATAATTTAAAATACATTCATAGCAATATTAGACTGTCTTATTACAATTGTTCAATGAATCCTTCAAGTTTTTTCCTCCATATGATTCACCAATTTTATCCTACTTCATTATTAGTGTCTTATTTTAACGACATTTTTGCCATTATTATCATAATCTTGCAATAAAGTCGTCAGCCAGCAACGAGTTCATATAAGAACTTTATTATTAGCTGAGCTCAGCTCAAATGCCTTTAAGCCCTCAAATCACACATTTAATTTATGTTTCTATAATCTGAGCTAGAGGGGAGTTTGGGATTTTTGAGTTTAAATCAGATGTCTCTGTCCTCAATTTATTCCTCTGGTGTAAACCTTCAAAGCGCATTTAATGCGATGATACTGCTAAATCCTGAATATTTTCTCAAAGTACATAAACCGTTGGAGTTGTGTTTTATTCAGCCTTATGCGATTGTGAAAAGTGTTTTAGAAATAAAATGAAAATGTACGGATGCCTTGTCTGTCGGCTTTGACTCGCCTTAGCTAAGAGGCTAGATTCCGCGTTTTAGCTAATCTCGTCCGCTTTCTGCTTTCAGGGAAGGGAATTCCGAGCATCCAATATCGAAATCCTGGAAAGCATTTTGGCTTGTTTTAAAAGTCCCATGTATTCAAAACGTTGTCTTCCAGCGATGAAAAAATTGTCTTATTTAAACCGCAAATGTGTTAAACTTGAATAAACAGCGAGGTTAGAATTTGTCCCGACTGGTTGTTTTTTCCTGATTATATTGTATTTAAACGAGTCAAGGCTGTTATTTGCAATAATTATAATCAAAGAAAATTAGCATCTCAGACAAAATGCTAATTAGCATCCTTGACGAAATGCTAATTAGCATCTCTGACAAAAAAGCGTCCCCAAATAAGCTCTTTTAACCTCTCGGTGTGTAAACAAACAGCAGACACTCGGTTCAGGTGTTGGCGAGTCTTGTCGGACATGCATTGTTCTATTGTTCGGCTGGGCTCCGTGTGGAGTGAGACCTTTGGTCCACGATGGTCGTGGGCTGCTGCTGCTGTCTGATTTCTGAGCTGATGACGGGATCCTGTGATGGCTCTTTCTGTGATGTGATCTACCGGATCAGAGGAATGAGCAGCAGGACCTTTCAGACTCCCTCGCTCTGGAGGGCCCGTCTGTCTCTGCTGGAAGCACGGGTGACATTTCAAGCGCCATGTCAGTCCATCATTCGCTTTTTAGCTGCAGCCTTCGTCGAGAGTGTGAAAAATCCTCCGTTACAATGAACTGATAAATTGTCTGTAATATTGCATTCATGCTCTCAGCAGACAGTTTGATCAAAGTCAA
The DNA here is from genome assembly GCA_017309775.1 of Paedocypris sp. Pulau Singkep. Lineage (NCBI taxonomy): Eukaryota > Metazoa > Chordata > Actinopteri > Cypriniformes > Paedocypris > Paedocypris sp. Pulau Singkep. The sequence continues at coordinate 12,165,693 of MU204250.1, read as the reverse complement.
CGTCAGCTTTTCATCAGTCTGCATCTGTGTGTGGTGTTCAACTCTGTGTACTGTTCTTCTGTGTGTAGTAGTCAACTCTGAGAAGTGTTCAACTCTGTGTGGTGTTCTTCTGTCTAGTGTTTAACTCTAGTTAGTGTTAGTGTTAGTGTCTTTAGTGTTAAAGTTCTTCTACGTATTGGTAGTGTTCAACTTTGTGTAGTGTTCTTCTGTGTGTATTGATTAAATCGGTGTGGTATTCTACTGTGTAGGGTTTAACTCTGTGTAGTGTTTAATTCTGTGTAGTGTTCTTCTGTGTGTAGTATTTGATTCTGGGTAGTGTTCAACTCTGTGTAGTGTTCAACTCTGTGTAGTGTTCTTCTGTGTGTAGTATTTAATTCTGGGTAGTGTTCAACTCTGTGTAGTGTTCTTCTGTTTGTATTGATTACATCTGTGTGGTGTCCTTCTGTGTAGGGTTTAACTCTGTGTAGTGTTTTATTGTGTAGATATTAACTCTGTGTAGAGTTCCTCTGTGTGTAGTGTTGAACTATGTATGAACTTCTTCTCTTTAAACTGGTGTGTGTGTAGTGTTCAAGTTTGTATAGTGTTCTTCTGTGAAATATTAAACTCTGTGTAGTATTCAACTCTGTGTGTAGTGTTCCTCTGTGAGCAGTGTTGGAAGTCGGAAATTGCCCTCAAACTCGCAGCAAAAATGAAAACTCAAGATGAAAGCACAAAATAAATGACAATTATAAGAGCTACACACACCTAAAGCAACACCCAGTACAGCTAAAACCCCATCGCGCTTTCTCTGGATATCAAACCCCAACCTGCTTCTGACGGAAAAGCTTCACAGCTACCGTCTACTAAACACACAGGGCTTGTAAGCTTAATAAGCAGCTTTGCTCCTTTCTACCTACATAATTTTGCATATTAAATAATAACGAACCTCACTGGATTCAAGTGTGCTATATAAATCTGAACCAAATACATTATGTAATATTGTAACACGCCAATCTGCATATCTGGCACAAGCTCTCGTACCGCATCAGGTAAACAGTGCGTCGTGTTTAATTAAAACTTCTCCGCTTCTCCAAAATCCCAATCAGGGGTTGCCAGATAATCGCGCTCGCAGCATAAACAAACCAGTCCCTGCCAAAAGATTATTGATAAGGAGAAACGTGTGCAGAGTTCAGCTCCGCTGTTTCCAACGCAAGGTTCCAGAAGAAAGAGTGCAGCTCGCAGGTTAATAGAATTCGGGTTGAGAGAAAATGAGGTGGAATTCAGGTGTGACAATGAAGGCCGAGAAATGAACTGCTGTGTGGATGAAATGAAGTCTGGGAAAGTTTTAGCTTGAAGTCAGCTTCCTCGCTCCGTGCCCGACGCCGCAATTTCTCACTCGCCCATAACCAGTGTTCATTTTGACAAGATTTTTTATTTAGTTTTAGTCTTAGTCTTGACAAAAACTCAGTTTTGTTTTAGTACCAATTTAGTCATCTTAATTATTTTTTGTTTAGTCGACTAAAATACAGTATAGATTTAGTCAACAAAAATATAGGTGCTAAATAAGTGTTTACTAAAGTTGCTAAGTCTAAGCAATCTGAATATGTAGTTAAATATATAAATATATACAAAGACCTTTTCAAATATAGAAATACATGCAAAAACATTTATTTTTCATGAACTTTTCTTTCCATCAGAATAAATGTATTCTCATAATATGAAGCCTCATCAAGGAGAAAATTAAATACAGTAAAATAAAATAATTATAATTGCATCATGTTTACAACAAATGGTTGCACGGTGAAAGAAAGAAAGAAATTTCATCTGCAGATGGCGCTTCAGGTGTGTTGAATTTCTGCCCTTGATTGTTGCTCCACACGCAACGTACAGATTATTTGAGGTCGCGTTGAATGTAAAATAAATCCATACATCAGACCGTATTTTCCTGCCCGGAGAAGACATTTTTGAAGACACTCACCTCTACAACTACCTCGCCAGCTCACAGAGTCACCATGCTTTTTTCTGCAGCTGAACGAAATATCCTGATTGGTTCTCTTTGCATTTGCACCGCCTTTCTCCACAAGCTCAGATTACAATTGTACGTCGTCACGAAAGGCAATTTTGTTTCGATTTTATTCGTTGACGAAAGTGTCACTACATGTAGTTATAGTTTTTGTCACTAAGTGGGAGTTTTTATACTGGTCTTGTTTGGTTTTCGTCAGGGAAAAACTGCATTTCAAATCATGTACTTTGCACAATGACAATAAAGTTGAATCTAATCTAATCTAATCTAAAAGTGTCTTTGACAAAGACGGTGACAAAAATATTCCATCAACGAAATAAACACTGCCCACACCTGCGTGTACATCCACAGTGAGCGTCTAAACGTGGCTCGCAGGATGGCCCATTTTGATTATTCGCTGCATAAATATGCATGGAATTGTCAGATCTCGAGGGGTTGTGGGTCGTGTGTCTTTCTGTTTGCCTCGTCCACCCGCTCTTCTGCCTCAGCCCCGTGGAGTAATGAGAAGCTCCTGTCTGCTTGCCTCGGGCCTGTGGTGCACTCCGAGCTCGGCTGGACAGTTCACAGCTTCCCTGCGCTTCCGTGGCATAACTTATCCCTCAGGTGCCCCAGACACACTCCACCTTCACAGAGCTTCTACAACGCTCCACCTGTCTGCAAAGCCTGCGGGTCTGGAATCAATTTGCAGTGAGGTTACTCGCAGAGCTTTACAACCAGCCGATCATCCCGGCCTCACTGTCACCCGGCTCTTCTGCCTCACGTGAGACCCTGTGGACCAGGCGTCTACAACCATCTTGGCTTCCAGAAACCACAGGAGGCTTTCTACGTGCTGTTGTGTGTTTGGGAGTAGTGGGTAAATTAGAAAAATTAAATGTTCCACTTTGACATTGTGTCATCATTAAGTACTGTAAGTATCGCCTTTGGTGGATTTATCATTTGTGGGATTATGAATTATTGTACTATGTTATACTGAAGCTAGAATAGTTAAAATTTGTATTTTTACCAGCTGTACAAATAATCCTTTGAATTTCCATCCATTTTTTTTTTCTGAACTCCTTTTCTATTTCTGGGTCACTGGGAGACAATACCTACACTGAAGACTGGAAATTGTCAGGGTTTGAACTCTCTGTCTTTTTGAGACTTTTATGTTGACAGGATTCAGATCACTTCCTTGTTTTGTCATCCGGTGTTTTTTCTCGTTTTAATCCATTATTGAATTATTCTGCCCAGATGTTGAGTATTAACTAGAGTCCATTTGATTCTAAATTGGTTCTGGTATTTAAGGCCGTGTTTTCTTTTGTTTTGTGTGGGATTGTTTCGGGATTGTTTCTGGTCCCACTCGACCGTTTCGTCTCGGTTCGTGTTCCTTTCTGTTTCTAATAAAAGTGACTCCCAGCAATTGGGAATTTGTAAATTGGGAAATGTATTGTTGTGTACTATGTAATTATTTTGCATGAAATTCTACTGTAAGACATTTTCTACCATTTTCTTCTATTTTACTGTAAGAAAATGTAACCGTAATGGAAGCACAATAATGAGTTTTTAAAGTGACAGGGTTTTAAACACACAATATTCTGGAACGATATTCCAACCAATATTTGAAAAAGTTTGTGAGCTGAGTTTTTGATATATTGTGATTGTGTTTTGAACATAATGTGTCACTTTTTTCCATTTTCCAGACTATTCCATTTTTCACTATTTACTATTACAATTGTACTATTACAACTATGCACTATACCATTTACTATTACAATTGTGTCCAATTTATACTAGCAGCTAACTAGCTAGCTGAAATTCTCACTCAATGAGGATTGGCATGAATAACTTTGCACAACAAATTGTACAATAAAGTCACGTGATTTCCAGTTTGCCAGTCAGTGCCAGGAAAGTTGAGGATGTTCGTTTTTTTGAGACACGTTGGGTTGCAGTGGCGCTTTACTCTCGAGTGCGTTTCAGGGAAGTGAACTGAATTTCACCTCAGGATTATTATAAGCAGAGCGACAATTCAATATTTCTTCTAATTAGCCACTGCAAACCAATAGTTCTTAGAGTTGGTTAGAAGAGGAAAGAGCTGTGCTTATTTCAGATCTTGTGTTGGTGACAATGCAGGTGGTACGTCTCTCAGAAGACTGTGCAGGTAGAAATATATCATGTGTTTAAGGAGAAAAGGGAATTTAGTGTCTAGACAGAGTTTGGCCTCATTCCCAGAAGACTTGGTATGTTTAAGTGTTCCTTTATAGAGGATTACACTTCTTTGTATGGAAAAAGCACAGAGGCAAGGCTATTTATCATCGAGTGAACTGGTTTCTGTAGATTTCTGTGCGTTGGTTGGTTCATATTCCACTTCTCTATGAGCTTCAAACCAGAGAGTGACTTCTATCAACATTCTTTGGTCCAATTGGGTCTCGTTCCAATTCTGTTGCCGGTCTCTTTTTCATCATGGTGTTGGAGGAAAAATAAAAGTCAGGCGATTGTGTTCATTAGTAATTCATAAAACACTCCATTAGCAAAGTTCAGTAGTTAATTCTGTGGTCTTGTTAGTCTGCACGCAACTTGAGCACAGCGTGGAGTTTCAGACCTAGTAAGTAGTTAGTAACGGACATCGAGATACAGACCGAATCTGCTTTTCCAATGACACACAATTTTTTGACCTCCAGGAAAACTGTCATTTGTCAGAGCAAACTGCGTCACACACAGTCTGGCCTGAGCCAGGAAGATTGGTGGCCAGGAACTTCCCTTTCAGGCATCAAGGTGAGGGTGAGAATAAAGACAGAGAAGGAAAGGGAAGAGGGAAGTGATGTGGGAAGACCTGATTAACCGATAGTGCGGAGACTGTTAAGAATGAGCTCTGGCTTGCAGGCAGGTTTGCCGTTGGAGATAAAGAGGAACTGCATGTCTTGCATAGCTAATTCAACACGTGCTTTGAGTCGGAGGATTACAGGAACCAGACTGTTGTACCTTTTAATCTGACACATTGGGATTGGATCATTATGGTCCTAATAACCGGATGGTCCACTTAAGAGACAGGCCACGCTCAACACGCTTCATCAAATGGTTTGTGGACTACAAAGCCCAGGATTCCTAGTGTTTGTTCAATTCCTGTGTGTTTGTGGTCACATGATTGAATGTTTTCCTCATGTTTTCCTCAATGGTTCCTCAGTTGTCACCCGTGTTGGTTTCAGTCATTGTTGTCCATGATCCAGACGCATTTTGTGAGTTTCAGTTTCTTTGTTACATGTTTTGTAATATGTCACTACGGACTCTGATTAGATAGTCTGATTAGAGGACTCTGATACTTAAAGTATTTTTGGCTACTTTGTACTTGTACTGAATATCAAAATAATAAGCAACTTTAAAATTCACGCAGTCCCAATAAATTCACGCAGTCAGTAAAGTACAAGTACTAATACAAGTACAAATACTGTACTATGCTCAGTGTTTCAGTGTCTAAAGAATTTTTCCAATTTCTTTATGTTTGTTGTATTTTTATTTTTCAATTTTATTAATCAATTGTATTATGCATATGAAAACATATTGTATATTTTACAAAATGTATAAAAATAGCGAAAGTAACAAAGTATTTACTCAAGTACTTTACACTTCGGGCTATAGGGAAAAACAACTTTACAAATTAACAACAAAATTAAACAGTTTTAATTACAGTGTAATCTCAATTTTCAATGTAACATTGAAGCTTTGAATTTTTCAATTTTTCAAGCTAGTCGACAGACACAAATTCTCCATGAATTCTCTCAAGATTAATGCTTCTATTAAGTGGAGTTTTGGTCCATTATAGCAAAAATGTAATGCTTGTGTAATTTGGAGCTTGGCTTGTGTACAGACCACATTTATGACATGTACAATGGAATGGTGATTGAACTAAATGCGTATTTCTCTGTGTCTTATTTTACCGTTTAAACATTTAGCTTGAGTCCCATTTATTCTAAAAAATCGTTTGCAAGCCAATGACTATTTACAGTCATTTACCATTAATTTTAGTCCAACATAGTGGCTCCATCCTTCAATTCTGGTTTCTCTTTCCAAGTCAAGGCAAACAGTCCCGCTAATGGCTATGAACTTCTGATGCAGGACCTGTAGTGTGACCTTAAGGCATTTGCATCCTCTTTGACCACTGCTGTTATACTCTTGAGAAACTGCCTTTGCTTCTGTTTTTCCATTAGAAAGAAAAAAAATCAGCTGTCGTAGGGGGTAATGGATAAGGCCATAAGCTAAATAGATCAATATACCACAATTGTCATGGCAACAGACTGCCGAAGCAAATCGCCAGCCTCTAGTGTGGTGCTCTCGTATCTGCTATGGCACAGACCTATCAATAAACTAAACATTGACTTGGTGTGGCCCAGTTTCTGGAGGTCGGAGCATTAGTTGGGCATTTGGCGAAGAGCTGCGATTAGCGCTATCGAATTAAATGTATTTATACAATGGCAGCACGGATTCTGAAGGTGGCCTCACAAGGAGTAATCAGTTTCCTCACCGTTCCGAGGAATTACCCGGCTTGTGTTCTCATTTTGTCCGCCTCTCTCCCTGACATGGTGTTATCTTACGATTGCAGTTGTAATCCTCACTTCAACCCCCTCTCCCAAACTCCTCAAAACTGCATCACTAGTCAAGCGCGACACAGGGTAGTGAACAGGAAAGTGCAGGAAAAGATAAAGAGAGAGAGAGGCTGTGTCCTTGTGGACGACGTTACTATCCATATCGAAAGTGATTGACCTTGTGTCATATTGCGCAGTTTGCGGAAGAGCTTGTTGACATGTGGTGCTTGTTGACTGGCTCTTGCACTCAGTCATCCTGAATGGCTCCTGGATTGTATTTTATTTTCTATTGAGGCAACACTCCTCGACAAGAAATTGCTTTCCATCTTATTGTACCCTTTGAAGGGATTTGATGAGTCAAAGGAACCCATCTTTCAGGTTTCCCACCTCATGACGTTGACTTGTTGGATTTGGCGAAACAACAACCATGTGTCAGTGTTCCAATCATGTGGCTGTTGGGCATCTTCATTCCCAAGAATTGTCTGTGTATTGGCAAACAACTTCTACTTTATTTGCTTCCTTTGTACTTGTAAAACGGGAGCGGCGATCCATTCTCGGTTGGAGATTTTCCAACCAAGCTTAAGTCTGTCCAACCAAAGCAGGTGGAGAATCCCACAAGCCCTTGATTTCAATCAGATCCCTTGGACCAAGTGCTTTTGAAACCCTTCATGTTGTATTTCTCTTGTTGTGGACCTGAATGGGACATGGCAGGGGGGGATAATTCCACCACCGCCAACTGGCAAATCACTCAGCTCAAAGTTCTTCGGCCTGGTTAGGAATCATAAACGACTCTCTCCTTAATTCCTCCGGGCTTTCACTTCACATAACAATAACGCAACAGGTTTGAGTGGCTCTTGTACAAACATCACCCTCGCCCCATGATGGCAGGTGAAATGGACCAGAATAATTGCTCAAATTAATGCACGGCATGGTATCGGTGGTTCAGCTGTGTTTCATGCAGTGACACATGCGTCCTGTGCATACTTTCCTGGTGGTGGACCGCTCAGCATTCCTCTTAGCTTTTGCGCTGAGGCTGCTGGGAAAACAAACAAATATTTGAGGGTAAGGTGGAATACCGGGGTTGCCAAATGTGCTGATAATGATGTCGGAGCAAAACTGCTTGTTGAAAAATTCTTTGAAAAGGCATGTAGAATCGCCACAGGCCCTTTAAAACAAACTATTATTGTGATCCATCTCTTATTTTGACCTCTTCTCCATCTCAGCATCACTCAATTCAAGCCAGCCTAGAACATCTACATTTCTAAAGATTCTCAAGTTTGTTCTTCCATTTTAGAAGATTTCAATTTACATTGTGTGAAATGCAGATGTTCTATACAATGCCTGGACTTTTTAGGCAAAGTGTGAAACATGAGGTTTATTGTATACTGTACTAGGCATTGGATAGAATGACAGAAAGGCTTATTAAAAAAAAAAAATATATATATATATATATATATATATATATATATATATATACACATTTACACATTATTTTCAATTATCTAAATACACAAAGTGTACAGTATGTACTTTTAAGAATTTGGGTTCGTATGCTCTTGTGACTTTCCATTTGCCAAACAATGCGTGAAGACATTGTCATTGTTTGATTAAGTTGGATTCTTGTCAGTGTCTAAAATTTCGACACGGAAAAATGAAAGATGCAATAGTGATTCGGTATTTGTCTGCTTGATCGAAATAGGTGCTTGTTTTTTTTTGCATCCTACTAAATCACCCATCCATTTTCAATCTTTTTTTCAATTTCTGTGTCACGGGTGCTGCCGCCCATCTCAGCATCTCTGTGCCTGAAAGCAGAAGCCTCTGAATTTGTAGCCACCCATTCGCATCCTAATGAAATCAGTTTACCTAATAGAGTCGTCTACAACAATAGTACACTTAAATGTCTTACTGTAAAACGTGAGGGCACTCAACGTCTTACAATCCTTCCTAGTTAACAATGGTCATATATGAAAACACCCTAAAATGTTTTCAGAGTAAAAGGTAAAATGTCATTCGTATGCCACATTCACTCAGTGGAATATTTGGCAACCATCACTCGCGTACTTGAAGGCAATCGATGGTTGAAGATCTTGGATGGACTCGGTGACCTTTATAATTTTCCGAAATAGAGCTCTACAAACCATTCGCTTGTACTTTTCAACACCGTGACAGGCAGCTCCCATACAATTCCCACCTTTATGCTGTGACAGGTCATATTTCACACACTTCTATCAGAGACGCTGAAGATGAAAGACTTGGATGGAGAAAGACGGCGACTTGACGGGTGTCCTCTTTTGTTCGTTCCTCTTCTGACCTGGCTGAGGCTGTCATTGTGTTCCTGGATGTGGTGGTGGTGTTGCACAGCGGGGAATAACAGTGCGGTCGACTGAATGGAGACGCTGGAATCGGACCCGTCTCAGCTGCTAATCAGCCACCTGCTGGATTTACACCCGGGTCTCAGCATGTCTCCTGGTTCAGCCTTTCTCGCCCCCTCAGCCTCAGTCCGACAGCTCAACCTAAACAGCGCTCATCTCTGCCTCCGTGTCTGTCCCCTTTAAGTCTCCCACACAGTGTCTCCAGGATGACACTAAGCCCATAAGGGTTGTCATTTCCCACCTTCGAGTCACAGGGAGCGTACCTGCTCTTCATCACTTGTTCCTCAGCTCATGTGTATTCTACAAGACGCGGATCTTACTGCACATCAGGCCTGTCACTCTCACCTTTTTACTCTTATATCTCAGAACCTCAGCTGCAACATTGTAAATCCCGTGTAATCTTGTTTTAAACGGCCACTTTGTGTCTCATTTTTCCGCCACTCTGAACTCGTTTTCTCAGTGTAGTTCAGCAAGTCTCTTAAGAGTGGAGACCATTGCTCTGAGATTGTCTGGAAGGAGTGAAGAATCAAACACTTTGTGCACAACTTCAGGTCTTTTTGTTGAAGGAGCGAAACAGAAAGATTAGGAGTGAGAGAGAAAAGAAAGAGGAAACGAGAAGAGTGGAGCCCAGCGTTTGTCCTATTTTGTCTAGCTTTTGTGTCTGTATGTTTCGGGTACAGCTGTTTTTTTTTTTCCGCAATACGTAATTTAAATATTTGAAAATGCGCCTCATCACAGACCGATAAAGCTACTGATTCGCCACATTTGGAGTTCAAGGAGTACGTTCAAAGTCAGCCTGGCTTTATCTTCTGGTACTTTCCCCCATCCAGTACGCACAGAGAGCAAGCCCTACATTTCCCATCTGAGAATTTCTTCGAGCACAGAAAAGACCCAGATTACCAGGTGAAAGGAAAAAAAAGTCAAAAGCATGCCACAGCTTGTCTTACCTGATAAAGCCCCCTTGGAAAAAGAAAAAAGACAAGACATATAAAATCCTTATGACCTGAGGGAACATTCTCTTGCTCCGTCTCTCTTTTTCCGTCCACTTGAAGAACTCGCAGCCTGTAGAAATTACCAAATCCAAAGAAGAGCGGGAAACACTCGACAGGAACACATTGTCGTGCAGAGTGATCCAAGACAGTGTGAGGAAAGTTCTCTCGCGCTTCCACTTCGGCTGGCAGGAGAATCCTCCTCAGCCCACCCCTCCCTCCCCTCAGATGTCAGTGAGGATAGGTGAGAGAGCAAGCATGTGTGTGTCTGCTTTTGTGTTTTGAAGAGACTATGTGCTTTTGCCGTTTCTTCTCGCTCTTTTTATGGCCAGCTGCTCGCTCCAGGAATTATAATGGAGAGGATTTAAAGGGCCAGTAGCACATTTGTTGAAGGGTGAACCCACTGAGAAGAAGAAGAGGAAGGAGGATCTGAGAAGAGGGGGATGGAGGACGTTTCTGGCTTTGTTTATTTTTCAATGTTGAGTAAAACGTGTGGGTGTGTGTGTTTAAAATCAAAATAGAAAAATTGAAATAAAGTTCATGTCTTGACTTCTACATGCAATGATTATCTATGGAGACTTGATGTCAGCGTTTGCATTGATTTCATTGACCATTGATTTTGCTACTGTATGTACTGTACATTTCTACATACAACATGGATTTACTCTGCAATTTGTTTATGACTGGTTCAATAAAAAGGTGTCTCTAATCTGGTTGTTCCTGTGTTTGTGAGGATGAAATATCTTCTCTCCTAATTGGGTTTTGGCTTTGATTTTCTCGCCATGAACATGCTTTTGAAGTTTCGATCTGCTGAAACTCACCTTTACAGTTTTTATATAGTAAAGCGTGTTAGAACTGTTCTTTGTTACAGGAACAGCTACAATATTTATTTTGCCTGTGACCGAAACCGAAGCTTTAAGATGAACTAGGCTTTTGAAAACGAAAAGTCAAAAATTAAGTTGATAATTCAGCTTTATACATCTTCACTTACCAGTACCACTTGAGTCACTTTTTTAGTATTTTTGAATTTTACAAATTTTGAATATTACAAACGTACAAATTTGTTTGTAAATTTGAATTTGATAGGATGTTAGCTTACCAAGCCGATTATTAAATTAACCTAAGATAAATTAAAATTTTTTTAAATGGCTTTCGACAGATGCTGAAACCTTGCCAAAGTACGTTTTTGGCACCAATTCCAAAATCAAAAAAGTAAATTTCTAGTAACAACAGTCTCTTTCATGGTCCTTACACTCCTTCCTGAGATTGAAAAAAACAAACCGATTGAGAAAGTTCCATTATTTAACCAGTGTCAAACCAGCATTAACCAGCAGGAACCAACAAGAAAAAGTATAAAAATTTAATTCCTCATCCCCTCCCCCCGTGAAAACTTGCGATAAAAAGGAACCGCATGAGAAATTTCACTCTGAATGAAAAATTACTTGTGTCTTCTGACCATCAAATTACCTCAGCAGGAGTCGTTCATCTTCCCTGCCGATGACATAGCTGATACAACCGTCTCCGAAGGAGATAAAGGTCTCGCTCTTTTTAATCTTTTCCAGAAGAAAGTGTGTTAGATTAAATGCCCACCTCACAATTATCTCTGCGCTTCTGGTGAGCAGCCTTATGAAAGATGCATTAAAACGCCGAGAAGCAAAAACACACGCACTTTCTTTTTATACCTTCATGAGCATATAATTAGCTGCATCAGAAAAGCTCCACACCCCGTTTCCGACCAACAATCCCTGATGCGTTTTTTGCGTCTTATCACATATTCATCACCGTCTAAAAGTATCACTGTCGTTGGCGTGAGAACATGGACGTTTAAGGAAAAGTCACGTAAATAAATATTGCACCGCAAAGGAACGAGGCGTCCTTGTATCTGTCAGCTCGGAGGTGGTGAGGTTGATGGAACCAACAGGAGCGTTAAACCTTTCTGCTGAGCCGACTCTCTGGCGTCCCTTGTGCGAGGAGCTCACATGGCTGCGGTCTGACACAAACCTCCGAGAAGTGCTGACGCGCCGGGCCGGAGATCTATCTGTCACCCGGCGGAGACCAAACACATCGAGGGGCAAGTGGAGACCAAATATAGTCTAATATCAATTGCCGTGACATCTCCGCCTCATTGGCTCCCACCGCCACAAATCAAGTGCTTAAGTCGGTCGTTTGTACCAGTCACTTATTCCGTCCTCCGCAGTCGATTGTGGCACATTTAGCGGCTCCATTGTTGCATGTTGTAGCACCAGCGGAAGAACATCCTTTGTTTGATTGTGTGATCCAAACTGTTATGAATTTGTGTTTGTTTCGCTTAATTGATATGGGTTTGGCCTGATTATGTTCAGGTGATGGCAATATCCTGTTTTGTATTTAAAGGAGGGGAAGTTACTCTAACGAGGTGGTGTGCAGTCTGTAGGAGTGACTTGTGAAGTTCGAAATTGTTTGTGAGCCTGATTGCATTCAGTTTATTGTTTTGCCACACTTTTGTTTATCGCTTGTATCGGTTTTTGGACTGGATCTGTGACATAGGAAGTTTAGGGAAGAAATTGTGTATTTTTGTTTTTCCACTTTTTTGCAGAGCTTCGTTTTGTTTATTATTTTTTTGTGGTGAAACACAGCACTCTTTAGTTTTGTGGTGAAAGAGAGAAAATAATAAATAAAAAAATAAACAAAATTTTCTCAAAAAATCACCTTTGCCGTTTTTAGTCTGTGCGATCACCCTAGAGGTCGTAACAAATCTACCGTATTAACGCAAATATAAGCACCAGTTTTTCCAATTTTGGCTTGTGGGGTGCTTTTAAGGCTTGTGGGGTGCTTATAATCGCCGATATCAAATATTCACGTAAGAGCTTGTTTCTTTAAATGATGGTTCTGGAGGCAGATGCGCATATGAGTTTTTATTAGCTCAATAACAGAAATAAAGAAACATTAGAAACGTTGCGACACTTAACAGGGAAAAAATAACACTGGAATGAGGAAAATTAAATGAAAAACAATCATTAATATTTGAACAGACAGACCATTTTGCATCCGGTAGATTGCCGTGCTAAAGGCTAACGGGCTAGCACTTGAAAATGAGACCAGAAGCTGCAAAGGTTTTGGAGCAAAAAGAAAACAGTTAAAAACGAAGAACACCAAAGTCAAACACAATATAATCGCTCTGTCTGCTACACTGAGAAAAACGTGACTGTTCTAATATTTACGTCTAACAAAAACCCAGCTCAGTCAGCTTTATGCGATGCTCTTTTAGCGCAAAGGCTCATGGGAACCAGTGAGCAGCAAAGCATTGTGGGAGGTGTAGTTTCGAACGCTAGAATTGATGATCGTTTAATTTTTTTTTTTTAAATAAAATGACATTGAAGTGAGTCACAAGTTAATTTTGTTAAATAAAGATAAAATTGTATTTTAAAAAGAAAATGAACATAAATCAGCCAGAAATTTTCTATTTTTATTTTGTGCCTTGAAAAATCAGGGGGGTTCTTATATTCGCGTAAATACGATATTCAGTTGCGATGACTACACAGAGCTTGTTGCAATCGAACGTCCGTAAAAGTCGACACGTGGGGCAAATTTAGACACTTAATGAAATTCCCAACCGCGGGCTGTTTTACATCTTCTCTGGTTCTGCTGCCTGTGCAGATGTCACTCTCTGTCACCCGAGAAGAAATTACACCGTAAGTCTCTTTGTGTTGGAGGTGGTGCACTTAACAATTAAGCTGTCATGTTTATCCCTTTTCATCCGCTGAGGATTTGAATTATAGTCTCAAGCATCCGTAATGTTCCTGGTCTTGATCTGCGGCGGCGTTTGGCTTTCTGCTGCTTCCTCACAGCTGTTCGCAAAAGCCACACAAGCGTCCACAAGTTGGAATTAAGGAGCGCCGATTGCTGTAATGGCTTTGGGAATTTCAAATTAGTCTTGGTCGTCGGAACCAATGTTCAAACAGATCCATAGGATTGTCCATAAATTAGACGTCCCCGTGTAGATTGCAATCTTAAATGACATTTAGCAGCGTGCTGGTGTGAATCTGAGGTTTGGGAAGCTGTTGCGAGGAGCTTGTGCCCGCTCATATCTCAACTCCTCATGCATAAAGATGCCACTCTTCTCTTTAAATCCAATCGCTCTG
>MU204250.1:12109153-12149153 GCA_017309775.1 Paedocypris sp. Pulau Singkep | reverse complement strand
AACTAGGCCAAGTTAGCGCGCCAATTCTGTGATCTAAGTCTCCATTTATGCTCTCCTCCGCTTTCCTCTTGCTCAGCAGTGTCCATTGTGGCAGATGTGATTGAAGTCATTATGGTGTCCACGTGTAGAGACGATAACCCAGACTCTGCCTCGCCGGAGATGTTCCGGCACTTTCAAACGCTAGGTGGAGGAACGTGGTGAGGATGAGATACAAGTCTAATTGCTTTGGTCTCAGCGTGTGAGCCATTTTACAGCACATGGAGGATAGAGTATAAATCAGGCCGAGCGAGTCTCTTTAAAAGCCCATTTGTCTTTCCGGTCTGGTTTGTGTCTTTGTCTCGCCGTACTGTACAACTAACGTTCATTTTTCACTCAGCTTCCGTAAACGGAGACAATCTTTCTCGCTGTTGTGTCTCGGAATCTCTCATCCCTTTCATTTCAGAAGCTGCTGGATCGTCCCCGCAGTTAATTGTCGCCACTTTAAATTCTCCTAATCTCGGTGGAATTTGACGTTGGGAAATCTCATCGATTACATTTTATGAAGTGTGTTTTGGTCATTTATAGTTGAGTATGAAAAACTACATTTTATACGTGCTATTTTGGTATAAAACGAAATAAAATAAAATAGCTGAACCACACTCCAAACTATTGAGTTTGAATTCCTTTTTTCTGTTTTTTTCTTTTTTACTTATTTAGTCCAATTTGCGAGTTATAAAATCAGATTTTAGAGATCCAATTAAAGTCATAAATGTGAGTTACAAAGTAGGAATTGCCAGTTAGTAAATCAGAATTGCGAGTTCAAAAGTCATAATTGTGAGTTACAAAGAAAGAATTGCGAGTTAGTAAAACAGAAATGCATTGGCCATTATAAACAAAAGACAAAACAAAACAAAAACTCAAGGGGAAAAAAAAACAAAAGAGTTGTATTCCTGATGTTCTTGATCTGTATTTTGTTGTTGTTGTCTCTGTTATTTCTTGTTGTTGTTTCTTCTGTTGGTTGGAAAGCTGATTCAGTTGAATTTAAAAAGATCTAAGTGGATAGGCAACTATAAGCAATGCTTCAGCCTATTCCTTTTTTTTTTTAGATCAATTTTGTGTCAAATTGTTTGTGGGACGAAATGTCTATTTATGGATTTTGGACCAAACAATAAATTGAATTGAATTGAATTGCGAGTTCAAAAGTCATAATTATGAGTTACAAAGAAAGAATTGTGAGTTGTTGAGTCAAAATTGTGAGTTCTAAAGTCAGAATGGCGATACTATTTTCAGATAATGTCATAAATGTAATCAACGTTTTTTTTGTCTCTATTTTTGAATTTTTGTTTCCATTTTAGGATATTCAATAGTTGTTAATATCAATTTACTTTACAATATTTCTAATCACGTTAGAATCAAACTGATATTTCACCGCACTGATTTGGGCTTTGCTGAATTACACAGACATATTTTATTGTACTTTTTTTTTAAGTCCGTCTAGTTTTGTGGCAGCTGGAACCTTGATGTTTACAAGGTTACTGTATATATTTCATCACTTCACATACATTTTTTAGTGTCGTCTCCGAGCCGGAACATTCTCTTCTACTATAGCAACCAATAATTTCAGGGTTATTGAGAACGCTCTTTAAACACCCTGTTGTGCTTTTCTGTTCAATATTCCCTCTCTCGCACTGTATTTTCCTCGTGTTGCTGTCTGTTAACAGCCTGTCGTGCTAAATGGCTGTAATGCAGACATGCTTTTCTCCATGTAAAGCAGTTTAGATAAGATTTGACGTAAAACGGGATCTAAAATTGGTTTGTCGGGCCGTACGACAAAAAAGCTCTGAATAAAATGCACCGTCGTGAGCTTCTGCATCTGAAGCCGGACACCTACTGTGATTTGGTATGGATGGAAAGTAGTTAATCCCGATAGATTCGGAAAAACACGCGTTTTAGTATTCCTCTGTTTCCTTCATTAAATTTTCATGCGGGAGGCTTGAGCGAGCGCTTCTTTTATATAACGTCAGAGCCGCCGCGTTTCCGAAAGGAGGTGAAACGGAGTGAGACGGTCAGATCTTTAACTACCCCGCAGATCAAGTGTGAAATTAACGCAGAGGAATTTTGGCCTGGTTAACACGGTGTTTATGGATTTCTGCGTCGTCAGGAGCGTCGGGAGCTGTAGAGTTCATTTGCTTTTCTCTGATTGTTATTGACGCGGGAAAAGAACAGAACAAAAGTTGAAAAAGGGGCTTCGGAAGAAGAGCTTAATAGGCACCAATGGGAATTTTGTGCAATTTCATAAATTGATTCAGATCATAATTTCCCCAGGTGCCGAATCTGGAGCACAAGATAATCCAATACAACATCAATATTTTAAGCTGATGAGTTGTTTGTTTGTTCATTGGGGCAAATTCGGGGAATGTTTGGCGCTTTGCGTTTTGGTAATATTGTAATTATTATGTTTAGGAATTCGAATTGCTCATTTTGTTTGAGAGAAATGTTTCTTTTATTAATAAAATGGACGGTTACACAAACCGCAGTCGTGCTAAAGAAATTGCTCGTAAAATTAATGACGCTTTTTAATACTGCATTTTTTATAACACCGCATCCATTAAAAGTCTTTGTTTCAGTCTTTGTGTTTTGAACAGCATGAATTTTACATTTAAGACTGCTGGTCTACATTTTTATAGATATCAATCATTTCATTATTGTGTAAAACTTAGTATGAAAAACGGAATTTTATACTATTCTGGTAGAAAAAAAAAATAAATTAAAATAGCCGGACTATATTGCGAATCAATTTTTCTCTCATAATTGCGACTTATTTGGTCAGAATTGTGAGTTATTTAGTCTAAATTGCGAGTTACTAAGTCTGAATTGCGAGTTATTAAGTCAGAATGGAGAGTTATGAAGTCAGAATTGCGAGTTAAGTAAGAATTGCGAGTTACAAAGTAGTAATTCCGATTATTAGGTCAGAACTGCGAGTTACAAAGTAGTAATTCCGATTTTTAAGTCAGAATTGAGAGTTATAAAGTCAGAATTGAGAGATATAAAGTCAGAATTGCGAGTTATTAAGTCAGAATAGCAAGTTGCAAAGTAGGAATTCTGATAATGTTATAAACAATTTCAATCTTCTACTACTATACCAACCAATACTTTCAGGGTTATGGTGAACGGTCTTTGAACCCATGTTGTGCTTATCCGTTGAATTTGTTTATTCTGGTCTACATATATTTATAGATCTCATTAACTTCATTTTTTGTAACTCAATAAACCGTAATAATACGGTTTCTCACCAAGCGTTCAGTGAGCTGCTCTTCTGGTTCTCGCCTTTGCTTCACTGCCTCTTTCTAAAGTTCAGACCCTGAAAGCTGTTGTTCTTAGAAATGGATTCAGGACTGACAGAAAGAAAGCGTGAAGGTTAAAAAGGTGAGGATTGACGTCCTTGAACCCTTCAGGAGAACCTCGGAGTACAGAAGGTTCTTTCACCAGGCGTGAGGCTCTTAAGGGTTTAAAGTAGATTTCACTTTTTCTCTTTCGCTTTCCGCCCACCAACCTGAGATCTTGGATTTTACATTGTGAGAAGCTTGTTTCTCGCTCCACAGTCTGACAGCAAGCAGCTCATCACAAAGAAACGTGGGTTAATTGTCTCCCACCCAAGCTGGAGATTCATTAAGCCTTTTGTCAAACGCTTCCAAACACATTTGCCTTTTTCTCCCTGGAGAACACAACTTTCGGCATTGTGGACTTTAAGGTTCAGTCCCGATTCATCTGACGATTCATGGCCTTCTACTTGCAAAGCAGTTGGCAGACATGATGGACAAAGAATGATTTTTTTGTGCCAGAACATTGAAGAGAAAGAGAGAGAAATGCTAATGAGTCAAATGGAAATACTTTGATGTCACGTTCAGATTTGTTTTTGTAGAAGATCCCCAGAGGAAGACGAGATGATGTACAGGAGTTTGAGGAACGAGAGGGTTTAGGTGCAAAGTTTAGGATTATGCAGAAGAACACCAATACAATATGTGCACATTCAGCATACTAATAAAAGTAGTTTCAACATGGCAGTTGTGGTCCAGTGGTAAGGGATTTGGACTTATGCAAAAGGGATTGCAGGTACGAATCCCATTCTGCTGAATTTCACAATTTAAGGTGTTGAATGGTATTGGGACCTTTGACAAAATGGAGCCAAACTTGACAATACTGTACATTTTCATGTGCCACAACTGTGGAATAAATAAAATCTAGATGTATAAAGTGCCCAAGCACTTCTAAAATTCTTGGACTATCTGATGCTTTATTATTAGTGCGACATCTGCGGCAGTTTTTCAGAAACCAGTTTCCTAATGTTTGCTTTGATGATTTGTCATGACGATTGAATCAGAATGAAGATGATGATGTGAAATGTGAGAAAGTGAGCCAGGATTTGCTCTTCATCTCGAGAAAAGGAGAGAATTTGTCCAGTCCACTGAAGTTCACTAGTGACGGTTCAAACTCTAGTTCAGATATTTTTGTCCAAGAAAATTTGTCTTTCGGAAATATTTGAAAGTCGTCTCCGCTTGAAAATTATTCCAATGTTAGCGTACAGTCAGAACTGATTATCAAAATGGACTAAAATCACTAAATCTGTATGTGAGTATAGAAAAAAAGCAGTAACGCCTTAAAAAAACTAAAGTACCATAATTGCATTACAGTTAAACATTAAACCAGCTTCAGACTGTTCATGGGATTCGAACCCACCACCCTGGTGTTGATAACCAGTTGTTTGTCTTTTTGAGCTCTAGGAAAATTTCCAGTTGAATCTGCAGCAAACAATAACTTAAACATGAATTCAGAGCGAGCGCTCATTGGGCTTTCAGATTTGACATTTGACGTCTCTGACACGCTCATCAGAAGATAGAACTTCTGTGGCTGCTTGGAATTCACGAAGAGAACCTTGAGTCCTTCAGCGTAGCAGATGCTGAACGTATAGCGGATCAAGCAGCGTCAGTGTATTCACTCACCCTTTTCTATCATAGGGCTTCATTATTTATGTGTCCTTGTTTTCCAAACTTGCCACTTTCATGTAATTTTCTAGCTGCTTGGATGCCACGGAGGAATTCTGGACGGGTAGAAAAGACCTCTGAAGACCATCTCACCTTCACACTTTTACTCCCTTTTCCGCAGCTTCACAGTTCTGACAGATCCCTTAACAAACTCCCAGCTTCTCTTGAGACACATTCCCCGTTCCCTTTCACAAACTGTGGTGACCTTCTAGACATCTTCTTCTCCTGTGAGTGAAAAAAAAAACGTCACGGACGAGTGTAAATCCCCATGTGTTCACAAACAGGGTTGCATTTGCATTCATACTTTAATCCAAAGTGAGTTTAAAGG
This sequence comes from Paedocypris sp. Pulau Singkep, assembly GCA_017309775.1. Taxonomy (NCBI): domain Eukaryota; kingdom Metazoa; phylum Chordata; class Actinopteri; order Cypriniformes; genus Paedocypris; species Paedocypris sp. Pulau Singkep. Next base: position 12,143,804 of record MU204250.1, on the reverse strand, counting down.
GCGGCACGATGGCGTAGATGTGGCCACACATCGATAAGAACCTGTTTGAGACTTGTGGTCAAGGCCTTTCATTGCGAAGTTTGCATGTTTCTTCTGGTGGCTTTCCTCAGGGTCTCCAGTTTCCACCCACAGTCCTAAAACTTGCTGGAAAATTGCTCATTGGTGTGAGTGAGAGTGGGTGTGTCTCTGTGATGTGGTCGGCCACCAATCCAGCCTGGGGGTGTGTCCACCTTCAGACCCAGAGTTGCTAGGATTGGATGGAAAAGCAGTTAAATGGATTTAGGCTCCATTAACGATACTTTCCACAAAAATTAAAACCCAAATATTAAAAGAGTGTTATAACAACCAGAGCTGCTGGTCCGCTAACTCTACTGGTTGCATCTAAATTGCAAAGCAAAATTGAATAAAACCGTGCAAATGCGAAGAAATCCAATAAGCTGAGTGAAATGAAGCTTTCCACACGACTAGTCAGATTCATCTAATGCGTTTAAATGAAGAGGACGTCCACACGTCAGCTGGCTGAAGACCAAGACGCGTTCACCACATGACAAGGACGCGGAAACAACACGTGAATGATGCATTTGTAATGGTCCCATAGTCAATAAAGAACAGGTCACAGAATCCCAGCATGGATTTTCTGCACTGCATCTGCAGACTTCATTACCTCCGAACACACAAGAATACGGACGGAGAATGTCGAGGAGTCTTCAAAACCAACACCACGTTCCCACAGTAATCAAAAAGCGAATCCCTCCGAGAAAGAAATTCCCCACCAAGCCGTTGGATTTCCACAGTGAAGGGGAAGCCTAGCATGTCGTGTAATGACTTCCGCGTGATCGCTACGGATTTTCACAAGAGGCGTTTAGACTAATGACTTGTTTGCGAAGCAGCCGGGAGCCATGCTTCCCTTCCGCGGGGTCTCGGAGTGAGATATTGCATCGATAAATACAGTCAATGGGGAAACATGTCAGGCCTCGATATTACATTCCAGCAGCAGGAAGACCGAGGGTGACATTTATCAGGAAAGTGGAAATTGTTTAAAGGTGATTAAACCGATATCATGCTGCTATTCATTCATCGACCAGCGATTATTTGCCAGATGCGAATGAAGACGCATGCCACTCGGCCGTTAATTACAAGCTAGGAGAAACATGCTATTTGGTTTCCGTTGGTGGACTACAAAGTGCATACTAGATGGTCTGAGCTGGAAGATTTCTCGTAAACGTTTTATTCCTCCCCTGCCCCCTGCATTGCTATGGCAACCCTTAGTCGCTCGCAAAACGAGAAGCGGATCTTTAACCAGCAGCCCTGGACTGGTTTTACTCAAAGCGGTTGAGTTGATGGACGTGTGCGGAGCCCGATGAGGTTGAGCGTAGCTGACGGATGGATTTACAGTTGGCGGAGTGGTCCGTGACACCGTGATGGATGCGGAGCCCAGATGTGATTCCTGGAGAAGCTGACCCTGAGGAGCGCGGACCTCGCTGCTTTACGAGGCTGTTAACTCTCGGTTCCTCACACTACTTTTATGCGGCTTTGTGGTTAATAACATCGAGAAGATCCCATTACCCCGCAGCTCCGGGTTTGTTATTTTATTGGGGCGTGAGGTTATGTTTTCGTCTTTTATGTGGAGTTTGCGGGTTTTTCCTATTTGTTTTCCCGCTCGTCAATGTGTTAAATCTGGCACGTCGCTGACTTACAGTAGCGGATGGAAATGCTCTTCTTCTAACTGAGCTCAGAACAGTATCAAGGTCAAAACAATTTCACACTCTTTCACTGATTTCTGATAAGGCTGAACCGAACAGGCCGTTTGTGACATCTAATCTTTTAAAGGACTCCAACTATGTCGCTCGCCGGAAAGCGAGGCTTATGGAAAGTGCTTTATGAGATCAGAATGTTTTAAAATGAACAGTTTGTGCGGAGAAATGAACAGAGAAGTCTATTTTTTTTTTTTTTGAAAGTTTTGGATATAGAAGTTTTAATACCCTTTTTAGTTTTTAGTGAAAAAAAAAAAATAAATTACGCACGAACGTACGCACACACACGCACACACACACACACACACACACACACACACACACACGCACACGGCATATGCAATATTAAGAATAGAAATGAACAGAAAAGAAAAGAATAAAATATAAAAAGAAATACCACTAGTCTCATAGAGGAGAATTTGCATATTATATTAACATAAATTAATATTAATAAGGTGCGCACACACAGTATGTGTAATATTTCGAACAGAATACAATAGAATAGGAAATAAAATACAACAGCAGTGAAAATGCAAATTATAATAACATAAATTAATAATAATAATAACAACAATAATAATAATAATAATGCACACACACGCAAAAACACCAACTTTTTTTATTTGAACTGTATATTAATGTATGCTAAATTTAGATATCATTAAATATGGTATTTTACTTTGTACTTCGTACTATGTATGTATATATGTTAATATATACAAAAGTATGCATATACAGTTGTCAGCATATACAGTATATATATATATATATATATATATATATATATATATATATATATATATATATATATACTGTATATAGGTTAAACATTCAGCCAGTAATTAACTAAAGTTTTCTTAAATTCCACAAAAAAAGATAAAACTGTAGTTGTGTTGATGTTGAAAAATGTTGATTTCAAATTCATTTACCTATGTAATATATGTTGTTATTTAAAAAAAAACAAAAAAAAAAAACATTAATTTAGATTTACCATTCATTTTCCTTTAAAAAAAAAAAAAAAAAAAAAAAAACAGTATAAATCCGACATATACAAGAAAAATCTACTTGGTTGCCGTTTCCAGAAATACAATTTTTACACGTCACGTGATTCTGTGGATTTGACGGTTCTGTCAGATCTTGTTTAGATTTAATAAGGGCGGAGGATAGAAAATCTGTACTGAACTTCCATTCTCAATCTCAACCAGAAGAGTGGAATCCTCGCCGTCAGCTCAGACAGAGAGAAGAAGAAGTCGCTCTTAAGCCATATTTCAGCTCTTCTGCTCTTTAGAGTAAGTTGAGTAAAACCATCTTCAAGATGGATGTTTAATAAAATCATGTGATAAACCTTCACATGTAGAAAGACGCAGCTCAGCCTCCGATAAATGTCAGAGATAAAGGTAAATGGCGTATTAATTTGAAGAGCCGCATTTACTTATGCTGTGTAGCCTGACACCGTATCTGGGTAAATATCTCGGGTGAACTTTCTGCAATCTTTTTCAATCATTCAAACCATTGTAAACTTTAGTATGAAGTTATATTTAACTTCATTAACTTGTTTGGTTGATGTTGTGCAATAGTGTGCAATGTGGAATTCCATTGGAAACCTGGTTTGCTTGGCCTTGGTCTTCCTGGTTTTTATCTCTCTCTCTCTCTCTCTCTCTCTCTCTCTCTCTCTCTCTCTCTCTCCCACTCTCGTTTTCTCTCCCACTTTAGTTCTCTCTTACTCTCTCTATCTCTCTCTCTCACGCTCACTCTCTCTCACTGAGACAAACTCTTTTTATCTTTCTCTCCCTCTTTCTTTCTGTCTCTCCTGCTCTCTCTCTCTCTATCTTTATTTCTCTCCTGCTCTCTTTCTCTCTCACTGAGACAAACTCTCTTTATCTTTCTATCCCGTTCTCTCTCGCTCTCTCTTTTGCACTCTCTTTCTCTCTCTCTCAGACAGACTCTCTTTGTCTTTACGTCTTCTCTGTCTCTTAGAGACACACTTTCTCTCTCTCTGAGACAAACTCTCTCTCTCTTTATCTCTCAGAATCAAACTCTCTCATTCACTCACTCACTCACCCACTCACTCTGAGACAAACTCTTTTTATTTCTCTCTCGGAAACAAACTCTCTCTCACTCGCTCACTCACTGACTCACTCACTCATTCACTCTCTGAGACAAACTCTCTTTATCTCTCTCTCTCTCTCTCTCTCTCTCTCTCTCACTCACTCCCTGAGACAAACTCTCACTCACTCGCTCACTCTCTGAGACAAACTCTTTTTATTTCTCTCTCTCTCTCTCTCTCTCTCTCTCTCTCTCTCTCTCAGACTCTTTGTCTCACAGACACTCTTTGCTCACATTCCAAATTCGGTTTTTAAGTCCTTTAGAATAATACTGCCCCACAAACAACCTTGTCTACTGCAAGTAAGGGAGCGTAAAGCCGCACCAAAGTTAAAAAAAACAAACGCAGTTCTGCTCTACTTTTATACCAAACATAACATTTCGTTCTGCTGTGTCACCACGACGTGGAAGAATGACAGCGAAGCTCAACGCGACTTGACGTGACTTGAAATGGGCGTGAATGTGAGGTCTCCAGCATGTGGAGGCTAGTCTTCCTTACGCGGCCCATGGTGTCAAGGACTGACACGCGAGACAGGACTGGAACAAGCCCGTGATGGAGATGTGATTCCAAAGCCCGAGCTCTTCTTCTGTGGAGCGTGTCACCTTCCATTCTTTCTGTTCACGTTCCCCTGACCTGCTCTTCTCCTCTATATCTCATTTCAAACCGTCTGGTCAGCACAGGCCTGACCTCAGCATTGCATAACTCATAATTGACTTCCCAGCAAGTTTTAAGGTGTCTCTTAATCAGCAGGTTGGAAGACGTTCCTTCCAGTTGGTGTTTCTGCACGGTAAAAAGTGGCTCGTTGGATCAAAGTAATAAAGTTGTATCAACTGATAACACCTACTCAGTTTATTTTGGTTCAACTTGAAATTTTTACTTTGAAAGGAATTAACTATCCACTACTTAGCCAATGCAAAAAACATCTTTGAATCCAATTAAGTTTTTGAGTTTAATGATATCTCAAATGATACGTTTTCTTAATTGTTTCTCATCGGAACGGCTGAAAAAGAGACCACCACATATGCGTCAATTCACATCTTTGTTGATTGGGCCTTGTGTACTAAAGTGTTGAAGTACGCATAATAATGTGTAATAAGAGTATCTAATATTACATCCTAAAATCTAAACAGAACCTATGTCTCTTGACCACTGAGGTGTAATAACAACTTAATCAAACAAGTTGCCTTATGATAAGACTTGAAAAATGCAGCTGACTCTCTACTCACATAACGAGACACATTGATGGTTGTTTACATAATTACCTTATTAAAACATCTATTGTCTCCTTTAAGACAAATCGCTTCAATTGCTCCTTCTTACAACTGGACAAGATCATGTAAGCGTGTTTATGATTTATTTTATAGTTTAAAAGAGTTTAAAAGAGTGCGTACAACACATGCAAGCTTCTCATTGGCCAATCCAAGAAACAAGGTCTTCTCTTCTCATCACCATCTGGCTTTACTTTACTTCAAATACTTTACACCATTTTTACTTTACTTCAAATAAATGTATTTACTTTGCACGAAAAGACTTACTTTAAAGTTGGATGAAGCACAAATTTTACATTAAACTGATGGTTAGACAAAAAAATCTAACGCTTTGAGTTAGATCAAGTATAAAAATGTATTCAAAGTAACGACAAACCTTTAGCACTTTTTAGAGCGTAGTTTGAGTTAGATCAAGTATCAAAACTACTTTAGAGTAACGACACCCCATTGGCACTTTTTACAATGTGTGAGCGCGGAAATCTCGTAATGCCATTTTTCGAGGGCGGCAAATCGTCACGCTGTTGCGGTGACAACTCTATCCTGAAGTTGTGCTGTAATCTTCATAAGCCCTGGTTTCATGTGAAGGTAAATGTCGTACATGAACGGCGGCTGATTATGTGGGTTATTCTCGTGCTGATTGGCTGTGTGGGTTGGCCAGGTATGATGGGCTTATACAGGCTTATTTCAGTTAATCTACCACATTGAATGAAGGAACCGTCCTGGCATGTCTTCCCGTCTTCCGCCAGAATACCAATCAGTGGCTTGAAAAGCTCGGAAAACGTTTATTGACTATGCAAAGTGTGTAAGTGTGTACAAGAGCGAATCATGCCATGACTTTCACTAACTTCTGTTTTTATAAGGTTTTGAACCGGATTTAATTTTGTAAACTTTGTCTCGTTTTCAGTAAAGCATTGGACTCAAGTTATCTGATTCAGTCCATATCAGAGATCTGAAGACTCATATGCATTTAATCAACGTCCAAGATAAGATAAGATCCAACGTGATAAGGAAAACACTCTTCATCTCACAATAGAGGAACCGTTGCTATGGCGACGTAAACCCATAGTAGGATAAATGCAGTCATTTCATTTCTCTGTGTCTTGCTTCTATATTTTCTTTTATTTAATACAGGACTTTAATGCTTTGGACTGTGCGCGGCTGTAAAATGTTTTTGCTAAGTCGAAATTAAAAAAGTCAGAGACAAATGCAACAAGTAATACACACAATGTTGTTAAACTGTTTTTCTTATTGTTGTGTTGCTTCAATTCATTTCTCCTCATTTAAAAAAAATTATATAAATAAAAAAAAAAATATATAGCTTTATGTAAGTCAAGTCTGCCAAATAAATGGATATGAAATTGGTACTTGTGTGTGTGTGTGTGTGTGTGTGTTGTCATCTACTATTAGGCGTTCTTGAGGGTCTCGAAAGACGGCATATAATTTAAACATATTACTATGAAAATTATTATTTAAATTGTTATTTTTGTTGTTAATAATATTAATAACAACAACAACAACAGTAATAATAATAATAATAATAATAATAGTTCAGCTCCATATAGTGTTCAATTGAGTGTAGTGTCATGATTATAGAAAATATAACAGGTTGCTTATAACCACACCACACGTGTATGTGAAAAGGTCATAAAGGCATTCCATCTTAATCAGAAAAGCTAGTTATTAGGACCAAAATGATCCAGTTTTTGTGCCCAGTTAACCAGAGTTGACTGCACCTCGGCTCTGAAACTCTCTACCCGAAGCTCTGAGAAAGACTATGTCATTGAGCTGATTTAAAAAATCCCTTCTCCAAGGACCATTCTCCAATTTTCTTCCTGTGGTGCTTTGATATTTGTTCAAAAATATAAAGCACATTATAAATCGAATACATTATTATTGTTGCTATTATTATTATTAATTATTATTAATATTTTGATATAAAATATACATAATGGTATATATGATAATGTGTATATATATAGATTTTCATTATGTTATATATATCATATATATGATGTGACAACAAGTGTGATTTTATATATATGATTTTATATAACATTTTATTATTATTATTTAATTATTTATAATAATAATACTAATAATAATAATTTAAACTGGTGAATAGAACTGTGATTATGATCTGCAGCACTATTTATTTATGCTTTGTGTTTGTTCATTATGATGTGTGCGGTGTGTTATTTGTGTTATTATATATTTATTTATAGTGCGTGCAGTGTTTTTTATGTTTATGTTTATGTTATGCATTTTTATTTGCTTATTTACTCTTCATATAGATGTGCTTATATACATAATTAAAACAGCAGTTGTAACATGTAATTTCCCCACAAGTAAAGGCCTTTTCAATTCAATTCAATTCGATTCATTTCATTTCAATTATTGAAAATAAAATAGTTCTGCACTTCAATCCTCCGCCGGCAGGACATTGGGCTGCTGGTCATCTCTGAAGGCATGTAAATGACCTGAAGTCAGTGAAATGTAGAGGTAGAGTAGGCCTGACAGTGACAGATGGGGTGTGTCTATCAGCTGGGGCGACGCCTTTAGGTGGCGTCACTCTGCCCTTTGAGAGGTGCCAGAAAGATGCGGCCTATAATTCACAAGCAGATTGTGAGGCTGGAGAGCTGGCAGTGCGTGATAAAGCTTCGCCCTTGAAAGGTGAGGAAGGGACGGCAGAGGTGAAGCCGGGACACACATTGAGCTGGACTTTTTCCAGCAGCTGTGAAATTTAATTCTTAATTAATCCTTCTACCTTCAGTTCCATTTTTTTCAAAGCTCATCACGATTAGAGTTCACACGGCCACGTGTCCTGTGTGGGAAATAATAGTGACTCCAGGGAAATGGGCAGTAACGTGTGTCGAGTGGGCAACGGAGAAATTGTTATTGTTATTGAGATGGATGAAAAGATAATGGATCGAAGAAAGGATGAACGCCAGGTTGTAGGATGGATGGTTGGGAAGTTTGATCAATCAATGAATCTGTGGTAGGATGGATAGATGGATGGATGGACAGAGATATGTGATGGATGGATGGACAGAAATTGATTTATGATAAAAACGGATGGTTTGATAGTAAGACAATATGCAGAAAAAAATATGGATGGGTGGATGAATGAAAATGTGGGCAAACGAGAAAGAAAAAAGATGGCCTGAAAAAATAGATTGTCACGTTTGGTAAATAAATGGAGTGATGAATGGTAACGTCTGTCAATGGAGGAGGAAAGGCGAACGAAAGATGACAGGACAATGAGAAGAATTTCTGATAACACGAATGATAGGATAGTGAGATGGATAGATGGATACAAATCACGATGATGGATAGATGGATAAACAATAGATGGGTGACAGATGATGAATAAAAAAATTGAAGGATGGATGGTTGATGGGTTTGATACATTTATGGATGAATGGATGGACAGAGATTTGTGGATAAATGACAGATGGAAAATAGATTAATGGGTGGATGAGCGATAAATGACTAGAGATGAATGGATGGATGAGAGATGGATTTATGATAAGACAGATGATTGATAATAAGATAAAAGTCAGAATGGATGAAAGAAAATATGAATGAATGAATGACAGAAGACAGTGGCTTGAAGCGATAGATGCAAGAAGGATGAAAAATTGGACAATGTTTGGTTGGTAAGTTTGATAAATCGGTGAATGAATGAACTGACAGAGATGAATTAAACGGATGTTAGACGGATGGACAGAGATGGATTTTTAGTCAGATAGATGATTGATAGATGGATACAAATCTAAAAAAAATTGATGGATGGATAAAATATAAACCAATGTATGATACGAGGCTGGGTCAAAAAGAAAGGAATGAAAGTCGAAACAATGTTACAAACTTCTATTCCTCGACTGGGACAAACTGTCCAGCATTTCTAATCGAAAACATCTCTTGTTGCGTTATTTTTTTGTGTGTGTATCACATTCTGCACGGGAAGACGTTTGGTTTATTCAACAGAGAAGAAAGATTTGCTTTATCTCTGCCAGGAACGTGGTGATAATGCATTACAACTTCACCTGGCTTTTCTTCTAAGTGTTGAGGACTGTTAAATCTCGGCACAGTTTGTGTTTCTGACCTTGTGTTCAACAGAAAGATGAACAAAATGTTCCTCGTCCAGTCCGGTTCACTTCCAGAAGACAGAAAGTTTAGCCGAGTGAGCCAAATTACGCAAACTTAACTGACATTACAACTGAAGATAATATTTGCATAAAATCGCAGCTGCACTTAATTAGTGCGACTCACAACAACCCGCCACCGGTTTGGGATGCAATCCTCGTTTCTGATGCTTCGTTAGTTCTTTTGTCTTCCCTAATTGTTCCATTCAACTAATCACCCGAGACGTGCATACGCTTAACTCACTCTAGTCCGAGTTAAAGCTCCTGATTTCCCACGGGACGCGGGTTATATTGTTTCGCGACTGCAGTGTTAATATCCGCAGAACATGTAACGCTAGACAGACATCCAAAATCCTCTTCACAGCCTGTTTTGCGCTTGAAAAATTGTGCATTTAGGTGATTTGAAATGTTTCAAAATTCTTCAGATTTTTACCTTTAGAGAGCCATTTTTACTTTTCTATAGCCTTTTAACTTCCTTTTTAGAGCCACTATTTTGCCCAACGGGGAACTATGGGTAATGTAGAGATCCAGGTAATTTAGTAGCTGCTAATTCAATTTCATAGATTTAGGTGAACTAAAACTAAACCATTATTGTATGGAAAACAAACTTGTCGTAATTAAATGAATTCACAAATCAAGAAATGTCAAAACAAATGTAGCATTATAACGCAATACCCAGAAAGCACAGCCATCTCAAAATCCACTTTGCAACATATTGGACGCTAAAAAGTTCCTTTATTCCTTTAGCCGGTGGTGTAAAGTACTTGAGTAATTGGACTTTGTTACTCAAGTATTTTTGGCTACTCTGTACTAGTGCACATCAAAAATATCAGCAACTTTTACACTCTACTTGACTACATTTTTGATTGAGTATCTGTACCCTTCACTACGTTTTTCCAGAGGTGTAAAGTACTTGGCAACACTTTAGGATTTTTTGTACATTTTGTAAATATTGTAAATATGTTTTACTTATTAGTAATTTTGGCTACTTTGGACTGACTATAAAAAATAAAAGTGACTTTTAAATTCACACAGTACCAATAACTTCACGTAATCAATAAATTACAAGTACTAATACAAGTACAAATTGTAAACTATTCTCAGTACAAACAAGAACACACCATCTCAGGGTTTAGATGTCTAAAGAATATTTTTTCAGTTTGTTTACGCGTTCGTCATACTCTTTTTTTTTTTGCTTGCTTTTTTTAGAATTAATTGTACTATACATATGTATACATTTTTTATATATTTACAAAATTTACAAAAATTGCTAAAGTGTACTCAAGTACTTTACACCTCTGCATTTTTCTAACAAGTAAACAAAGAAAATCTGCATTTATTAATCTTACAGATATCTGTAGGCTACACAGTCTGTCTGTTCTTTGTTCTTTATGGTTAAGTTTTGACAGGTAAATCTATGTTAAGTTCTGAGAAGAAAAAGTGCAATTTCCAGCACATCACGTGTGTGTGTGTGTGTCATTTCCATCTGCAACACACGCAGCCAGATAATGATTTTTTACAGGCTTTCACCTTGCCTTGCGCTGACGGAGCTCGTCTTTAGTGTTCAATGTGTTATACTGCCAAAAGCTTTTCCCGTGACTTTTAAAAAGACACCTCCAGTGGTATTGTAAAGGCGTCCGCTCGGGCACAGCGGATGATTAATACAGTGTGAATTTACGGAGACATCACTGTCTTCACCCGGCTCTCGGTGCGGAGTGAAAAACACTGGCTTGTGCTTAATATTCTGTGGGGTGAATCAGATTTTCTGTAAAGCAAATCTAACGGGGGCAGTTTCTGATGTGATAATAAATATTGTATGTGCTTTTGCTTAGGACGGGCTGGACCTGCTGAGGATGAAAACCCAGACCGTTTCATAGTCCAAAGTCAAAAACAAAGATTAGACTTCAGGGTTAAGGGATGGATTTTTATGATATTGTTTTATTTTAGACTTGTTATTTTGCCAAGCATTTACAGTACTTTTGGTGCTAATTATGAAAATAAAATTCATACAAAATGTAGACAATCAAATCAACTTGAAAAAACTTCTAATTTCAACAATTTGAGAGCTGTTCCACCTTGACACCTGTATCCAGGTTATTTACTAGCATGTAAAAATTACTTTTAAACTACAAAGTATCACATTTTTTTAACTACAAAGTATCTACAAAATACTGCAAAATACTTTTAAACTACAATGTATCACATTTTTTTGACCCGAGTGCCAAAGCCATTTTAATCTGATCATTGTTAATTATTTCCTCTAGAGGAGTTTGCAAATTCCATTAATCTGAGAAAAACAGAAGCACAAATGGAATTTTTACAGTACTGTTGGTGCTAATTATTAAAAAAATAAACAATACAAATTGTAGACACAATCAACTCAGCCTGAAAAACTTTACATTTCAACAATTTTAGAGCTGTTCCACACATTTGCCTGAGCAGATGTGATCTGATCATTGTTAATTATTCTCCCTAGAAGAGTTTGCAAATTCCATTTATCTGAGAAAAACGAAATGGATTTTGTTTAAAATGCTCAGAATCCATGAATTCACTAGTCGTAAAAGAAACAGGAATTATAGTCCCTTTTTCCTATTTTTTGGCAAAACGTTTCTCAAATTTTCAACAAAGCTGCTTATCTTAGGCAGAAAAGAAAGACTGCTATTAAATAATTTTCCATAGTTTCTTGGCGTTCCTTTATCGGCCTTAGAAGCACAGACTGCATTTGAAAAGTTTAGGTGGATTTCGTTTACTTTTTTAACATCTAAATCAATGATTCAGTTGTTCAACGATTGGCTGTCCCGTTTGAAAGGGTTTCAAATCGTTGGTTTTCGTAACAGACCCTTGAGGAATCGTTTTTAAAAACCACTGGCTTTCCTTTGGTTTTTCTGCGAGTGTTGCGCATGTAAAGTTTCACACATTCCAATTAAGGGCTTCCTCTGTAGCAGCGAGCCGCATTTACGCTGCTTTTTGATGTGGTTTTCCAGCCCCTTGGCTTTCCTATAAATAACCGAGTTTGTTTCGCGCTAACTATTATGTGCCATGATATTTCTCATTATTTTCACCTCACACATAAAACCGTTGAATTGCAAAACACCTCTCCTTGAACATCTCTTCTACCTACATGAAGCTCTCTGTGCTTAATATCGACTTTTTCTTATCTGAGTTCATATAAGACAAGACACGATTTATTTATAGAGCACGTTTAAACAACACCAAAGTTGTCACAATCTACGCTGGAGGTCATTTACCACAGGGGAGAGACTTTTATGTTGAAATCGTTTCTGAACTTTTATTTTGAACTGTCTCCTGAACTCTTGGACTTCTGGAGACTTTCTGATTTGGTTTGTTTGCTTTAGTTAATGATTTGTTTCAGCTGTTTGATTTCGGTTAAGTTCTGTCACCTGTTTTCTGGATTGTGTTATTCATTGAATGAACGCTTTATTTTTTAAGATCTTGGATATGTAAGGCATCTTTACGCTATACGTATAAGTGTGCTTTGTCGTATATTTATGAAAAATGTTTTCATGAAATATGTTGTCTAAAAGAACTTGTATTGCATATCAGTTAAATGATAAGCATCACACTTTCCTTGGGAATCAAACCCACAACCTTGCTGATAACCCCAGATCCAATGTTCTACAAGAAAGCCTCCAGTTGCATCTACACAACATGCAATTTTCTCTAAATAAATATATATCGGATTCCCTCGCTCTCTTTTTCCTCATATTTGGCCTCAAATCAACCCATCCCTTGACAAGAAGAGCCTTTAATTCCTCCCTCCAGAGCAAAAGCAAGGAATAATACGGGATTACTGGAAACAGTGTCCCTCGGCCCTCGTTCTCAATCTCATTACTGAGGAACGGAGGAGAGACTCCTGAGGGAGTTGAGGTGATGAGGTTCAGAAGAGAGAGAAGGAACCCTGACCCTTGATCCATACCTGTGACAGTATGATGAATCAGCCTCCGTTTCCTTTAGCTCTCCGCTAATAGATTCCTAAACATCATTTTCAAGCCCATGATAATGGCGTCAGTTTTCCTGTTTCTGGAAAGCGCCTGGATCTTGATGTTTTCCAAAACTGAATTTTGTGATAAGAACCAACATTTATAACCTATTATACCCTTAATCGCTCGGAGAACATCAACCAGGGAAGCTGCTGGTCTAGGTTTGACCTTGATACCTTCAGGTCACAAGTTGTATAGTGATTACCATAAAATTTGTAAATAAATATTACTGTACTTTGCTTTACAGACATTTGGCAGACGTTTTTGTCCAAAGCGACTTACAAAAAGAGGAGCAAGTGAAGCAATTTGTCTAAAAAAGGATACAGTTGATCACACAAAGCTATATGTAGACAAAACTTACTAGACTTTAACTTTTTTTTTATATAATTTATTTTTAATAATTGTTAAGGTGCTCATTAAAGAGCTCAAAAATTCACACAATGCGCCAAGTATAACATAAATTGCTTAAACATTTATTTAAAAATTCAAAAAAGTTTTATTCAAAATGTTTTCAAACATTTAAAAAATTCATATTTGTTTTTAAATATTTATATATTAATAATTCACCCAGCTTGCGGTATTTAAAGGTTTTGATTTGTCCGTCAAACTGTGAAACTTGTCTGCTTTAAAGATTCCAAGAACTTTGGAATATTGAAAAGTGAGATAATTGATTTAGATCACTATCATTTCTTTTATTGTGTTTTTGCCTCGTGTCATGGTTAAATGACAAACACGGCACAATTGCAAAAAATGAATTTACGTTAAACTACCAATTTTGCCTTTCTGCGGTTGAGGAATTGCGGAATTTGAGGAATTGCGAAAAACTCCAGGGACTAGTTTGTGATCCTTCCCCGTTGATCAAATATTGCCACAATGATTATTAAACAAGGATTAGTGGAATAATAATAATAAAGCATCCTCAATGATATCAGTCGTGCTTCAGGCATCAGACCTCACATTCAGAAGGCAGGCGGCGATATCAGTGAGCAATTGTTTCATGATTCCGAAAGCGCGGAGATAAATGCTACCTCTGAACAACAGCCGACCGCGGCTCGTAATCGAGTACAATAATTACATCCTTGTTGTCTTGCCTACCATCTTCTTCAGAGGTGTTGCTGGAGGAGAGGGGATCGATAGCCTGGCCCTTCGCTCTTCTTTTGGCTTATTTTAGAAACTCCGAGTACAAGTGTTAATTAGCGAGTCGATCGTGTCATTAATCAACAGCAGGAGCTCCGGAGACACAGGTAGCGCTCGGCGAGATAATACACACGTTTTTTTTTTCTGAACCTACATGTTAGTGAGGAAGAAATGATATGTGAAATCGTCGCTGTTTGTAGGTGTCAAGTAGGGTGCCAGTTTTAAAAAGTCTTAAAGAGACTCAAGTCATTAGATGTATATGCATATACCTACACGAAAAAAGTGTACAAACTTTTTATTTTCACTTACTGCAAGTACTTAATTTATAATATTTGAGTTGTTATTTATAATATTTAAGAGCTACATAATACGTACTTAAATTCACTTAATATATAATGTTTAAGTATACTTAAGTACTTAATTAGTTCTAGTTAAGAGAAAAGTAATGTAGTACATGTTAATTGAATTAAATTGAGTTGAATTGATTTGAAAAAGCCTTTATTTGTCCCAGTGCGGGGAAATTGTCACAACCGCAGTCAAATATATGTATATAAAATGAGGAATAAAATAAGTTAATAAGCACACATGTTAATTGCATACAATAATAATATTATACTATAATTAATGTAGTACACATTAAGTTGCCGGAATGCAGTCATGTGTGAATTGACAATTGCCGAGAAATTCGTTTTGCCAATTTGACGACTGCTCTGAGCCAATCAGAACATTCTGACGAGGGTGGCGCATTCACAGGTGCAGCTGTTTAAAAAGGTGTCACCAGTTAATGATATCACCGAAAATACCGGTATTTTGAAAGCACTGTCTGAATTTTGTTTTACCGGTAAAACACCAGAAAAGCAGCGCTTGTCTCAACAGTCTTTACCGGTAAAGTTGTTCCGGTAATTCTCCAGCAATTTACTGCCATTGCTGTGTGATAGGGGCTATTGTTTTGTCTCTCTTCAACTAACAGAAAATCTCAGGCTCGAACCCCTAATGGGTCGGAAATAGTAAAGCTGAAGCTGCAAACGTCCTCCCAAACTGCTGTGTTGGTCAATGGCTTTTTTCCTGATTTAACGTTGGAAAAAACTTCAAAGTGTTCCAAACCCCCATTATTACTCAGTGAATTGGCTCCATAGTTTTATCTGTGGAAGTTTTAAACGAGTCATGCTAAAGATAATGATGCTTAGAACTTCTAGAATGTTGTCGAGCAACTAATTGTAGCTTTGTGTTTTTTTAAATCCTTCGTAGGACAATTTGTGGAACTTTTCAAAGACAAAACTTCCCAAATTTCCCTTGTAACTCAAAATACATGTAATGAGAGGTTCTAAAAACCTAAAATTGTGGGTTCGGTGCAAAAAATCTGCAAGACAATGCATATCAACGTAAATGATCTCTTTTGGTAATCGTGTTGGTAAGTTGTTCTGGGGGGTAATTGAGCAGTAATGATGGCCCATTTCTCCGGGTTAAAGGAGCCTGCATGACTGAACGCTCTCTGAGGAATAATTAAAGCCTTCAAGTCCATCACCCTTCAGCCATCCGCTCATTCTTCACAGTCTCCCGCTGGAGTGATGTATGACCTTTACATATATTTATGTGGAAAGCACCACTTGGCGAAAAAATATTGCTGACCTTCGAGTTTAGAGAATACACAGGTCAACTTGAGCTACGTCGGACTTTCTTGTAGCTCGATTAAAGTTGATGATGCCTTGGTTGTGGGTTCGAATCAGAGAAAGTGTTTAATGCTCAAATGTAATGTGATGGAAATTGTTACATTTATGCATTTGGTAGAGGCTTTTTTCAATGCGATTTTGACTCAATTTTTATAGGAGACTATAAACAAGTGTGTAAAAAAGCTGTGTGAAATGGAATAAATCCCAAAATGATTTCAAAAATTGTATGTAGAAATTTGGTGAAGTTGGACTTCAGTCAGGTTAAAAATTTAATTTACAAGTAGGAATCCCAGTTTCCCTGGGAATCAACCCCACAACCTTAATTATTGAGAGATAAAAAAGCGGTAATGGATTTGATGGTAATACAGGTATAATTATCTGTATTTTAAATATTTTTTATATTTTAATATATCTTTTTTCTATTTAAAAAACTGTATTTTTCTGTCAGTTGATTTTTCTGGGAATAGAACCCATGACTGTTTATCTTCCCAATTCGAGCAGTATTGATACATAAATAATGTACAATACGTTCAATTGATACAATAAAAAAAAAAAACACTGGTAAGGAGTTGGATCTGCCAATCAAGTTTGCAGGTTTGAATCCCATGCCGGCTGGTTCTACAAGACACTGACCGCCACATGACTCTTTTTCCAAATTTTTTTTGAACACAGATGAACAATGGACATTTTTCTTCTTTAAAGACAATTTTCTCCCTAATTCCGCATAGCAACTTTGCGTTGGTCTGGAAGAAAGACGAAAGAAGAAAAGCGCTACAAAAGTAAAGCTGAACTTGAACTTCCCACCTGACACCACCGCTCAAGACTGCCCACTGCTCCTGGTCTTGTGTGTTCACTTGACTGGACCAAGCACAATTCCAATACAACCCCTTGTGGCCAAACTAACAGACTTTACTTAACTCTACTCGATCTTCTTCACAGATGCGGGTGTTTGTGGAGTTAGACTGCTGCCGTGTCTGAGTAACACTGATCAGGGTCTGATCAAAGAAGGGACGACCACGTTCTTCACGGCCTGAAGCTCTATATCACAAAGGGCATGTAAACGCCAGCATTTCTCTCTCCTTTGCTTTTGATCTGCAGAAATATAGAACTTTGCTACGGTGGCTTGAAAGCTTTCAGACAGAGATTTATGGAGAAATAAAGGCCGCATGCGTCCACCGCCGATGCCAATTTCCGATGGGGGAAGATTAGCATAAGCTTAAATCATCGTTTTGAGTCATCATCAAACAAAAACAGGACGGAAAGTGACAGGAACGTGCAAGAAAAGCCCGTGTAAGCAACTTCAGACGAGGTGTGTGTGTTCTGAAGACCCCTCCTGTGTTTGTGTTTGCGTCCCCGTGACTTGTCGGATCATCAATTACGCTCTAAATAAACCCCCCGTTAGTCCCCCTGTTTCCCCCTCCATTTTTAATCAGGATAACGGATGGATCTGGTAATATTGCTGGAGCTGGAGATGTTCGGGACTCGTTCTGACAAGCTGCTGAGAGAGTTCATTAAGCTTTCCCAACAGAGGTGGAACAAATGGCTTCCAGAACAATCCTCGGCAGACGGAAGTGCTGCTTCTCCTTCTGATAGATGTTGATCGCCTCATTCCGGATTCCTAGCTCTGACTTTTAGCCGAGGCGACTCCTCGTGGCATTTCTCTGTCTCTCAATGACATTTTTATTTTTTTTTTTTTTTGGCCGCAAACAAGGGTCAGTTATTCGACATTCCTTAGGAATTCTAACACAAAAATGACATTGAGTGGAGCGAGTAGAGAGCGAGTAGAGAGGCTCGGGCAGCATGTCAATGACGCGTCAGACTGGACCCGGCTGGTCAAACTAAAGGCTTTTAATTGGATTTGAATTCAATTTCATTTATTTGTGCAGCACTTTACACTATAAATTCTGTGGCCAAGCAGATTCACAAAGTCAGTTGCATTGTAACTAAAATCCTTGGACTTTTTCCTTTACCTCTCTGTCTCTCTCCCTTTCTTTCTCTCTCCCTCCATCTCTCTCTTTTTCTCTCTCACTCCCTCTATCTGACATTGTATCTCTCAATAAACCTCTCTCTCCCTCTCTTTCTCTCCCTCCATCTCTCTCTCCCTCTCTCTTTTTCTCTCTCTCTCTCCATCTCACTCTCCCTGTCTCACTCTCTTCCTCCATCTCTGTCTCCCCCTCTCTCTTTGTCTCTCTCCCTCCTCTCTCTCTCTTTTTCTCTCTCTCTCCCTCTCTCTATCTGACATTGTACCCCCCTCTCTCTCATTGTCTCTGTTTTTGTTTTTTCTCTTTCTCTCTTTTCTACTTCTACTCTCTTTTCCGAGTCTCTACTCACTTATTGTCTCTTCTTTTTCTCAATGTATCTTCTTTTTTTCCTCTCTGTCTTCTCACTCTCTCTCTTCACTCCCCCCTCGAATTTCTATTGTTTAGATCTTTTTTTTTCTCTTTTCTTTTTCTGTATCTCTGCCTCTCACTCACATCCTCTATTACTCTTTTATCTTTTCTCCCTCTCTATTTTTCCTCAACCATCTCTTTTTTTTTCAGTTTTTTTTCACCATCTTCAGTTTTATTTTGTTTCCTACCTTTCCTCTCCCTGATTGTTTACTCCTCTTTTCACATCCCTTTCTTTCTCCATCTGTCTCCTCTCTCTTATTCTTTCATTCTCTCCTTGACTCTTTTTACACTCTTCCAATCCTGACTTCCGCTCTTCTTTCCTTCTCCTTTTATCTCTCTCTCTCTCTTTCAATGTTTCACATCTGTTTCTTTTTCTCTTTTACTATATTCGCTCTTTTCACCCACTCTGCTCTAATTCTCTATATCCACCTCCACTCTCTTCGTCCACCTTAATCAACTGTCATTTAATCATCCCTTTCTTTGCTCATTCAGTTTTTTTCCATTTCTCTTTTCTTTCGTTTAATTTTTTTCTTCTCTCTTGCTCCCAGTACGTTCTCTTTTTCTATATCTCTATCTCCTCCCATTTTCTCCTCTTCTTTTCACTTTCCATTTTCTCAAACAGTATTACACACACTTCTCACTCTTTCTTCTCGCTCTCTGTCTCTCTTGCATCAGTACAGTATACTGTTCTGCTTACAGTATCTCGGCCGCGGTCATTGGATTATCCGACATTGGACTGTGACTAATTCCCGGTTGACTTTTACACGACGTGAGCCACTGGACGGCTAATCTCTCGTGGCTCAATGAGCTGTTATTCGGCTTTATTCGTTTAAAGGTGTTTGCTCACAACAGTGGCCGCTGTTCTCCAGACGGCGAGATGCAAATCTCCCGTAGATTTCCTCTGCCTCACTTGGCTGAAATAAAAAGGTAAACATTAGCATAACAGTTCCGTCCCCGTGTCACGCCATTCCATTAACCCAAGTCAACGCGTCCGGCACCACGGTGTCACTAATCAGCTTAGGAACAATCTTCCACCGCAGCAGATCCGCACAACACCTCATTAATCACAATTTAGGCATCTTTACCGCTGGAAATACAATTTTATGTGCATTTTTTAATTACGCATTGGAAATGAGGCGTGAACCGTACGCCAATCTCCAAACATTAGCCTCAAAACGCACCGCCATGGAAATTTCGTCCGGATTTCCTTCACTCCGGCGTATTCCTCCTCTTCTTCCTCCTCTCTCTCTCCGTAATCGGAGAGGACAGAGCCGTGACACCGCGAGGACTGACACTGTACACGACATCTGTATCGGAATTAAATGCACATCAACTGAAGTCTATGGATATTGATTTTGTCTTTAACCGTGTTGGGAAGCAATTGAGTGAGAAAGCCATCACACTCGTGGCTCTTATGCTCGTCCGAGTGGAAATGTTCTACATCCAGACACAATATCACGGAGCACTGTGAACCTATCGACTGGGTTTATAATTGTAAAATGGTGTGTTTGTCAGAGAGGAAATTGACTCCCGCCTAATGTTTTCGCATTTGCATGTGATGTGGAGAAACGCCGGAGCTCAATAGTCGCTATGAATAATGAACGCTGAAAGATCTGCCCTGCGTCGATAAAGTCATTTAGAAATTATATGGCTTTGGTGATTAGTTATGGACTTTAGTTTGTGTTTTAAGGAATTGTCGTTTTTTTCTTTTTTTAGTATCAATGTTGAATTAATATTTTTAACGATATTCGCATAAGAACCTGCTTCTTTTAGCTTTTCTATTCACTCAATCAGCAGCACAGATCTATCTATCTATCTATCTATCTATCTATCTATCTATCTATCTATCTATCTATCTATCTATCTATCTATCTATCTATCTATCTATCTATCTATCTATCTATCTATCTATCTATCCATCCATCCATCCATCTATCCATGCATCTATCTAGCTAGTCATCCATTCATCTATAAATCTCCAAATTCTCTATCTATCTATCTATCTGTCTGTCTGTCTGTCTGTCTATCTATCTATCCATCCATCCATCCATCCATCCATCCATCTATATATCTATCTATCATCTATTTACCCACCCCCCTCTCTCTTTCTATCCATTTGTAATATACTCCAAATTATCACATATATATACAATATCACATATATCACATATATCACAGACATATATACAACTTATATGTCTATGAATTGATCTCTCTATCCTACTGTTCATCCACCCATATTAAACAGACGTTCAATTGATCTAGCGTGTTATATACATCCAACGTTCATATCTGTCGGTCTGTCTTCACAAGGTCAAATGCCGTGAAGGATCAAAAGTCGCTATGAATAATGAACACTTTATCGAGCTGTGCGTCGATAAAGTCCTTTAGAAATTATATGGCCTCAGTTATGGACTTTGGTTTGTCACGTCTTTGTCGTTTTAATTGTATTCTTCAGCTTTTCCCATTGCTCACTCACTATTACAGGCGTAATTTTGAATTTGAAACACAACGATTGTGGGTTCGATTCTAATCAAACTAAATTTCGATTCTACTTTTTTTTTTGTCTTTTATGTCTTTTAAAAAAGTTTTTTTTATACCTTTCCATCCAAAGTCTCACTAAAGCCAAATCAGATCAGATTGACATTGGTATTCTTGAGACTTTTGAACACAAGTGCAAGTTTATTTTTAAAGAAGAGGTCATTTTGAACCGCTGCATAAATGAAGCCCTCTTGTGCTTTGTGTTACCTGCGTGGCTGTATAATTGATGAAGCTGTTTAGGTCTTTCTAAATTGAAATGTGTTTCAGCGCTCGCTGCGGGCTTGAATGGAGAAATTGCATTTCACCTCAGCGATTGCCCCTTTAGTTGCACGGAGCAAACAGCTCCAGGGAGGAGTGAACTGAACATGATGGAAGTGCAACCAATGAACTGGCTTATTTGCCTTTTTTTATTTGCATATGTGAAGGAGAGGAAGTGCCATCCTTCCTTTCCCCACACTTTCTGACATAGCAACAACATGATGAGTATGAGTAGGATGGATGGATGGTTAGATAGATAGATGGATGGATGGATGGATGGATGGATGGATGGATGGATAGATAGATAGATAGATAGATAGATAGATAGATAGATAGATAGATAGATAGATAGATAGATAGATAGATAGATAGATAGATAGATATGGTAACTTTGAGGTATATGGGTTGATGGATGAATGGATGGATGGATTGATAAAACGTTGGATAGATAGGTAGATGCATGGATAGATAGATACATAGATGGATGGATGGATGGATGAATAGCTAGATAGATATGGTAACTTTGAGGTATATAGGTTGATGGATGAATGGATGGATGGAAGAATGGATGGATGGATGGTTAAAACGTTGGATAGATGGATAGGTTGATATATGGATGTATGGATAGATAGATAGATAGATAGATAGATAGATAGATAGATAGATAGTTAGATATGGTAACTTTGAGGTATATGGGTTGATGGATGAATGGATGGATGGATTGATAAAACGTTGGATAGATAGGTAGATGGATGGATAGATAGATACATAGATGGATGGATGGATGGATAGATAGATAGATTACATAGATACGATTAGATAGATTTATTTATACCTTTAAGTGTTAATTATTGATAGTTATGAGAATTGCTTTCCTTTGTTCTATGTTCTATGAACGTTTTGCAGAGAATCACTTGCTTTTCATTTTAAAAGAGATTAAAAAAAGCATTGTAAAAAGATGGGCATTGTTGTTGTTTGGTTATGTTTGTTAAAAGTTGTTAAAAATGTTAATAAAAAGATACATACAAAACAAATAATAGATAAAAGCAAAGATAAAAATACTGCACACATAACAATACTGTATTGGTGCTGGAGCTTGTTTTGACGTCAGTTTGTCTTCTCTTTCTTCTCTTTCTCTCTGGTTCTACATCTCGGTGAAGGCTGGTGGGATCTGCTCAGGGTTTCTAGGTTTATCTCTGTCCTCTCACAAAACACGGGATTCCTTAATTGCTCATAATCTCACTATCCGAGCATTCAGCCGTGAGCTTTTAAACGTATCGCGCATGAATATTCATTAGCTACTCATTATATTTACATCAACCTTGAGTCTGTTTTGAACACATTTATTATTTAAAACGCCTAAATTGTGTCTAAAACGTCTTTGTCAGTGACATTTGCCCGGACGTGCAGATTAAAATAGAATTTTAAGCTCTTATTCAATAACACGGCGATAAATGTGAAATATCTGTTTGTGGCTGAATAATTTTCCATGGCTGCTCACGGTCTCAAACATTAACGGAAAGCTAAAAAACAAACCACCTGATTGTGGTTTTCACACACACTCGAACTCACACATTTACTCGCACAGACCTCACACACACACACACACACACACGCACACACACACACACACACACACAAACAAATTTAAACATAGTCTCACACACATAAAACACAATCACACACATACACATACACACACATTCACACAAACAAACTCACAGACACACATTTACTTGCACACACACTCCCACACAATGTCTCACACAAATATACACATAGTCTCTTACACACATACATACAGTACACACACACACACACACACACACACACACACACACACAGTCACACGTTAACACACATGAACACATGTGAACTTGCCCACACCCACCCATGCACACACACATACACAAAAGCACACTTACAGAAATACACATACACACTCTCACAACTCTCACACATTCACACAAACAAAAACTCAGACACACATTTACTTGGACACACACTCTCACACAAAATGTACACAGTCTCAGATACATACTCACACAAACATACAGTCACACACTCTAACACAAACCCACACACACACACACACACACACACACATATATTCACTTGCACACACTCTCTCCCACACACACACACACACGTACACAAAGGCATACACTCACACAAACAAGCATTGACACACATTTGTACATAAACAATCATCTACACACAAACACTGATACACGTTCAACGTTTTCATCAGAACGTTCCTCACTGTCCTTGTACTACAGATAAAACTAAATAACCAACGACAAATGAAATGGTTTAATTCCATATGATTGATGGGCAGACGTATAATGTGTGTCTAACACAGGTTAATGTTTCTTAACAGACTGAAGACCTTCTCCATGCGTGGTGTTGCTACCAGTACGTTCCTATTGCCACACACACATCGGAGAGCATCCGGAACGTTCCTCACTGGATTCTCTTTGTCCTGCCCAGCATCTCCTGCTCTCTTCCTGACCCGCGGCACCTCAGCTGCTGTTCAGACCGCGGAACCTTCCAGAGCATCAGCTGAAGCCTCAAGCTCAGCTGCTCGGAGAGATGATCAAACCCCAAAAAGTCCTGTCCTCCAGCTGAATCCACCACGTCCATCAGCCAGAATCCGCTCTGTGTGTGTGTGTGTATACTCTTATCTACGTTGGCTTCACTTTATATTTTTCTCAAAATTATAAATCTATAATTTTCTCATTTTGCACACTTTCATAATGTATTTCATGGTTGTTCAAAAGTTCAAGTTCAAGTTTATTTCCCTAACGCTTTTCTTAGTCCAAGACCAACGCAACGTCGCTATGCAGTCTATCAAAGTGGTTGAGTAATTTAAAGCTTTAAGTGTTTATTATGGTGTAACCTGAAAACCGTGCTTGAGTAAAAGAAAAACTGTAAAAATGACTCAATTACAAGTCAACAATTCCTAAAAGACTTGAGTAAAAGGAATAAAGAATCCAATTTTAAAAGAACTTAAGTATTTTACTAGAATAAATTCAGGCTCAAAAAACACTACTCATGTGAAAACCAAGAAACTCTTTATTTATGAAGTTTTATTTCCTGATTTAGAAATGAAATTTAACACCCCAATGTTTCAAAATGGCAGAACAAAATAGATTAAAAGAGAAAAAACGACAATCTCAAATGTGCAAAAAAGTGCAACCGCTAATTCACGTAAACCGACATAAATATCATCCAGTACCTTCAGCATCCTGCAGATGGCGATATCACCTCAACCGTTTAAGAAATTAACCGCTGTAATTGTCGCGCACAATCAAAACGGTAAGTGTCCATTCAAATGTAGTGGAGTAAAGAGTACAGACACTCAATCACAAATGTAGCCTAAAAAAAAGTAGAATAGCGTAAAAGTAGAGAGTCAAAGTTGCTTATACTTCAGACACTCAGTACAAGTACAAAGTAGCCAAAAAAAAGTAACACAATCCCTTTACTCAAGTACTTTACACCACTGCTTAAACGCCACAAACAGCAAATAAAAAACACCAATTTTTATACTCAATCCAAATACAAAGTAGCCAAAAATACTCAAGTAACAAAGGCCATCTTTACGCCTCAGTGGTGTGCGCACACTTGCCGAATAAATCAGATTGTGAATCTAACAAATTGGAGCAAACAACTCCAAGAGCTCCAAATGCATCACAATGCCATTTTGTCCGTAAACGTGTTTTTGGCTCCTGGTTCCCAGTCTAATCTAGTCACCGGAGATCAATAGATCTGTATTTATTAAGGCGCAATGCACACGAGCGGCGTTCCGGCCCGCGGCGAGAGCACATAATAGCCAGCTTGCATAAAACTCATCCTGCGGAGATTTACTGTACGTATCAAAGCTAAATTGTCCCCTCAGACGGCGTTTAGTGGCTTATAATGGCGCGGGATTGTGCGCCCAAAATGACTCACTCGCTATATTTATTGCTTTCTGACGCCGACGACTGTAAATAAGCCTTCACAAAGCAAACGCTCTCCCTCGCTGAGGCGGCGGGACCAATCACGCACTCCCTCATTGTTGTCCATGTCGTTCGTATGTTCCGCTTTCAATTTGGCATTCATGAACACGCAATCGGTGGCATTTCACAGCGAGCAGAGGAAGATTAATATTTTTAGCTGGTGAATGGTGCGGAGAGGAAACCATCTCCGCTGATTTCCCAGCTCATTCTTCATAAGCTGGGACATGTTCTTCAGATGGGGCTTTAATGAAGCTGATGGTGATGGCTCGTGTTTTATTGGTGTGTACTTTTATTCGCCTGTTTTGTGGCGTGTAAGCAGCTGTGTAAAGTACTTGAGTAAATCGACTTGGTTGCTTGGTATGTATTTTTGGCTACTTTGTACTTCAAATCAAATCATCTTTATTAATAAAGCACTTTAAAACAACAGAGGTTGACCAAAGTGCTGTACAAAAAGCATGTAAAACCACCAATGATTGAAAACAGTATAATAAATTGTAAAAAAAAAAAAAAAATCACGGCCTAAGAAATAATAAGTAAAATATGTACTTGTACTGAGTACCAAAAATATAAGCAACTTTCACTTCTTTGATAATGAACTGTACTCTTTACTCCATTACATTTGAATGGACACTTAAAGTTACTTGTTACATTGTGATTGTGCGCGACAAGTCGGCATCTTTTTTTTTACTGGGGTTCATTTCTTGGGCGGACGAGGTGATATTTCCTTTATTCTGTCTTTATAGGTCCTTTATTCGAGTCCCGAATAAAGGACTTTCAATTCATATCAATATCGCCATCTGCAGGATGCTTTTGTCCAAGGTACTAGATGCTTTTTATTACGTGAATTAGCCAATTAGTTTTGCACATTTGAGTTTGACCGAGACTGACTTTGTGGTTTTTTTTAATCAATTTTGTTCTGCCATGCTATTAGGGAATACAACCTCATAAATAAAGAGTCTTGTTTTTCACATTTCTTGGTGATTTTTTTTAGCCTAAAATCAGTATGGGAAAAATACTTGAGCTCATTTAAAATTGGCTACGCTTCGACTTTTACTCATGTCTTCTTGGAATTGGTAACTTGTAATGGAGTCCTTTTTACACTCAATTTTTACAATTAAAGTTATCGTAATTTTCCTCAAGTACGGTTTTCAGGTTCTCTTGTGTGAGCAACGTGGAAAATGAGCAAAAAAATGGCTTCCTCTGCCTTTGTGGTTTCTCTGATGCTCCACATGACAAGGCCTGCAGGGCAGACTTCCTCTGTTTGACTTGTTTTCGTCCAGCGTTTCATCCCCGCTGTTCCACACACACAGAGGCTTCTGGGTTTGCGGTCTGTAGGGTGTGTGTTTCTGGGTTTTCTTTATCTCATCTTAACGGAAGCCTCGGCCATTAAAGGATTTTGGAGTTGAGAAGCTCTGAAGAAGTCAGCAGGCACACAGAGCCAGACACACGAGCTGGAGAACGTGTTCGGATGTGTGTCTGATAGCTTTTGTGAGGTTGGTGGTCTAGCGAGCTTCTCATTTCATAAGTCACTTTGGATAATAAAACATCTGCTTATTATTATTGGAAAAATTACTGTTCTATTACTGTATTTACGTCTAAAAAACGCAAAGGTTACGTCTTGTGTGCAAAGGCTCATGGAAGCTCTATTCATCGCTGGAGATAGACGCCATTATGGGAGAAGTATTCATGACTAGAATAAATAGTTTTATACTATTATTTAAAAAAAAACTACTTTGAAGTGATACGTTAAAATAACGTAATTTAGCCAGAAATGTAAAAATATATGAACATAAATTAGGGGGTGCTTATATTCGTGTAAATATGGTAATATATATATATTTTTTTTTTCCATAACTTTTTTCAATATATATATATATATATATTTAATTTAATTTATATATATATTTAATTTCATTAATATCTAATTTGCATATCAAAAATGTACAATATTTTTCCCATTCATATTCTTTATCTTTATTTATTGTTTACCATTGTGGCTGCTGCAAAATGTACATTTCTCATTGTTGAGAGCTGAAGTAAATCTCAGCATCTCTACGACTGGAATATGGAAAGGACATGCACAGAGAAAACCCGGGCCTTGAACTTGTGTCTATTTGGTGTGAAGTGAAAGGTATAGACGTAAAAAAATTATTTTATCCCAGTGGGAAATTCTCAGACAAAGGATATATGGTAACTATAAAGCACAGTCAACAATCTCCATGGATTACATCCGAGACACATGTAGAAAATCCCCATGACCAAAAACTGTGGTTTCAGCTCTTTTTCATGTCCTGGCCCTGGAGAAACTCATTAAAGCGCCTATTCATAATTGGGCCGAAGCTTCTGGACTGAAGGCTAGAGCTCCCTAAGGTCTATAAAAAGTGACCAGAGGCTTTGGAGACAGAAACCAAGAGACGGAAAACAAGAAGATATCGATCCCCCCCACTAAAGCCATGGGATGCAGGAGATCTAGGAGAATTTTAGAAGGGGAAAGTCATTCGTCACTCGTCGTCTGTGGTCGGAGAAAGCATTTGGCTGGATATAACCGCATCACAGAGTCTTCCAGACGTCACGCTTGTTTTGTCAGGCTGGACACGATTGAGTTTTGCCGTTGTCAGGACTATCTTAACCTGCTCTTTGTCATTCCTGCAGATTTTTCCAGCAGGTCTTTTGGCATGTATGGCTCATAGCCGATCAGAAGTTTTATTTTGAGACTCCAGTTTGATTACTTCCGGGTTTTTTGCTGCCAACGTTGGTTCTGTTTCTCTTGCTTTTCTAGCAGTTAATATCTTGCCTTGCCTTGTTTTTGTATGTCAAGTCTTGCCTGGAATTTGATCACTGCTCTCAACGTCAACATTTTGTTACTAGATCATTAAAAAAAAAAAAAAACCTCTTGTATAATTACATGTGAAACAAAAGAATACCGTATTTTTCGCCGTATAAGACACACTTTTTCTTTATATCGAAAAATACGGTATATCTAAAATCAATTATCAATCTAAATACATTTAGAATTATTGATTAAATGTTAAAGCAAATTGGTACAAAGTTGTGAAAAGTACAAACCTCTTTCTGTCAGCAGGAATTTTGTACCTTTACAAATAACCAACGAACCACTAAAGTCACTTTGTGCGCCATTCTGGGTATATTTTCTATGTGTGTTTGTGTGTCAATACAGGGGTATAGATTTCAATGTGAACGTGACGTCAAACTATCAATGTCAATACCACGTCTGTCAACTTGATGTCAAAATGGCATCAAATGATTGACTTTGATGCGCTGACTCAATTTTGACAGGATTTTGACGTCACCTTGGCACCGTGATGCCCACTAGGTTGATCTGTCTAGTGAATTTTTCCCCGTTTTGATCGTGCTCTTTGTGTACTGACCTCTGCCTGCCTGACCTCGATTTTGGAATAAAACCCTGTTTAACTCAGTTAACCCTTTGTGGTCATCTGTGGGTCCTCCACCCAGCATCCAGTGACAGTCTACGACATCGGCCATCGCTTTTTCCCTCCAAAGAGATGTTTGTTGAATCTCCGAAGCGACCCTCCACCGTGATGTTTCTGGAGACTCGCTTGCTCATTGAAATGCAAGTGACGAGATGTTTGTTGTGTAACCTTTACCCGAGCACAAGGGCTCATGGGATGCAAACCCAGTCAGGTTCCTCTGATAAGAGAGCAGAAGCATTGAAGGAGACTCCTATGAGCGCTGAAGCTTCTCATTCCCTGCCAGTCTGTACATGTGCCAGTCAACCAGGCCAAACTCTCTCTCTCTCTCTCTCTCTCTCTCTCCTGTGTTTTACTCCCATTCTCTCCATTTCAACATTCCCGCTCTTCTTGTTCCTCAGCATTCTGCACGTCTTCTCCCTGCCGACCGACTACTCCCTTCAGCTATTCATTCGTCAGGAATATTTCTTAACTCAAAAGAAGCATTAACTCTGGATTCAACTATTGACTGTTTGACGCACGTGATGTGGAACGTATGAATAATTCCGTATATACGCATTTACCCCCGCATGGTTTCAGCCTATTGATTTTCATTCAAAGTCAATTTGCTGGACGCTTGAGGAATATGAAGCTCAAAGGCTGGTTATGGAGAACGTGGCCGAGACATTATTTTTAGCGCTTTTTCCTCGCTGATATTAAAGCTGAGCTAGAAGTGCAGCTGTGCCCTCTAGTGGCAGATTTTGAATATGCATGTGTAGTGTTTTCGCTTTTGAAGGGTGAATATGATGGCAAATAATTTATTAGGTGAAGAGGATAGTGATGAAGAAGAAGAAGAAGAAGAAGAAGATCTTGGCCTCACTGAAATTGCATATTTACAACGGCAAATGACAAATACATTTATAAAAACGTGTATTAAAAAGCAATACATTGAGAAGACAAGAGAGCACAGTGCAAAAAATGATTTCGAATAACGGATTAATTAAACATAAACATTAATGCTGTACTAAAATCAGTGCACTTATTTGTTCTTGTAACTAATCTAGTAGCCACACTGTAAACATGTAACACTTTTTTTTTCGTCAAAGGACATAAATTGCATTTTTTGACCTCTGAGTCGTCACCAGGTGTGTGACGAGATTAAAGACAGGTTAATGTTTGGGTGCGTCAACCTGATTGACAGGTCAACTCCGCCTTCTACTCTCCATTGGCTGCTGATGTCACTTCCAGGCGTGGGAAAATAAAAAGGCCAGGATCCACCTCCGTGTGAATGACATTGGCCTTTTCCAAAGTCCAAGACATGATTATCCTGATATATGAAATAATATTAAATAAAAAAAAATGAAATATGAAATTCAGTCTTGAATAATAGCCTGTCTCTATTACACGCTGGTCTCTATTAAACGCCTGGCCGTCAGAATAATTTTTTTAAATAATTGCCTCTGCCACTATTGTGAGATATACGGTATGTAATGGCTATTTTCTCGGTCAGTCCAGCATTCAGCTTTTGGTCAAGCAGTTAAGAAACAACATCAGACACGTGGCTTGAAAAATAAGGATGTGGAAGTGGAGTGACACGACGACAGGAAGTGAGTTTCCGTGTGACTCACGGTCATGTAGAGAGCAGAACACGAGCCAGACGGAATCAAAGCGGCTTCTGGCAGGTTCTGTGACTGGACTTGGATGGAATAAGTCTTCGTTTGTGTTTGCATGGCCGCTGGCCCGGCTCGCCTGGTTTGGCAAATATGTCTGTCTGTCCCGGAGCTTGAATGGCTCTCACACAGTCTGTGTTGGATGTCTGAACACGGCAGGTGTGTGAGACACGCGTTTCCTGCCATAAAATCCCAAAAGCAGATGGATGTTT
Organism: Paedocypris sp. Pulau Singkep; assembly: GCA_017309775.1. Taxonomy (NCBI): domain Eukaryota; kingdom Metazoa; phylum Chordata; class Actinopteri; order Cypriniformes; genus Paedocypris; species Paedocypris sp. Pulau Singkep. The sequence continues at coordinate 12,113,228 of MU204250.1, read as the reverse complement.
GGGGCAGATGGATGACGGAGCATCCGTGTTGTACACAGTGTGAAACAACCACCACAATGCTCGGGTTTTGCCAGCTCACTTGAATCAGTGATTTGTGTTTGAACTGTGACATTTCCATGGTGAATACGAAGCAGGATGCAAAGAGAGGTGTACAAATATAAGTACCCCCCTCTGATTTTTCAGGCACAAAGTAAAATATAAAAAAAATTCAATAAATAAAATTATTAACATTTCTGGTTCAATTACGTTAATATTCTCTTAAATACTATGTAAATACTATTGTTATTCCTTATTTAACAAACCTAACTTGTGACTTAATTTTTTATCACCTAATTGTGATAATTTTTATATCGTTTCACTTGAATAATACAGTAGATAACAAAAAGTCGATTCTAGTGGTCAGGACTTCATTTCCCAAGAATCTTTGCTCTCTAGTTAGACTCCACACATGCGCAGAGCAATTGTTTCAAGGGCAGGCCTGTTTTAAGCTGTTTATCCGACGCCGTCTTAATTGGCATGTAATTATTAGCAACAAATGTATGTAAAAAATATAGAATATATAATAGAAGTGTGTGTTTATGTATATGTATATGTGTGTAAACACCTTTTGTTGCTTTAGTGTTCGCTCTCGGTTCTAATGTAGCAATGTGATATTGTATGGAAATTGTTAGCGTCGTCTGCCATCTAGAGGACAAAATAGGCATCGACACTTTCATCCTCGTTTCTTTTTGTCTTCAAATGTCATGAAAATGTAGGTGTTCGTGTATTTAACTTATTGAATCCATGATGGCAAGTGTGACAGTTCTGTGATGTATTTGTTGAATTGAAGCATCAGTGATAGCGTGTTGATTCCTGATTGCCTTAAATAATCAATTCAACACTCAGACGTGACCTATTCGACATGTTTACAACCTGTCCATGGAGTGCGGTCCATTTTTGACCTGTTCATTTATTTTAACACGAAGATGCTATTGAAACTAATGTTTGTTTTTGCATTTGTGAAACAGTTTCCAATATTTCCACATGGTGGCACTGCGACACAATTCTTTCAGTTTGTTCGATTTTTCTTCTTCTTTCTACTTTATTTTAACCACTAAATAACATGTCTGTGTCTTCTGACTAAACGTTGAGGAGTCACTTAAACTGCTTTCTTAATTTCTGGGTCACATGGAGATTACATATGTCTATTCCTTTACTTCTCATAGTTATCGATTTACAATTCCTTTATTTTTACGAAAAATCAGACGTTTTAAAATGAATGTTGAAACGGAAATGCAAATAGAAAGCTCCTCACAGAATCACTGAGGCATCCCATTTACGTTTTTGTTTTTCATTTTACATTTTCGTTTAAAATTTTTCTTTTTAGCTTCAAATTTTTTGTTTGTTTCTTAATTTTGTGTATGGGCTTATGGCACTAGCTCTGATTGGCTGGTGAGAATGTGATTGGCAGATGCTTGACTAGGAAATGGTGAAGGAGTTGAGCAAGCGCTTAAACATTCAGAATCAGAGCATCTTCATCCGCTTTGTACTTATCCGCTTGTAGTGAGGAGTTCTGGACCGACACCTTCACGTCACAGCACCAGATGTGTAGAAACAAAAATGTCTACTATTATTCTGGAGTAGTCTGCCCTAACAATGAATTAGCAAAATTTAGCAAAAATAACACTTTAATAAAAAAATAATACTAATAGCAGTTTGTTTTATACTAATATTAGAACATCTGTATATAACACGGTGTACACTGAACTTCTCCCAAACTTTCTGGTCAAGCAGCTGCCAATCACATTCTCACCAGCCAATCAGAGTAAGCTCCGCCCCCACATGGATAATAAAAGGAACGAAAAAATCTGAAACAGAAAAATGAAGTTTCAAACAAAAACGTGAAGATTTCAATCTAAAAATAAAAAACTAATATCAATAAGAAGCATTTTTGTTTCTTAGAAATCCAAGTTTGATAATCCGATTCCACGTCTGAAGACACGCAGTAAAAGAAAACCTTCATGCAGAACGGCAGCGATCAGTTTGATTAAATTCCGACTGCGTGTTGGAGACCCCCGTTGTGTTTCTGCGACAAGGACAAGGCCTCGTCCGCCACTCTTAGCGGATTAGCCGCGAAACAGCCCCAAATCCCGCGCGTCAAGGTTGTTTAATCGAGAGAGTTGTTGAAGAAGAGCAGAAACAACACCGCCGCTCGTCCTCTTCAGCTTCTATGAGGAAATGTACAGTAAGAGTCGCGCTTAATGACACTCAGGCGAGACGACCTTGATTTGAATAGACCCCGCGCTACGAAATTAAAGTAGAAAAAAGTTTTGTCGATGTCAAGGGTTCTCGTGTTCTGGAGTGTCCTTCAGATCTCCACACACTTGCTTTTCATTTGCCAGCACTGATGCCGTGCTCTTATCAATTTTTGAGTTGTCCCAACTTGACTGTTTTTTTTTGGATGCGCAAAATCAGTTTATTTGGTATTGAAGTGAAAAGCGTCTGTGGCAGCATGTTAACTTTGGTATTATCATAATAATTAAACGAAATAAATGTAATAAATGCATGAATTGGTTTTATAATGCAGTGTTGCTCGGATTATACATGTTCGACTTTTTCGCAGACAGACATTTGTAGTCGAATACAGAAAAGATGTTTTCTTCAATTTCCTATCCCATTTTGTTTGTGAAACGAGTGTTATTTTCAGTTCATTTCTAGAATAATACATTGATCAAACACCAATATTTGCTGATATATATTTTTTTTTCATCAAAAACTATTTAACCAAAGCAAAACATAATTTCGCTTTAAAATATAGATGGGTTTTTATTTTTTCCCGAGGGCATTATAAGAGAACAATAAAATATTATACAAACATGATGATGGTTCAAAATAATAAATACACTTTTTAAACCGAGAAACGCTCAACCATTTAGAGGTTTTAGTGCGATTAGGTTAATTTTACAAGATGAAATTTCATTAAAAAGTAGTTTTTAACTTGTGATTTCCATTGAACTTGAGAAAGTTAGGGTCAACCAAAGGTCACCGGGGCCCGACAATGACAAGGTCTGTTTTCCAGTGTAAATAACAGATGATTTTTGGTTATGAGCGATCAACTCTGCTGCGTTTTCTCTGAATTTGACTTCACAAACGTTCACAATCAGACGGAGTGTTTGATAAGAGCGGCGCCCCCCCGCTGAAGTGTGTGTCAAGAGCTGTAGTTCAAGTAAAGTGCAGAAAGACACTTCCAAAAACGAACGATGTTCACAGAGAGTTAAAAGTTGAGGCGTTTCCGTCGCATTTCTGTCATTTGGCTGATTTGCTGCAGCCAAAGGTGGAAATGACTGGAATCTATTTAATGCACGTCCGGAAAAAACCTCCTTTTAATTAGTGTCTTGCTAAAAAGCATAATGTTTCACAACATTGAAAGCTTAAAGAAGTGTAATATTTCTTTAAAAAAAAAAAGTATGACATTAGCACATGTTTTTGATCTAAGGATTTGTATTCTCTTTGTGTGTTTTGGAACTAAACTTGTGTTTGTTTAACATTAGAAGGACATTAAAATAAAGATAATATTTCTGTTGTTTACTTGAATATTGTCCAATAATTTATAAATAACACAATTTCTCTACAACTTTTTCATTCTCACTCACTGTTGCTCTTGTATCGTTTTATTTCAATTTAGCTTTCTCTTTTTCACTCTTACTCTCTCTTTCTATTTTTTCTTTATCTTTTAATTTTACTTTCTCCTTTTCACTCTCACTTTCTCTGTCTGCTTCTTTCCCTCTGTGATTTACTCTCTCTCTCTTTTGCTCTCACTCTTTCTCGTTTTGTTTCTAACTTTTTCTCTCTCTCTCTTTTCTCTCTCTCTCTCTCTCTCACACACACACTGAGAAAATTGCTGTCACTTTCTTTCAATTTTATTCACAATTTTTTGTGTCTTTCTCTTTTTTAGTTGTATTCTCTTTTTCCACTCTCATCACTCTTTCTGTCACTCTCAGCTCTCTTTTTCACTCTCACTCACTATTCTATTTTTATCTCTCTTCTCCCTCTGTCTCCCTCTTTCTCTCTCTCTCTCTCTCTCTCTCTCTCTCTC
>MU204250.1:12085951-12102060 GCA_017309775.1 Paedocypris sp. Pulau Singkep | reverse complement strand
AGAGAGAGAGAGAGAGAGAGAGAGAGAGAGAGAGAGAGAGAGAGAGAGACCAGGCAGCAGATAAAGCAGATAGTTTTGTCATAAACTGTAAATGTTGAAACAATGCGTTCAAAAAGCATTGGATTATTATTCTATTCTATTTTTCGAGACAAAAGCCTTTAATAATCCATTTGTTCCCGCTTTCAGCAGAGCAAAATGTGAACAAAGCAGCGAGCATGTATTTCTGGAAAATGACAATTATCAATGAAAATGTAAATGAAAACCGTCCTATGGTGACACAGAAGCAACAATTATATCCTCTCGAAAATTTGCATTTTAATTAATCGTTTTTGATTGCAATCATGTCAAGCATTAAGTTATTTCTAATTAAGAGGAGCACCGGTGCATTTTTACTCGGGAAAATACAGTTTCAGAGCCGGAGAAGGAAAGTCACCAGATCTTTCCGATTACAGGTTCTGCCATCTACAGAACTAAAACAAAAGTACAACGAAGGAGAGTTAATACACAACTTTGGATCAGAAGGACTCACACAACCCTGATTTTTTATCACTACACATTTTGAATGTAGGCGGGGCTAGACTTGAACAACCAATGACATTTCTTTATAACCCAAAGTCTCACACCAAACACTTTCGTGATATGGGACAATGCTTTTTGTTAAACATTTATTTATTGTTTACTTTTTTGTCTTTATATAGTCCCCCCAAAAAAAAACCGATATGAATATAAAAACAAGCTTTCCTTTGATTTTGGACTGGAAAATTGACCTTAGGCGTGAGTGAGAGTGTGAATGTGTGTGTGTCACTTTGCGAAAGGTTGGCCACCATGGCAAACTGTTGGCCCCGCCCTCTGGCCCTGAGCAGCTGTGATTGGCTCCTGCTCCCGGTGACCCAGAAATCGAAAAAAAAGTGATAGAAAACGGATGGATAGTTTTCATAACTGGCAAAAAGACTAAAATCAGAACAATAATAAACATTATAAAAATCTAATGAGCGCCGATACGCAGTTTGCATGCCACTAGTCTTCATTCCCTGTGGAAACAGCAGATTCATCTCAACTTTTTCATCAACTGTGAATGAAAATCAGCTTTCCAAATCTCTTTGCGTGGTCACATGACCAAGCCACTCAAGGAAAAGTGGCCTAGAGCAGAATCCTCAAGTAGCTGATGCCATGGCAACCACTCACTCAGCTAAACTACACACACGTCTGTGGGCAGTTGATTACGACCTTATAAGGCTTTTCTCAGAGAACTGATATGGTGGAGTCATATCTGAGACCAGCCGCTGCCGGACGCCTTATACAGCCAGCCAATTTAAAACACAATTTTACACACATTATCTACACATAAATGAAAAGGTGAGACCTCAGGAATGTAGTTGGGTGATGTACTGCTTTCTGGAAATTCTCTTCTGTAATAAATATGTCTTTTATAAATATTAGAAAGAGTAGAATTGGGGAGTGCGGCAATCATTTATTTTTATTAGGGTTAGGGTTGCTAACTTTTCATTAGTGATTCGTGTGTGTGTGTGTGTGTGTGTGTGTGTCCAAACTGCCTTCTATGGATGTATGTTTGTGTGTGCATGTGTGTGCATACTTGTATGTGCACAGGTGTGTGTGTGTGTGTGTGTGTGTGTGTGTGCCCGAATGTACAAAAATGTTGAATGTATGTGTCTATTTATATGTGTGCAAGTGTATATGTATTTTTGTACGGGTTTAGGCATGTGTCTATCTATGTAGGTTTGTACGTGCATTTTTAAGTATGTTTATGTATGTGTGTGTATGTATGTGCTTTATGTATTTATGTGCATTAGTTTGTCTGTATTTGTGTATGTGTATGTAGTATGTGTGTGTGTATTTGTGTGTGTATGTGAGATGCTTTGTCCCACAGCGGGAAGTTGCATCACACAACAGCAGAACGGATATAAAATATAAGATATAATATAAATATAAGAATGTAGTGGTATAGAATATATAAAGACTCATATATAAAAGTGTAAAAAATAATAAATTATATTAAAAAAAATATAAAATAATAAAAGTGAAGTGTTTATTCACTTTTTGATTTATTTTATATATGTACGTATATACAAATACTCATTATCATATATACATATATAAAATAAATCAAAAAGTGAATAAACATGCATAAATTAATGAATGCATATGTTAAATGCTTGTATGTGCACATGGTTGTGTGTATTTGTGTGTGTGTGTGTGTGTGTATGTGTGTTTGTGATGTGCACACACATACACACACACACACACACACACACACACTTGCATTTTTAAAATAATAAAATAATAACCTTAATAAAAAACAGTTATAACCTCAAATTACATCTCAAATTAACCTTAAAATTACATCTTGACCCTCAAAAAGATCTTCAAAGTTGGACAAAGATCCTAGAAAAAGACCCCACAAGTAACAACGTGGCCCCACTTTGTGCTAAAAACAAAAGCCCAAGCCCAAAAATCTGAGCCCAATATTGTGCTAAATGCAGGAACACACACACACACACACACACACACACACACACACACAGACAGACACACACACACACCTTGCCATGCTCTTATCATCTCAGCACACCTCTTTCAGCAAACACTAAGCACATTCCCAGCGCTTAAGCAATGCTGTTTCAGCAGACATTGATAGCATGTTCTGTAAGAACACCTCAGGTCTCTGAACTCCGTGTATTGATTCACCTCCGCTCTCTCAGAGCTGGGGAAGGTCTCTTCTCGGGCCTAAATAAGTAATGTCAAATGGAATCGTTTACCCTGGAGTGAAGGGTTAAGTGTTTCTGATGCATTTTTTTTTTTTATCCAAAAAACTGTGGAAAAGTTGGAGGTGTGTGCTGCTTGTGGAACCTGAGGTAACGGTGGATTCTGAGCTCCAGTCAAAGGTCGGAAGTTCTTTCATGAAGTCTGATGGAAATTAATTATTGAACTCTCTATTTCTTTTTATCTTCCAGATCTAAACACCAAGCTACGTGTTTGCAACAACAGGACAGGCCTTCAACTCCGTGTGGAAAACTCCTTGTGGGAATGAGAGATTTGTGTGCTGATATTGAAAAAATAATACCAGATTGACTGGGATTGGCTTCAGCTCCCCAGGACCCAGAAATGGATAAGATGTTTAGAAAATGAATTCCTGAATCATTTCACATCGAAACTACAGAAAACACATCCGTATTAAAATACACAAGTAAAATATACAAAATAAAACAAAAATAAACAACTAAATGCATCTTTCTAAATGAATTTTAAATGAACAAGATTACTTCATAATATTTTGTTTTAAGACAACAAAATTCATGTATGTACAGAATAAAGAAAAGTAAAGTGAGTGAGATTGTATGCACTATACTAGTATATACAAAATAAAAAAAATGTATGAAATAATATTACATAAATGTCATTAAAATATCTCAATTTACAAAACAATTTATGATGAATTAAATGATAATATTATTTCATACATTTTTAAATTTTGTATATACTAGTATACATCAGTTATATACAGTATATACTGTGCATATATGAGTGTAAATATATATAATTTTCATACAATTTCATACAATTTCATACAATATATACAGTATTTACAGTATATACGGTGCACTTCACGATCGAATGAGACAATTTTGAAATATTTGAAAAATGTGTGTGTGTGTGTGTGTGTGTGTGTGTATCTAAAGCATCTGTCTGATTGCAAGTGTTATCATCCTGCACTATAGACTGTAGTTGAGAAGCAGCTGGTTGAGGAAGTGTCAGTGTGAAGAAGAGCCACAGAAGATAACCAGACCCTCAAGTTCATGTTTGCTGTGGTTACACCCTGAGACCGCACCGTTTAATACTGAGAAAAAAAGAAAAGAAAAGAGAAAAGCCTTTACTCATCATCACTGAACCGTTGAGTCAAGATACAATCGAGATACAATCCCTTTCACAAGTCTTTGTCTTGAAAGATACAAAATAAACTGACAGAATAAAGAAAATAAGGTCTTCTTATAGTAGAAGAGATTATCACACTCTGGTGAGACTGAAGTTGTCTTGTGTTTTCTCTGGACCTCTGGATGTTTGTTTGCTCTGTTTATGCTGTTAAATAAACATCGTAAATTTTACGACTCGCTGCCTTTTAGGGAAAAATGTGTTATTTTTTTACTGACGTCACGTTTGCACCAAAACCAACAGCTGTGAAATCAAATGTTAAAGCATCAATATAGTGAATGGGAAAAAGTAAGAACAACTGATGACGTTTAGTGCCACAATAAAAGACCAGGTGGGACTTTTGCTTGTTTACTGCTCCATGTTTAATAAGGGAAATGCAGTTTTCACCTCAAATTAATATTTATTTACCAGCGTGTATTAGTACATATTTTGATTCATTTATAAACATTAATGTGCCAGTTTCTTGTATGTATATTTTATATTACTACCAGTATTGCATATTTTACTGTTGTTTTTTTTCTCTCAAAATGTAGAGACAAAAAGATGAGAAAGTCTATTGTGACTTGTTTTGGAAAATCACTGGTGTGTCAGATAATCTTTACATGTTTCTTCTTTAAAGGTATATAAAAAAAGTTATATTTCGAATAAATCGCGTATTGTTCAATAATTTAATTTAGTTAAACACATAAAAAATAAAAATATAAAAATAAAAAGCTAACTACTAAGCACCTATTGCATAATAAGAGAGACTGTTTAGAGTAGACGTGTAAAAGTTTTACTTGCGTTGCTTTAGAATTTCCCACGCAACTTTGACATAAGCACTGATTTGCACAGCTTTATAAATCATATTCACTGGAGACTATCCATATACTGAACAGTCAGCGCTACGCAGAACCGCCCAATGACGACACCACCCGCCTTCTTTTTTTGACGTACAGCTTTCCTGACTAATCACCAAACGGGATTGTCAAGCACGTGAGTTTCCACTAACGTAAGCGAAGATTTAGGGGCGGGGTTACAGTGGGCCTGGGTCCTGCGTTTGGTTGTGAGGAATCCCTGCATGAGATTTTGTGAGTTTTCTTTATCCTTTTGTGATTATTTGTACGTGTGTTTATTTTCGAGATGTTTTTAAATCCAGACTGGACGTTTACGGTCCTAAGCGATGTTGCCTTTAACGTTTACGTGAACATTCAGCCCCCTGTTTCAGAAATAACTGTTTCCTGTATGAAACTAACCGTTCGGTCATTTCACATTTGAATTAAATTAATGTTTGTGTCACAAAATAGCTCGTCATGTTGAGAAACAAACCTCACGTGGCGTCTCAAAAGCTCGTAAATTGATTTGTACCGTGGTTACCTCATGTTTACTGGTTTAACGGTGTATACTTTTATGTATTTCACTGATGTCAAATCAATAATAAACGGTTGTAAACGGCGTTTATTATTAATACGAGCGGAGAACTTCACATTCTTTAAACCGTACGCTTTCCAACATGGTTTATTTTAGCATGTTTTTTCCCCGTTAAGAGTTATTTTCTACCTTTCAGTACTTACTTTCGATGTGTGAAGTAAAATGCACGTTTCATGTGTCTGACAGATTTGGACGCGAAGCTGGAGATCACCACACCTTGTTTTTGGGACAACTTCATCCAGAACTATTACATCACTGCCCCTGGAAACTTGCATGGAGTAGTTGTGGACCAAGACCGCAGTTGTTCGTTGTTTTTGTAGATGGCACAGACGAAGCACCTTTAGGTGAAGAAGGTTTTACTGCAGAGATGGATCAGCAAGCATCTGGAGGCGAGGAGCCGAGCAAATCAAGCAAGAAGAAATCCAGTGACGACGATGGGAAAAACAAGAAGCTGGTATGTTTGTTTATTCTGCTTGACAGGCCACTTGGTCTGTTATCGGTGTTTTAAATACTTGTGTTGGCGAAACTCGATATTTTCTGTAGAGTTTAGCGATTGAAAAGAGTCCACAGACTTCGGTAAGAGTTATTCTGCGTATTGCGGTTTGTTTCGGTAATCTGACGCTAAATCCGTAAAAAATGAAATGTCATTCCTCAATAAGTAGTTTTTAATAAAATGTACTGTCCCATAAATCCCCCAAAATGTGGCGTGACGTTAGACCATATGGTGCTCGATATGAAAGATGACAGGAATGTGAAAATAGAATGTAGTTTTATTGCTTTACAATACTCGGATTTGGAGTGATGTGTGTAATCATTGTTGTTATAATGCTCAGCATCATTTTTTCCTTTCGGTTTGTTGAGTTGCTTTTCACAGCAGGGATGAACCAGCTCAGCACTCTCGGGTGAAGCTGTGGAACGTATTATGTCAAAGAACCTGAACCCCATGAAAATGTGCCGTCGGAATTCAGTGGTCAAACTTTTCGGAAACGTTTATCGACGGCTTCCCCGTCCTCTCCTCGGTTGTGAAAGTGGAGCAGTTGCTTTCAGTGAACGCCGTTAAAAAGTGCTGACGTGACCTCAGGCTACAGAAGGAACCATGTGATGCTTAATAAACGTGTTTATATCTCAAGCTGATGAGCACTGAGGATATGATTGTCGAGCGGCTTGGCTTTTACGGTCCCTGCCGGACTTGGACTCTTCCAGCGCAACAAAAACTTTTTTTATATTCAGGAAAATTTAGTTTTTTTTTAATCGCTGGATATTGTTGTTGTTGTGTGGTTTGTTGTAAATGTAATGTTGTTGTCAGCACTCTGAGATCATGTGAAGTAAGTGTTGCAAATGCTGTTGTCACTATTTCTCATAGTTTTTGAATAATATTGATACATTGATGGCTAGATGGATGGACAGATACATAAACGGATTTATAAAAAGATTAAGTATCTCTCCATACTCTTACTTTCTATCTATCCATCAATTTACTTTCTCAGTTGTCCATTTGTTCTGTCTATCCATCTAATCTCTATCTTTTCATCTATTCTCCCTCCCTCTCTCTCTCTCTCTCTCTCTCTCTCTCTCTTTTTGTCATCTCTTTTTCTTCTCTTCTTGTTCTTCAATACACGTTCACTTTTTATCCCACCGTTCTCACCATATTTATCCTCTCACTATATTTATTGATTTTCTATCACTATCTAGGTAGATAATAGATGGATTATTTGATGAATGATGGATGTCTATCTGTCCATTCTTACTTCAATCATTTTTTTTCTGTATCTCTCTCTCACACACACACACACACACACACACACACGCTCACATATTTTTAAATGTGTTCTTTTTTCACCTTATACCTCCATTGTATCTCTCTCTCGCTCTATCCATTGATTTATCTATTTATTCTCTTTGTCTCTTATGCACTATCCCTCTGTTCATCCATCATTTTCATCTGTCTTTCTGAGTTTCTGTCTATTTTAAAAATTGTATTTGGCAATAATTTCTCAACTGTATGGTAGTAATTATTTTTTATGAGATTTTGAAGCCTGCAAAACTTTTAAATTCCTCTTTAAATGTCTTCTGCCTTCCTAATTAGTGATGTTGTTTACTTGACTTGGTCTATTTCGAGACGCTTGTATTACTCTTGCAGACCCACACACTTCCCATTTAGAAGTTTGCCGTTCCATCTGACACGTGCTGTTACTGACAGGTCGGTTTGGGTTTCCCAAAGCGCCGTGAATATCATTCAGTCATCTCGCAAGGTCCTGGACGAGGCTTAGTGTCACTGTAGGGTTCCGGATCAAATGAGGTGAATAAGTGTCTAAGTCTGTGTAATCTGTGTACGCATTGTAGCTTTGCTTAACAGCTTGTCTCCAGTGAAATGATCATTCACCGCACCAGCTTCAAAACCATTGAGCTCCGTTGGGAGCCGCAGGAATCCCTGTTTTTACGAGCTCCATTTGATTTGTGGAATGTAAACCGATGGGAGCCAGATGGAGGTTTTCAGAGGCTCGTTTGGTTGCCGATCAGGGTACAGAACGTGTCATGGTCAGGGTGCAAAACTCATTTTTCTTTTTGCCTCTCTGGCAGCCATGGAAATTGAAGTCCTTGTTGGTTGTATTTGCTTGTTGTAAAAAGCCTGGTAAATTGACGGAGAATTACCGGCAAAGCACTCTTTGTCTTTACAGTAAAAGCACTGCCATTCTGTCATTTTACCGGTAAAACGCCATTCACACAGCATTTTCAAAATACCGGTATTTTCAGGGACGTCGTTAACTGCCGACACCTTTTAAACAGCTGGACCTGTGAACGCGTGGGAATGTTGTGATTGGCTCAGAGAAGTCGTTTACGTATTCGGGCAGTCCAGATCATGGGTTCGATTCCCAGGGAAAGCAGGAATTAGTTGAATTGTAAAATTGTAATGAAATGTAGGTTGCTTTGGATACTTTAAATGACAGTAAAGTAAATAATATACTGGCGTTTGTCTGTTCACACATGACTGCATGCCAGTAATTTACCGGCAATTTACCGGTAAGGTCTGTATGTGTGAACGGGGCTAAAGAGCAACACATGTGCTCCTACAGTTGTGTCATCTTCTCTGCTTCTCTTCTGGTGGTTCATGCAGCTTCTCACTTTACTGCTGACGGGAGTGGAGACTCGGAGCTGATGTCATTCGCTCTTGCTGGTGATCTCACTGTAATGCAACACCTCCTGAGACGTGGCCAGTGTGTTTGTTGAGGTTTATCTTGACGTCCTGGTACAAAACATCTGGTGTTACACAATCTTCTCACCAAAAGTCCTCGCTGAGTTAATAAGAAGTGAGACATTTCCATAGATTGACACCAAGCTGTGTTTTTGCACCAATAGGACGTGCCTTAAACTTCTTGTGGAAAGCTTGTTGAAAATTCTTGTGGAAATGTTTTCTAATGAGAAAAAAACAAACGTAGAACAATGAGATGTCTGAAAATATTGTTTAGACGTGTGTTTCTGGGTTGTGGAAGAATTTGTGGGTTTTTAATTTTTGCCTGGGGCTGATTGAAATGGAAACAATTGGAAAATATGTGATTATTTGCTTAGAATAGAATGTCTTTGGTGTCATTGTAACATTGCTAAAATATATAGCAAAAATACAAGAAGCAAAATAGATTGTGTTCAAAAGAAAATGTAGAAGTGTAAAGTGAAAGTGTTGACAATTTTAGAACCTCATTTAACTTGACAAACCAGAGAGATCTAAGTAGTGTAGTCATTACCGGCACTGTGTGAAACGCAGGCATTGTATAGAATGTCTAGGTGTGAAATGTCTGCGCCGCTGCCTACTTTCCCAGGCATTATAAAGAATGACGTCACGCCACGTGTGGAATGTCCAGATCGAAATGGCCTTTGATAGCCAATCGTCAAAAAAAAAAAAAGCGTGAAATGTTCTTGGGTTCATTGTGAAAGTAGACAAAAAACATTAATCACAAATGTCATCGTCCTTGAGGCATCATTGTAATCTCGATATCAACTGATTCTGCTTCCACGCCTCTGATGTACTAATGTAATGTAACATTTTATTAATGTTTGCCAAATGTATCCGAACACATTTTATTTTGTAATTCTAGGTTTATTGGGAAAAAATATTTCTCAAGGCTTTGAATTGACCAACTTCTGATTTCGTGCTTTATGTACTTTTTTTTTAAGAACCGGAAGATGATTTTTTCATTGTTGTGCAATTTCACACATATCAGGGAAATGGAAAAAAATCTGCAACGTCATTACTTCTTCCTCGTCATTTACAAGTATTGTTGTAAGCATCATGACTCGAAATTGCAAACTAAACGTTGACCGACTTCAAGTTGTGTGCTTTTCCATAACGTTTTCCAGAGTAAAATACATGGAATACCAAATTCCAATGTGAAATAAGTTACACATTCGACTGTTCGCCTTTCAGTCATTGTGTAGAAATCCGACATCTAGCTGGCGCCTTTGTCCACGTTTCCAATATTCTGTGCATTGCCTAATTTCTCGCATTATCGAAAACATAGTAAGTAAAAGTGTTTATGTTCATGTAAATTTTAGTAGTAAATTTGTAGTTTTTGGTAGACTTCATATGTTCTTGTATTGATACCAATAAAAAGCCCTCTAATTCAAGTACTGGTAAAAAAGTGCTTTTGATTACATGACAGGCCAGTGTATCCCGCCATTGAATATATATGTTTGTGTGACAGGGCCATGTCTGGTTTTATTATAAATCTGTCCTGAGCTGGATTAGAGGAAGGTTCCAGTCCTTCAGAGGATGCTGAGTGCTATCACAGTGCTGGATTCCTCTAATGCACCGACTGTGGCTAATCTTTACAGTCGGCGCTCGGATCAGACGCTCAAGGAAGGCTAGAGACAAGAGCCCGCCGTTCGTTTACTGGGTTTAGATGGGGAACGCTGTTCTGTTGACCGTCCAAATAAAGACCCAGTTTTGGCAACTGGTGTGTTTACTTGACGAGCCAAGCTAGTTTTCCCAGCTAAGTTCATTAGCTCACCATACTGACTGCTAGTGGGTTGGGAATTTTCAAAATGAAAGTCCTTCTTGCTGGGATTTAGTGCTCGTGGTGGCATCATAGAAATGGAATTCTGACCACCGGATGCGGCTCTCAATGGGCAACTCCGCACTCAAACTAAGATTTTACCGTTATCAGACATTTTCACACTTGAGGGAAACTTTAAATAGGGCCTAAGCCTGTTTGCTGTTACGTAACACACCGCAATAGCGTGCAGATTAGTCAACTGCTTTGGTACATTGCGTCCCGTGTGGACGGAGAGTAATGTGAATGGTCTGGTTTAGAAGGTAATGACCAGTGTCCCACCATCATGATGTTTAAATCACAGGAAGTGATGTCGAGACCTTGGCTGCCTAACCCCAATGACTGGAGTGGCGAGAAAGAGAACAATCATGAAGAACAATTCAGAGTCTTCAAGTTTTCATTAGCAGTTTTTGCTCTTTGCCGTTTTTGTCCTTTATTTTATTTCTTGTTTTGTCATTTGCCACTTTTATCTTTTCCGATTGCAGATAATCGCCCTAATTTGTTATTTTGTCTATTGGTAGTTCCGTTTGAACTTTTCCACAATTTCAACAGCTTTCAGTTGGGACTCTGAAGGTCTTTATCTGTGAAGTTCTCACGGGCCTGGTTAAAAATATTGACTTTAGGATTTGTTTGGCTGTAATTCACCAAGAATGTTTGGAGTAGTGAACGGACACAGATCCATTCACATCTAAACACGTAGTTTGTCTTTCAGAGTCGTTACCTAAAGCTGCCCTGTGGTATTCAAAGTGGGGGAGCAGGAAACACCCAGCTATGCACAGGAAGTGAAACACATGTTGAGGGTCCTGGGGCTAACAGGAAGTGTGTGTGTGTGTGTGTGTGTGTGTGTGTGTGTGTGTGTGTGTGTGTGTGTGCGTGCTCTATTAGAAGCCTATTGTGACATGTCTGTGGTCCTATTACTGGAATTCCAATGGGTTTTTATCACAAGTTGTTTTAATGGTGTCCAATAGAAAGAGTTTCTCTACTGAAAAGGTTGAAATAAAAGTCGACATTGACTTGGCTCTCTTAAAATATCCCAAAGCGGGAGTTTTTTTTCCCGTTATGGCAATGCAACGTAGGTACCGGACCGTTGCGGACCATTGATGTCTCAAGCATCCAGTTGTGTGACAACTTGGTTTAACTTTGGAATTATTGTTATTCGATGCCTTTAATGTAAATTCCATTCAAATTCAGATGCTTCTCTGTTTGATAAGAATAGTGCGGCTTTGTTTGACAGCCATGGCAGATGTCTATAAATAAAGAGCCTATTCATGTAGTCCAAGACGTCTCGGATCAATCCCATGTTTATTCCCGATGAGAGCGGCGGAGCAAAATAAGACTGGTGTCTGTCAAACGCACCAGTAAACAGCTTTAGCTCCTCTTAAATTTAGCAAATCCATTAGTCGCTGGTTTCAGGCCCTCGGAAAGATCTTTGTGCGCTTATGGTTTTCCTTTTTCAGTAGGTTTTTGTTTATTCGACTGATTTATTTGGTGAGAATTACATGTACCACCTTTTTCCCATATGGATGGATTTCGGAATTGTTTTGACCTGAGGTTAATGTGCTAGTTAGTGTGTGGGCTTTTTAAGTGGCAGTTCATTATTTTAGCTTCATATGTGGGCTTCGCTCTTAGAGTTAAACATACACGCAGCGTTCACTGCTTGCTAAATAGTTCAGACTTTGGAATTGTTGATGAAGAAGACACAAAATTAATGTTTTTAGGACTAGACCAGACCATTCTAAACTATTATGGTCTACACTACGCTATTCTACATTATTATACACTACTAGACTATTCCAGACTGTTGTAGACTGTCCTAAACTATACTAGACTGAAATTTACTAGTCCATCATATTCTAGACTCTACTAGAAAAGAATTGAATACATCAGTCTAGAACAGAACTAGACTTGTATTTTGCAACTGGAAAATTGTTCATGGCTTACAAGTTTGTTTCAAACTGGGGGAAAAATACCTAAAAATAAGGCCTAGAAGAAGACTAGACTATTTGCCTAGACTATACTGGGCTGGACTATACTGGACTAAACTAAAATATATACCGGTACGTACTATATTGTACTATGTTTTAGATGATACTAGGTGATCAGTGATGTTGTTTATTATACTTTTCACATTTTTTTCAGTTGAATTTTCATGCCACTGTAGCATAACTAGGCTGACTTTAAATGAATTTATAGAGTGTGGACACTTAAAACATTTGAAAACAAAGCATTTTGAGTGTATTGCTTTTAATCGTTTTGCAAACAAATAGCTTTTTTCTACATTTTGTAATATTGTCCCAATTAGCAACACTTAATTATAGGTGTCAAGCAGAAACGCAGCGGAAACCAGCACACTTGGCTTATTAAGTGGTTCTTTAGAGCATCTTTTGTTTCTTATCTATGAGAAGATTCTTATTTCAGATTCTGCAGAGTGAAGAAAAATAACACGTTTGTATTGAACGTATAATCTGCTACTGATGAAGCATCAGCCATTTCAAGATGATGCTCTTGTAATAAATATAAAATAATGGATATACTGTGGTACTATCTTCCTTAAGATCGAAATTTCCTGATTGTCTTTTTTGTGTTTTACATCCTTGTAGAATGCTATATTTTATATACGTAAGTGATAATCTTTATTTTTTTTTTGGATAGTGATTAGATTAACTTCTGAGATTAACTGTAATATTGTGGCATTTGTGGTCCTTCTACCACAAGTTTGAATCCTAGTCCTCGAGTAAGACCCCACATGCCTCCTCGGATGCTACAGCTTAATGCTGCCCACTGCTCCGGGTTTGTGTTTGTTGATTTTTTTGATGTGCGTGTATAACTCTTTTGAACAGTTAAATGCATAGCACAATTTCATCCATATTGACAAGGAAGGGCCGTGACCTCTCTTATGTTTGGAAGAATGTGATCTTCAGAACCTTTTTGACCAGACAGTAAGTGCGTTGTCAGAATATATAAATACATAAATAAATTGCAATTATCAATATCTTCTGTATTGCGTTTCTCTTATAAAGAAATACATGTCTTTATCATGATTGTAAATCAGTCTATATATAGATATTTAAGATTTATTCAAATTCTGTAGACATTTTTTGAGATTTTTTTTTCATTTTATATGGATCAATAATTTTTTTCATTTTGATTCATTTACAATCCGCCGGCTGCCTACAAATGCAGTAGATGTTACACCTCTTCGGAGTCAAACTGCTCAATATTGTAATCTCACGACTACATCTGTTTTAAACCTAACAGCCACCAAGCAACGGCTGAACAAACACTTTGCTACACGCAGATAAATCTTTCAATTGCAATTGGGGAGGAAAAAAAAAGTCCAAATGAAGTAGTTTGAATTGTGCGCGTCAAACTGCTTTTTTTCCACCTTGAAAATGAAAACGCACCCTGTCTGTTTTTGGAGAGCTGCAGAAAGCCAAACAGCGGAAACGGCTTAATTCTGTATATCATTAGACAGATTACATCTGTAGACCCTGCCTGATCTGGCTTTGCTCTGATAAGCCTGGGAGTGAAATTGAAGTCAAGAAGTCGCCCTCCAATGCTCCATGTTCCTCACTTTGCCCCATTGAGAAAACGACGGAGTTTATCCATGCGTCTGCAGATCCACGGCTGTGGGATTTCTCTGAGAGCCTGTGAACAAGCACATCTGGCCAAACCCCAACGTGTTTAAAGGCCCGTCACCACTCCAGCATCTGGAGACACGCGCTGGCCTGCTTTAATGTGGAAATCTGATCGTTTGGAGCTCAAATGAGTTGCGTCAAGGTGGAAATTCAATTTTTTTTCCATGTTAATGTTGGTGACTAGAATTAAATTATTGATGTTGTTCATTGATTGTTTCTGGACTCTACACGGTTCTAATACAGTATATTAAACCTGGTTTAGATGCGTATTGACAATGGTTGATTTGCTAATAGGTTGATTATCACTTATTGGGTCTGAAGAATTAACCGGGTTTGCAGCTTGAATAAAGAAGTTATTTATTTAATCTATCTAATGGTCTTTCTCTAATTTATCTTCTGTTATGATCTTGTAAGTGTTTACTAGAAGTGAGGAGTCAAGTACAGTTTTTTTTTTTAAATAAAAACACATCTGTGCCTTAATCTTGCCTTTTTTAATTGTAGGTTCTTATTTCAAATTTTACTATTTTAAATTTTAAGTTGTTAATAAAAGTATGCACAAAGATGGTAGTTTCTTCCATTTTTAAGCATTTTGGTTTAATGCTATGAACTACTTTATTTATCTATTTAAAATTAAAGTTTATTTGAGAAATGCTTACTACAACTACACGCACGCACGCACGCACGCACACACACACACACACACACACACACACACCCACATATTCTTTTAAATTGTGTAAAATTGTCATTTTGCCATAATTCTGTCTCAGTCATGATTTTTGTTTAGAATCATGTCAAGCCTTATTTTTTGACTCAAATGTCATTTATTTTTATTTGCTACATTTACATTTATAAAGTTATTTGTATTTTTAGATTGAATTAATTTCTCAACAACATGGTCAAGGTCAAGATGACTTTCTTTCCATCACAGCGAAACAGAGGAAAATAAAGTCCAATAATAAATCCAATGACAAAATCCACCACAAAAGCAATAATAAAAAACAAAACGTTATCATAAGTTAATAAAGCAATTATATACAACATCAGCAAATGACTATAGACTCTCAAGTAGTATAATATAGCACTATTATTGAAATTATCAATGTAAACGATGGAAATGTGGAAAATCTTGCGAGGTTTATGAGTCTTAGTGCCACTTTACTTTTCCTTTGTTTTTATGAATGATTGATCGAGTTGTCCTCAGCCGCACCTTTTGTGCCACTATTGTCCGTCTTCCTTTAGGTTATTGTTAGTCTTCCTGTTTGGAGCCAGTATTGTCAGGTGCTGCTGTGTTTCGTGTTGGTTTAGTCGAGTCGTGGTGTGAGCTTTTGTTCGCACCATGTGAATGGCAGAGCTGATATTTAATCAGTGGTGAGTGGGTCTTTACTCTACTCTGCTGGGATTATTTCTATTCCAGCTGAGGTAGACCTCTATCTTGGACATCAGCATGGTTAGATTTTCACTATCATTTGTGATCGAGAACTTGGAAGTCCTGACATGGAGGTTGGGAGTCAGTGTTAAAATGCTTTCACACCTGTGGTTTGGTCCATTTGGTCCGGATCAAGGGCAATAAATGATCCATTGTTCTGGCATTTTGGTCTCTGTTCACACTTTTTGCTCTCATCCGAACCGAACCAAAATCCAGTCATGTGACTATCCACGTCACTCATTGGTCAGATTGTTCTAATATTTCCCAAACTGATTTTCTATTAATCAGAATTGCAGATACATTCCAGTGAATCCAGTGAACCCCCCCCCCTCTTTCTCTGTCTGTATCTTCCTCTCCCTGTCTGTATCTTCCTCTCTCTGTCTGTATCTTCCTCTCTCTGTCTGTATCTTCCTCTCTCTGTCTGTATCTTCCTCTCCCTGTCTGTATCTTCCTCTCCCTGTCTGTATCTTCCTCTCCCTGTCTGTATCTTCCTCTCCCTGTCTGTATCTTCCTCTCCCTGTCTGTATCTTCCTCTCCCTGTCTGTATCTTCCTCTCTCTGTCTGTATCTTCCTCTCCCTGTCTGTATCTTCCTCTCCCTGTCTGTATCTTCCTCTCCCTGTCTGTATCTTCCTCTCCCT
>MU204250.1:11999385-12085851 GCA_017309775.1 Paedocypris sp. Pulau Singkep | reverse complement strand
TCTCTCTCTCTCTCTCTCTCTCTCTCTCTCTCTCTCTCTCTCTCTCTCTCTCTCTCTCTCTCTCTCTCTCTCTCTCTCTCTCTCTCTCTCTCTCTCTCTCTCTCTCTCTCTCTCTCTCTCTCTCTCTCTCTCTCTCTCTCTCTCTCTCTCTCTCTCTCTCTCTCTCTCTCTCTCTCTCTCTCTCTCTCTCTCTTCCTCTACCCCTCTCTTTCTCTTTCTACCCCTCTCATCTCTTTTTACTTTCTCTCCCCCACCACATTTTTTTTCATCTTTTTGTCCTTGTTTTTGTTTCTCTCTGTCTCTATCTCTCTAACTCTGACTGTTTTGGTCTTTCTCTCTGACTCTCTTTCTCTTCGTCTCTAAGTACATACATGTAATATGCAACATACAAAATCAAATATATTTTTTAAGGTTACATAATTCAAAGCATTGATCAAGTTATAGATTTCTTTTAGCTGTAACTTTGTTTCCCCCTTGTTTTGGTGTTTAATTTGTCGCTTGTTGGTGTCGACTTTAACACACCGTATGGTTTTCTTTATGTATGAGCCGAGGGCGGCTTTAATACATTATTGTGTGGATTGGGAGTATTCCGCAATGAGCGAACGTTTATTTTGATAAAGAATTTAATAAGGTTTTATTACCTAAAAGGCATATCATTAAATCATAATGGAGTGTTTTGCCCTGATGACTGTCTGATGCATTGTCTAGCTCCTGTATTAATGACCAGCCTCGCAGTCAGAGTACAATAACGCAAAGTTGTTAAATGGTTTTTAATTAGATCTTGAGATTTTTAATTACTTTCAATAACAAATCCGTGTTATACGGGGCACAACACAGGCTTAAGAAGAACTGCATTACAATAATCCCAGTTCAGACATTGTTATTAGTTGAAACACAAGCATTTCAGGGTTGAAGTTCCACCCGCAGAAACCTGTTTCTGACTAGGTTTATGTCACTTATGTCGGAATCTAGGTTTATGAGAGTTTACGTTGGCGATAACTGGCAGAAACCTGATGAAGTGAAGTAAAGTGAGATTGTCATTATGGGCACTGTATCGGAATTGTGCTCCGCTTTGAATCCATCCAAGTAAAGTGCACATACACATATATATTTCCAGCAGAATTAATCTTTTTTAAAACTGATTTTTTACAAGAATAAAAAAGAAAAGTACAATAAATCATATTTTTTGTGATGGTAACTAAGAGGATAAGATACGTCAATTTTACACAATATTAATTTCAGACACAATATTAATTTCTGATAAATTGTATTAATTTTGTAATATGTACAGCAGAGATGAAAGAAAAGCATCTACAACAGTTTTCAGTTCTTTATTTTATTGAACACTAATTGTCATATCTATTAACAATAAGTTGACCCCCTTTCTCATCAACTTTAACATTTTATACCTTTAAAACCAGTTCAGTGAAAGTTTGACACATTTGAAAAATTTGACACATTTGAGTACTTGTTCATGTCCTGTCTGTCATTCATTGTAAGGTTTAGCATATAGATAATCCTATGGTGTCCAGTTGAGTGTAAAATCAACATGTTTGAAATCGACCTAGCTTAGAATTAAATATTGTCTTATGATTAGTTTATGCCACTTAAGACCCCAGAAATCGAATTCAAATAAGACGGTATATTTTTCTGCATCCAACCATTTCGATTCCAAGATTTCATATCCCAAAATAGCCAGAAATGGATAATTGCATTATAAGTGAGTAGTAGCTTAGCTACATCTAAGATTCATTCTGCATTACAAAACTTTTGTTACACATTTCTGTGGACGGTAAATATCGGTATGAAATTTACCGCCATGTGTCGGCATTTACCGCCATGTGTCGGAAACCACATCGTAACAGTTTTGTGTCAAAGTTGCAAGAGTTTCAATTGCTTTAGACCTTCGACTTGACTTTCTCCTCATCAAAGGCACCTTGTCTGATCAAACGCCGCCTCTTAACCTCTAAAGCACGTGGCGTTTGGGCCGCGGGCAGCTCTTCAGGACGAGGACGTGGGGTTGGGAGATTAACCATCTCCTGTTTGGAAACCCACAGGAAGTTGTGCTTTACGGGCTGGTCTCCGCAGAGCCGGTCTCATTAACACTGCTCCTGCTCCGCGCAGCATATGGAGAGGCTTCTCTTCCCCCTGTGCGCTCCATCCTACAAATGCCTTTTCCCGCTGTAGCCAAAAAGAGATAAAGCTCAAATCTGTTAGGACAAGATCTGAGTCATTTTCCTCCCTCGTTTTTTTTCTTTTCCGCAGTCGGTCATGATGGTTTGTCGTTTTTCTTTGTTGCTTCACGTCGCCAGTTTGTACGTTTTGGCTTTATTGCGAGGCTGCGACCGTCATAACAGCGCGGGGTATTTTCGCCGCATGCTGGTTTTAATGTACTAAACAGTTGACGGGTAATATTGCGGTTTTATGCGGAGCAGCTTGACTTTTTACGGTCAGACAAACTCCAGGCTTCTGGCTAAAAACTTGGGTGTGTTCTGCAGGTCGGTTATATTTAGCTAACACTCGTCCTAATGGTCCTATAATGATTCGTCTGTCTAAGTAAAACCCTAAATCGGGAAAAAAATGTCCTTTATCTGTCTCGTTTTAAACATTGGTTTTAGTGGGAAAGCACAAAGTTAAGGAAAAGTCACACAATTTCATGTAGATACAAAAAAAATGAAGCTAAATGGGTCAACATGAATTTAATTTTGGTTAACTGGACACAATATGGTTAAAAAACATTCCTAGTTTTTTTGTATGAGCAAAGTCTTTAAAAATATGCGCTTGGGTTTTCAGAGTTTCAGAGTAACGATCAGAAGCATTTCAGTCTCCGTGTGTTTTATTCTGAAGAAGGGACACATGGCGCTGAATGAGGCTTGACTTTGACCAAACCTCACAAACTCTTGATTTCACATTTGCCCATTTCCGATATGCTTTTTGACTCTGTGCTGTGCCAAAGGGCAAACACTTGTCTGCTTATAATTAGCTTTGCCCGTGAAAGACTTGCTTCTCAACTTCTAGAGGAAAGAAGCAATGAACTACAGATACACTTTATCTTCATTAGCCATGCTGTCATATAAACCAAAGTTTGTGTGTGTTGTAGATAAATTTACTCTTCACTATTCCAGTACAGTTTGGTGTGTTGTGCTAAACCAGGATTTATACCATTCACAGTGTGAATTTAAGATACTGTCAACAATCTCCCATTATGCCCAACGTACGTCTGTGTAATTAGACACTTTTTAACATCAATTATTGTGTAAGTGAAGTTATTGAGTAACTTCCTTAGCTTTGTGTTACTGGACTTTATAAGTAATTGGGTAATATAGGGGGAAATATATTCATATTTTTATATAAATATTTAACATAAAATGTATATAAAGTGTATATATAGTATGCATATATATGTGTAAATGTATATAATATGAAGTAGACTCCTGACTCGTGGCCCTAAACTTCCCGTTAAAATCTATGACTCGATTGTCCATACATTCAATCACCGTGAATAATTAATTTAAGAAATTAACCACCAAAATAATCGTACTCAAAATGTAATCACACTACCCTCACACGAACGTTTGCTTGACCTACAGACAATCAGGCACTTAAATGCGCTTCAAGTCCAGTCGGGCGCCCCCTAGTGTTCAAAACAAAATGATCTAAATGGCTTTTACATGCCATTTTACATTTTGCCTCTTTGTTTTGAGCCAACCTTAAGGGAAAAAAAAACCCTACTAAACACTCAAAATCACAACATGAAACATGACAAAAAAAGACCAAAGCGCATCATCAAGGTCACAGACATTACTAATCGCACCTCGAAATAATGTGAAGACGGCAGATGGAGTGCAAAACGCTCGTCTAGTTACAATCTCTTGTTCAGCAACGTCTCAGTTGTCACCTATTCTGCGATTGTGAGCGATTTGAAAGCAAATTGTGGGATTGTTTTAGTCTTTAATCTACTTGTAATGTCTGTGATGACGTTCAGTGGCTCTGCACTCAAATATTTGAAATTTGTTTTGTGTTGACTATTCCGTATTTTTCCGAATTATGAAATATGGAATTGCGAGAATTCCAAAAAAACGAGCTCATACGTGAGCTGGCACATTTTGCATGGGGTTCATGGGTTCTAAGCCAAGTTCTGAATTCTCCTTCGCTCACGCCTGGTGTTTCCTTTGGCCCTCATTGCTTTGTTGTCCCTTCCCTTCAACAGAACATACACATTAAAACACTGGCTGACGACATGGTAAGGTGTTTTTTGTTCCTTTTGGTTTTGTCTTTTTTTTCCACGTCATCTTCACATCTCCGTCACTCCTCCATTAACATTGTCAAAGTGAAGTGGTCAAACAAGAGAGACCAAAGACAAACGCGAAGGGTTCGACTTTTAAATGGAAGCTGAAAGTTTGGGTTTGACTTTGGTCTGTCCTTGAACACCTTCATTTGTGTAACAGCGTGCCGTAATTCCGACGTCATGAGTTTTGATCAATACGCATGTTTCTTCATACTGTATCTCCACTGACGTACTAACTATGACCTGTGCATGCTTAACCTCATCTGAACCAGTTGCCGTCGACTCCTCGTGCGTCTCCATTCAAACACTTGAGCATTCTTGACTGTCGTCTGTGATGTGGCTTCTGTATTCATGTCTCGAAGGTGAAGGAGTGGATAGTCGTTGCTGTGAGGAAGAACTACGTGCCTGCTGGGTGGCTCTTCTTCTCTGGCTTTGTTCTAACCAAACTCTGTCTTTCCAGCGAGACCGAATCACCAGTTTTCGAAAGCAAGGCACGAAGAAGGAGAAGCCGCTCATCCAGCACCCTACAGACCCCATCTCCACCCAGACCGAGCTGCCCGTGCCCCAGCCACTTTTTGATGAGCGCTCCATGAACCTGTCAGAGAAGGAGATCATCGACTTGTTTGAGAAGATGATGGTGAGCTTGTGCTTATTTTTACTGGGATTTTTTTCAATCGTCAATCGTGATGGCTTAAAATCCCTAGCTATATTTCTCAGGAAAGCAAGGGTAGTTTGACCTGCATCTGCATGAATTTCCTGAATTTCTGCATGTCAACTACCATATTTACATGAATATAAGCACCCCATTTTTTTTTCTAATTTTCAACGCTCAAAAACTTTGGGAGGGCATCACCGATTTCAAATATGCGTGTAAATATAAGCGCCCATTTTTCCTTATTTCAAGTCGGGAACAATAACAAATAAACGGAAACACGTTGTCTTTATGGCGTGCATATACGTCTGTATAATGTTAAACAATGGTCGGTAGGCAGTAAAAGCTTTTAGTGGCTCAATAACAGAAATAAAGAAACATTAGACACGCCGCGACACTTAACAGAGACAAAACAACACTAGAAGAAATCAGATTACAATAAAAACATTACAATAAAGAGAGAACAAACCATGACCGCTTATTTTAGCTTAGCGCAACTGGCTACAAAAGAGTCCAATTTGTCATCGCAGAAAGAATCGAAACAGTCAAAAATAAAGAACATGGATAAATTAAAGGAATAGACACAATCAAAACACTAGGTCGCTGCACAGGGGATGATAATCCTTCCTCTTAGAGAGCTTGAAACAGGCCTAAGTTTGAAACAGTTGCTCTGCGCATGTGCGGAGTCTAACTGGCTAACAAAGGATCTTGGGAAATAAAGTCCTGACCAACAGAATCCACTTTTTGATTGTTTTACATCTATTATTCAAATAAAACGATATCAAAATGATTTGAGTCATAAGTTAGGTTTGTTAACTAAAGAAAAAAAATGTATTTTCAGAGAATATTAAACATAACTGAACCAGAAACTTTCATAAAAAAAAACATTTATTTATTTATTTTGTATTTTCATTTTGTGTCTGAAAAATCAGGTGGGGTGCTTTATATTTGCGTAAATACGGTTTTTAGAAGTGACACGACAAGCCATTGTTGTTAATGTGCATAGCCGACATGGTTGTGTAGATAGAGAAGAGTAGAGGCCCGAACACAGAACCTTGGGGAGCACCAGTAGATAACAGCAATGGTTTAGACACTGTTCCTCTCCTGAAGATTTCTCTGCGAGGTTGTAGGAACAAAACCATTCCATAGCAGCGGCGTTGATCCCCATTCCTGATAGTGCAGACAGTAGAATCTGGTGATTGGCTGTGTCAAAGGCAGCCGAAAGGTCAAGAAGGATTACTACCGAACACTTGGATCTTGCTTTAGCCAATCTGAGATTTCCAGTGACAGACTGAAGTGCTGTCTCAGTGGAACGGCCAACCTTCAAGCCAGATTGTTTGGCGTCCGGGAGACCAATGTTTTTTGTCTAATAGGTTGTCCAGACCTCTGCTCTTTCCAGAACTATGGACATGAAGGGTAGAAGATAGTGGTCTGTAATTTGCGAGTTGGGTCCAAGGATGTTTTTTAAAGTAGTACTACTGCCTAATGTCATGCACGCGTCCTTCTGAAGTGGAGGACGTAGTCACGTACTCATTCAAAGATTGTTGTGTGCCACCGCTTTTCTGCTTTCACCCACCAGCAGTGAATGGGACTCGAGAGGTCTGCAC
The DNA here is from genome assembly GCA_017309775.1 of Paedocypris sp. Pulau Singkep. Taxonomy (NCBI): domain Eukaryota; kingdom Metazoa; phylum Chordata; class Actinopteri; order Cypriniformes; genus Paedocypris; species Paedocypris sp. Pulau Singkep. The sequence goes on along the minus strand of MU204250.1, from coordinate 12,079,304 downwards.
TTTCTGACGACAGAACACATTAATAGAGCAATGGCTTGACTTGACACGCATTCATTTCCTCCTCCAGGACTGAATTTACATGTACTTTTTTTTTACTTTTGCACGCATAACTCTTGCCTGTAATTTGTTGCCTCGACAGCTGTCAATAGACCAGCAGTCAACGGTTGAATTGCAGCTTTAGAAAGACAAGACGTTATATTTTATTCTCAATCCTAGAAATGTCCAAAACCAAAACTTGCCTCCAGATGAATACAGTGATTATTTCACAAACAGAAACAATGTTGCCTCCTGTTTTTTTTTTTTTTTGGACTACGTTTTTGGGCCCAAGCACTTCCTGTCATTGTCGTAGTCTGCAACGTATTGTCCCCATTAACTCAGCCAGAGCGTTGTGTGTTGTATTTGTTGTTTGTGGATCAGCATCTAGGCCGACTCTTCTGCACCTGAGCGGAATGGCTCTTACGTGCCCGTTTTCCCCGCTCTTAGATGTCTTCCTGACTTCTCAGTGAGTTCTACTTCCCATTAGGTCGATTTCATACGCCGATAATTGACCCACACTTGCCTCAACGGCAGACGATTACTGGACTCCCCACCAGTAAAGCCCCTTCGGCTGGTTTCATGGAAGTGACTTTCCACCAGACTGCTTATCATTTGCATTTTAAAATATTTCTGATGTCTTTTTTTGTTTTCTATTCCCTAGATTTGTGCAGGTCGTTCTGTTTTCTACATCAACTATAACCGAAATGTAATTTTAGAAATTTTTTCTTTGAATTCATATACATTTTTTGTTAGTTCTCGTACACGCATGTTTAATAGAACCAATTTTTAAAGCGTATAAGCAATATTGTTGAACGCTGGAAATACACGGTTGCAAAATCCATTTCAATTGTTATGTGCTTTTTATGTATATATTGCCGTGCCTTTTCATTTGCGTGCATTGAATCTGGTTTAATAATCAGATCCAATGCACGCAAATGAAAATTACTAATTAGTTTAAATAATTTATGTAATTATTATATTAATAATTTAACTATGATAATGCTGATGACATTATTTTTCAATTGAATAAAATAATTATAATGTATATGATTATTATGTATAATTAAATTATACATAAAAATGCCAAACAGTAATGAAATACTTTGAAAAACACGAAATAATCAGAAATTAGATGATATAATTTTTCTTATTTTTTTAATATAAGACGTTTGTTAAAAAATGTTTTTGTTCTCATTAATCATGATCTTTTTTTATTAATTTGCTGCTGTGTGCACCTTGGCGTCATAACTGTTTCTTACACAAATGTGGTTTTTTTTTTAGCTCTTTATAATTATTCCCAAATTGATTTTCTCATGCAGTCTGTTGTTGGTCTGTTCATAAGTTAAACTGAGTCACGCGGCGCATTGTCTTTGAACACTTAGCTTAGCTTCACTTCATGACAGGCTACAATCGTTTTGTTTCAACTGTTTTCATGAATTATTCACCCACTTGAAGTCTTTGCTCCACCGTGTTTGTGATTTGCTTAGGAATAGCATGTCATTCGAAATTACATCTCCCTTGCTGGTTTCGGGTACAAGACCGCTCAGCATTTAAACCTGATGCTCGGTTTTGTACTTGACAGGCAGGTTTGAATAGAATTACAGGGTTGTATGATGGTTCCATAAAATCAGTGTGTGCATTCAAAGAAGCAGGGGAAAGGACTTTACATATATTAAAGAGAAAAAAAAGTCGCAAACTAACTAGTGTAACGCAGAAAGCAATATTTGGCGATATTTTCCTCTTTAAAATTGATATATGGCTGGTGCACGTAATTCATAATATTTCGTTTTTCAGGAGTTTTATTTTTTACGTATGGGTAAGATTTACTATTATATATTTAAGATTTATTATTATATATTTATTTTATGAAAGGTCACTTTGACAACTTAATTTATTGTAGAATGCAATAGATTATTTAGAAAGCCAAAAGGCTCAACTAGTTCATGTTTTTAAATGATTTATTCTTTGAAGGTTTATAACAATTTGAAGAACTTATTCAGTAATTACGTTACTTTTCAGACACTGTAATTAGCAAAGTAAATAAATTACAAAATTGTAAAGTGATTAGTAATTAGTTACTTACCCAACACTGGTTGTGAGTACATATGCTTTGTAGATAGTAGCAACAACAACAACAACAACAACAATAATAAAAAGAATAACAATAATAATATAAATAATAATAATAATTAACAAATTTTTTTTTTTTTTTCGGTGAATGTGCTTGTTTTTTTATTTTGTGACACCCTGGATTATTACAAGCGACTTACAATCTTCAATTGGAGAAATGGGGTGTATAAATGGGGTGAATGTGTATTGGTTTTTACCAGACTGTGATTGGTCGGCCAATCTAGAGTGTGTCCCGCCTTTAGGCCTAGCTTGGATTGGCTCCAGCATTTTATGACCCAGAAATGGAAAAGCATTTCATAAAATTGGTGGATGGGTTCCATTCTTCAAGGATGAAGCCTTTGTCATCGGTTCTGTTTATTACGGATTCTTCAGGAGACCCAAGTAGTCTGGTTTAGGGATCTCATGTCATCTTTGTCATCTTTGGTGTTTAGCAGATAGTTATTTTGGTTTAACCCAAACCTTCTACACATAGTTGGGATGAGAATTGGACATTTGTGGTACGTGGCTTAAGCCAAAATTGTACTTGACCCGAAAAATGTGGGTTCTTGGAGTAGATGGCCTTAATAAATACATTTAAATAAATGTAAAAATACACACACACACACACACACACACACACACACACACACACACACACACACACATTAATGTTGGTTGTTTTGAGACAAAGCGTCTACTACTACTAGTTTTTTTTTATAGTTTATTTTAGCATTGTGTTTGGACTTTTACGTCTTAAATATCATTGCCAAGTCTTTACCACCTGAAGCCTCAGATATGTTTTATTAAGTTTTAGTTTCTGCTAAAATTCACTAATTGAATTGATGGTTTCATTAACAAGTTCAATTCATTAAAACAATTTTCTGGCCTTCTTTTGGAAAGGGTTGTAGTGTTTATGTTGAGCGTTGACCAGGAAAAAGGTCAAGAAGAACCAAGGAAAGGTCAAGAAGAGGTTTTGAGGAACACCCAGGATCTATTTATCTTGGCTTAGAATGTCTTGGTATAACGGACAGTCTCGGCGTACATGCTCAGCTACGTTCTCTTCAATATAATTCACAAGCCCACTCGCGCAGTTCTGCTGGAAATGTTTCGCTATTCCAACCATCACTGACATTAAGATTAAAGGTCAGTTGTTTTTTTGACCTGCTACATAATAAACAATTCATGGTTCCAAGTGGGACTTCATCTATTTCAGTCCGTTTCTCTTTTGGTGGTACGCTTTTTGATTCATGTCATAGTTCAAATCAAATGTACGCTCCGAGCAGATGCAAATAAATGACCCTGACTGCACTGTTGTATCTGATGCTACTTGTAGGATTATAACAACTGAAGGCACATTTTACAGTTGGTAGATAGATATATACTAAAGACATATACAGTGTCTGTATAGAATCGAACAGACAGCATCTTCTGTCAGTAGATAGATGCTACAGACAGACACCATAGAAAGACAGACATTTATCATAGAACAGACAAATAGACAGACTGACAGATAGATATAAACATTTCATAGATGACTGATAGACAGAGACAAATAAATAAATAGAAACGAATAGCTCAGATTTCGATAGATTCAACTTAAAAGACAAAAATGATAGATGGGCAGAGCCATTGACAGACCCATAGACAGACAAACAAACTGGATGGAGGGATATATGGACAGAGCGATAAATGGAAAGAGCGATATATGGATAGAGTGAATGGATTGATAGATGGATGGATGAATAGAGGGATGGATGGATAGACCGATAGATGGAATGATAGATTGATGGTTGAATGGATGGATAGATGGAGCAATGGATGGATGGATAGAGAAACACATGGATATATCGCTCTATCCATGTGTCGCTCTATGGATGGATCGATGGATAGATAGACCGGTAGATGGATTGATAGATGGATGGTTGGATAGAGCGATGGATGGATTATTAGATGAATGGATTGATAGATAGAGCGATGAATGGATAGACCGGTAGATGGATTGATAGATGGATGGTTGGATAGAGCGATGGATGGATTATTAGATGGATGGATTGATAGATAGAGCGATGAATGGATAGACCGGTAGATGGATTGATAGATGGATGGTTGGATAGAGCGATGGATGGATTATTAGATGGATGGATTGATAGATAGAGCGATGAATGGATAGACCGGTAGATGGATTGATAGATGGATGGTTGGATAGAGCGATGGATGGATTATTAGATGAATGGATTGATAGATAGAGCGATGAATGGATAGACCGGTAGATGGATTGATAGATGGATGGTGGATGGATGGATGGATGGATAGAGGGATGGGTACGTTGTTGGATGGATAGATAGACAGACAGTAATACTGATATTGCTCTTCACAGATGTTCTAGAGCAGCTTGACTCATTTAAAGGTGCTTTGACACTGAGATTATGATATTCTCTGTGTAACACTTGTACGGAAGAGCAATTGTGGCCTGCTAGTCGGCGTCTGTGGCTCACAGCGCTCCACCTGATGAGAACTCACAGCGGCCAAGCTTTTCAGCAGTCCGGTGATGGCACGGTCAGTCACGGGTGAGGGCTCGCACCATTCCTCCCACGCCGAGGAACATGTGACACGCCAGCGCCTCGCCATTGCATCATCACTCAGTCAATCAAACTCGCCGCTTCCCACCAATAACAGTCAAGCCGCGAGAGTGACCCTCAGACTGGCGACTGCACATCGTCTCGCCGTTATATCTGCTTTCTCTTCATCGGGAGACCGTGAAGAACAGCTTTACCATGAAGAAAGACCTTTACAGCCTCTTAATGGTGGCGAATGTTTGCGACACCAGGTCAGGGGTTCGGTTTCTAGGAAAAACGTGGAAAAAGCACAAACACACACACACATAAATATACACCAGGTCAAAAATAAAATGCACACACGCATCAATGTTGATTGTTTTGGACCAATCTGCGTCTACTAAACGCATCTTTAGTTTTTTTATAGTTTATTTCAGCCTTTCGTTGGGACTTTTACGTCTTGAATATCATCGCCGAGTCTTTACCACCACAGTAGGATCAGATACAGTTTTATTACGTTTTGGTTTCTGCTGAATTCACTAATTGAATAGATTTAAACTCACTAATTGAATAGATCGCTTCTCTTTATGAGGAACAAATTCAATTCATTTGGGCAATTTTCTGGGTTTCTGTTGGAAAAGGTTGTAGAATAGAAGAAATGGAATGCTTTTATTGTCATTGTACCACATGGTTACAATGGACTTGGGAATACTGCTCCGTTTGGTGCACGAAAAGGAAATGAACAATGGAATTTAAAATATAAGACATACACGTTGAATAAAATGGAATATAGATAATATGATATAATGTAATGTGGTGTAATATAATTTAATATATCTAGTAAAAAATATCTAGTACAATAAAATGAAGTACATTGCACAATCAAACAAATGTTTCTATAAGTCAAACAAATCAAGAATACAGAATACAATAAGATAAAAAATTTGCAACAATATAGAAAAGCGCTTATTGCTCATACATTATACTTATTATATATATATATAGATGCTTATTATACATTGTCTGCGTTGAGAGTTTTACAAATGGGGAACTAGTCGACTTTTCAAACCGTTTCAAATGAATAATTTTTGTTTGATTGTTGATTGTGATTGGTTGATTGTATTGTTGACGGCCGCCGATGTTAATTCCCCTTTTCAAACAGGAAATACATCAATAATATACTTTTAATTATTAATAATGAGGGTTTATTGATCAGCTAGGCTCGCTGATTCATCCAATGCACTTGCTCTCTCAGAAGAAGAGAAGCTGTGGCTTGATTTAAAATCTTTTTTGTTTTTTTTTGTCTCCTTCACTTGTTTCCCCCCCTTTATCTTATTCATACGGCTTAATGAAATTTGCTTCATTCATCGTGCCGGAATATTTGAAACCAACAGCCCTCACCCTTCCCTCTCACGGCCTCATCAGTGTCAATGCCGTTTCTTCACCCACGTTGTTGGGGAACAAAGGCGGCGTTCCCCTGCTCCCCACAAGAGGGCAGCGTGGCTCCACCATCAAGACGGCCATTGAAAGCGCGATGGCCGTTCCCTTGACTTGCCTTAAACACAATCAAGGCTTCATTACTTTATCTCATCCGGTTTCCATAGTGCAACGCCAGGCATGAATGTGCGAGAGACGGCTCTTTATTTCCATTTCCCACCACGACTACGGTAAACCCTCACAATGTCGGAGCATAATCATTTCTTATTTCTATAGCGTATTTGTTATTCACTTTTCATCCGCCGCGTCTTCATTAACTGTGTTTCTTCATCTGTGCAGGAGGACATGAACCTCAACGAAGAGCGCAAGGCTCCTCTGCGTGGGAAGGACCTGAGCACCAAACGGGAAATGGTGGTCCAGTACATTTCTGCCACGGCGAAATCCGTAAGTGCTCAGTGACTCCGTGGCGTTCGAGAGAGAGAGAGAGGGAAGGAGAGAGAGAAAGTGGGGATGAACCACATGACGAGACACTGTGGAATAATGAGCTTAACCTGATCTGCTTTCTGCCTCTCTTGCTAAAGCTTTGATTACCCCCCCCCCCCTCTCTTTCAGCCTCCTTTTTATATTCGTTTTTTTTTTTCAATATAAATATAGATTTAGCTTATAACTCCCCCCATGTTTTTCCTCGCGACTTATTTGGCTGCTTTTGTGTGTTGCACTTTTCTAAAGCTTCGTGTTGCCAGGGATCAAGTCTTCGTAGGAATTTGCTAAGCATTTCTGTCTCTGAGTAAGATGAAGCTTCGCTCTTTTGTCACTGTAGATGCGACGTAAACGACAATCTTTACCGAGACTGGAGCGGTTGTGGACAGATCTTTATTTACTCTAGGAGTTCACCGTGGAACCTTGCTTTACCGCAGGTCACGTTTTGCCGTTTCGCTTCTGTGCACATTTTTAACGGAGCTGCGTTTTTTGCACGCTTTGCGAATTGCTGTATGTGTACGATGTAGTTTTTGTCTCCGACACTCCGTCTTCTCTCGCGGCCGATAAAGTGATCTTTGTGTTTGCGATTTCTCACGGAATATAATTTTAAGAATAGTGTTTTTTTTTTAAATTTTCCAACAATTGACCTATCTGCGATTTTTCGCGGAATTTCGTGTTGTGAACGATGACATTTCTTTCTGCAGTTTGGCTCTGGTTTCTCTCGCTGCAGCTAAATTGTTTTTTTGTTTGACCTTCAAACCCTAAAACCCCTTTTTTATTGATCACATTTAATACATAATAAAAATCGGTACTCCGTCAGTTTCACTTTGTCTTCACTTTATCGGCCGCGAGAGAACTTAGAATATAGGAATATAATTTCAAGAATAGTGTATATTGTGCGTCTGATCTTTCATCAGTTTCACTTTGCCTTATCTTGCGGCAAAGTGAGATTTTCTCAGGAGTTTTTGCCCAATTGCGTATTGTAAACGATGAAATTCTTGCTACAGCTAAAATGTTTTTTTTTTTTGTTACAGCTTCAAACCTTAAAACCCCCATATTTTTAAACTGAGCACATTTAAAAAATATAAAAATGGCATTTCAGTTTTTTTTTTTTATTTATTTATTATCGTCAAGGCACTTTAGGTCGTGCAGAGTTGATAATCCACACAGACGTGAAGAATTTCCCTTTCGCTCCTTCAGTGTCCGTTTTCATTAGCCTTTCTCGTCGCTATGCTAATTAACCAGCGTGATTATTAACAATGATAATCAGAGATGATTGAATTCTGCGGCAGGTTCATTGTTGGCCCGGCGAGTTTGGAATTTGATTCACCTATTAGTATTGTAATCTGAATAGAATATGGGGAAGGATTATTTTCTCGTCGTGGCCACTCATCAGCGTGTCTCAGACTCACTAGACATTTCTCGGACACGCGACTCGACGGGTTTTGAATGTCTAATCGTGGAAATGCGCTTTTAATGTTTAAAAAATGCGGCGTTTACCCGGTGATGCTCATCAATTTCCTTTTTAAAACATTAATTTTAATGTGTTTGGTGGTGTTAAATACATTACTTAAAACATCCTTCTAGTGTCTAATTTTCTTATAATTTAAATTGATCTTTTTCTTTATCTCAGACACAATAGTATGTGTTAAATTCCTCGCATACCTGACATGTTTCGACGTTAACTTCCGTCGTCCGTCGTATATTAAATACACTGTTTTCATTCAATTTTTACATTTATTCAAAATTATACTGATTTAATCAAAATTGTGATGCAATACCAGAAGTCTGTTCTTACAATATTTGGATTTCTGTATGTGTCCATACTCTTTCTACTGTCTGTTAGTATTAATTTTTACTTCATATTTGTTATTTGAAAAAAAAAAAAAAAAAAACAGGAAAAAATGAAACAATGGCAACATAATGTTACAGTCATGTAAATATTTTTCGTTCAACAAGATTAGTGGACGCGTATTGGCTGCAAGTCAAACTTATATTGGCTTCAACTTGACTTCATTTTATCAGAATTAAATTACCAGTTTTTGTGAAGAAAATTGAAATGCAGTTTAAGTACCTTTTGGCTTTGTATAATGGACATTTAGAATATTATCCATTAGTGGAATATGTGGAAGGATTTTATACTTGAATCTACATTTTCTTTTAGCTATATATTTGTATTGCATTATTTTACTTGTTTATAAAGGTTTTAAGTAGATGAAATATTACTGGTAATAATATATTAACACAGTAGAATTTACGAATTGAAGAATGAAGACGAAATTCATAGGGTAATTCATATTGGTTTCAATGTAGAAAGGACAAACTGGGAATGATACATGGTTAAAATTGGCTCATTAATGTATGGAAAATAATAATAATAATCTTCTTTTTAAGAATTCATTTGCATATTGTAATGCAGAACCAGCCGTAAAGAACTAAAGCAAATTCTGTCACATAAGCCTAATATTTTTTCAGTTCATTAGACAGTGCGTGTGTAATCAAAATGAATCATTGGATAACAATTTATTGGTTATTGATTTGAATTCAGCCAATCATAGCCGACTTAGAAAAGCATAACATTAACTAAAATCTTTCTGTTGGATTGTGGAAATATTCAATGTCGACAACTATTTTAACATTTTGCCACACAACATTACATTTACTTTGCTAATCAATATTTATTTTCCCATCCTCGACATCAAGCTTTCTTAGCGTATAATGTAATGGCCAACCACATCTTAGTTCCTAGCTACGTGACCTGTGCGGAGGAAGCCACTCGTGTGCCGTCTGTCTCGGTCTCTTCGGGTCAGAGTCTTGTCTTTGCTTGGCAGGTGGGAGTAATTAAGTGGTGGTCCGGCGCCGGTGGAAGACCTGTGGTCTTTGCTGGATCCACTGCAGGTGTAATTTAGAAAAGGTGAACCAGGCCAAAAGCAGACAGCATGGAGACGGCCTCTGCACACCTCTGCATTAATAACCCAAACTCGTCTAAATAAGAGGAAGAACTGAGTCCATCCATCCAACTTAATCTGCTTCTATCTCCCCGAGTGGTCCCGACCCCCCCCCTCTCCTCCTACTGTAGATTGTGTTTCAGCACACAGCTTTGCAGAGCAAATATTAGCGAGAAAACAAACCCATCCGATCCACTCCTTTCGCAGCCCGTCTGTCTGTGTGCAGCAGTTCCCACAGCTCCGGCTCGGCAGGAGGGAAGAGCGAGGAAGTAACGGAAGGATGGAAGAAAAGCGAAGATTCACACCAGAGACCGCATGCCTCTTTGATAGCTCCGTTATTATTGCTTGCGTGACAGACACTTACAGTCTCTGTGGTTAGCAGGTCTTTTTATTATTTCCAGCTTACACCTTTTTTTCGTGCTTCGTTCGCTTTTTGTTCGGCCGTCTTGTTTCGACAAAGACGTTTTTATCACCATTATTTGCCAATGAGCTGCATAAAACGCCGTGGCTTGATGTGTGGAAGCAGAACTGTTGGGTAGTCAGGTTTCAAGACCCAGGATTGAGGCCGAATACCAGTTTTTTTTTTAATTCGCTCGACACAGTCGTTAAAACTGATGCATTTGGGAGAATAAATTTGACAATCGATAATATACGAACCGACTTTTATAGACCAGAAACAAATCCTGTTACATAGGACGAATGTTCTGTTCAATTGGTTTAAAATTCCTCCTAATAGGACCAAAGAATAGGACGGCGAATGCAGAATAAGTCGAGGACCCAATGTAAAGTCAAACACACTTTGGTTGGAGAACGGAATGTCTTGTTTCTCCCAGCAATTGACCGTGAAAACAATGACGGAAATTTGGAACTTTAATTGGTCAAAAACTGCACATTTTGTATCCTCAAAATGATTTTCAATGTTGAAAACGAAGATTGTGACGCTGGAGTTGTTGCTGTAATTGCTGTAAAAATGTGCAACTTTTGAAGTCGTATCTCTACGCTAGATGAGTTTTTAGACAACACTAGTAAGCAACAGTAACTATGGTTGTGTGTTCATCATACATCTGTTCTGAGCATATAGCGTCAAATTTCTGTTCTATAACGTCAAATTTCATGAAATATCAACGTCAAAATGACTTTTTCATATTACGTATACGAAGCGTATACTTCAAATACTCCTAATACAATCAAGTCACTTATATCGCACCAGCTTGTTTTGGATCAAATTTCCGATTAGCTGAAGAGTAAGAGGGTACCGCCTGCCTGTCTCCTTCTGTGATTGGTCGGCCACCGATCCAGGTAGTGTAGACCACCTTCAGGCCCAAAACCCTTCCGAAAGCTCCAGCTTCTCACCAACCAGCCTTAAAAAGTGGCTTAGATAATGGATGCATGGAGTTTTTAAAGTGTGTCTGTCTAAAAGAGTTGTCTTTTGCCTTGGCTTGTGGACAGCTGTGACCATTAACGCTGCATAAACGGATTTTTTAGCTCCTGACAAGCATCCCGGCGTCGTCTTGCATGTCAAAACGCGTCTACAACTAATTCCATCCTTTCAAGCCTTGTGCTGCCAGTGGAACACAGTGTTTGGCTCGACTTCTTTTCTATTTACTCGAGAACGTGCCATGTAGAGTTCAGGCCTCGTCTAGGCCAAACACTGTCGATAATGCGGCATTACTTTCACTTACGGCCATTCCTGCGAGACCCTCGTCCTGTCTGGAATAAACCGGCGTGATGAGATGAGACGTTTGAGGGACACAAGTAATGAAGGAACAAGGATATAAATATCCATCTTTTGATAAGATGACGCCTCTTCAGAAGTTTGTTTACAGGAACTGATTTTTAATAGAGTTTCTCATTACCATATTTTTTACGGCCTAATCCCGCATTACAACAATTACTTGAGGGAAAGTGAAGCCCCCGTTTGTGCACTTTCTCCAATCTCCTGCGGAATTGACAGCCTTATGCCAATGTAAAGGGACACGGAGGTGTTGTTTTGTGAGGTTTGTGTAAATTGATGTTAGCAGCAGCTTTCCCTCAGGCTCTTCTCCGACAGTCCTTCATGTCGTTTTGAGATAATGTCTGGGTTTTTGATCAGGCTGAAGCAGAAATACGTTCGTCAGACGAGCCAGACGTGGCACCGTACTAATTGTTTCTCCAGCATTTCTGGAAATCGGATGTTTTTCAAGGCGCTGACTCACCGAACACTGTAGACCTTGAAGAACACTTCCAAACTTCCAAAGGATGACTTGATTTTTTTTAGAGTGCAGGTAAAACGTTACAATTAATAAAAAACAATTGTGATTCAGAATCTTTCAGATGCCTTAACGTTTAGACGCATGCACCAACCATCCATCCATCCATTTACTTATTCCATTTCTGGGCCATGTGGAGCTGGAGACAATGTATTCTAGGGGCCAACCAATCACAGAGCGGGTCACAGAGATACATTCACACTCTCGCTCACACCTGTAGTCAATTTTTCAATCTCGATTCCAGGCGTTGGCGAATCCCGGTCTGGTACGTTCCATAACAAAGTTAGTCAGGCCCTAGTGGTCCCTAGTGGCGTAATTGACAAACTCACTCAAATTTATTTTTTTTTACTGTCTTTGTTCATTGAAAAGTATGTGATGTGATTATGAGTCTTCACTGTCTTAATCTGCATTTTCTGTGTAACATTGAAGGTTGTTGTTATTTGATGCAAATTTTTCAAAACTTTTGGCCTTATTAAATTCCACATTTGAATTCCTCATCCGTCATGAGCAAGAGCAAGACACATGAACCAAGCCGTTGACCAACTTTTTGATGGTTTTAGCTCTTTTTGAGCAGAATTTTGCAAATGAGCAAATAATACTGTACGTGTATTAGAACTTACATTCTTTGGGATTTTTTCATAATAAGTTGCTGTTCAAAATTATAATTCGCTTTCAAAATTATTATTAACCTGTCCATAATGTTTAAATTTGATATTAAATCTAGATATTTGTCTTTCTTGTCGTTTTCTTTGCATTCGATCGTTCACATTCTTCAACTCAGTGTTGGCACCAACCTCGTTCAACTGTTTTTAACCTCATTTGTCGCGTTATACATGTAAAATCGAGAGGTTTTTAGAGGCTCCGATATCATTTAGTCTGACCTTTTAGGTTCGGAGCAGTCATCAAATAGACCGGCGATGTCTTCAGTGTCTGCTAAGTCTCTCTCTCCTTCTCTCTCCTCACTGTTGGATTGTTTAATTCTCATCTGATTAGTGAATGTAGTAGCTGATTCAAACTGAAGCTCTAATAATTGTGTAGAATTGTACCGGAGAGACTCCGGCCTACTAATGATTGTGCTGTTTGTGTCTTTTTGCACATTAACTTCCCTCCGCTGGCCGCTGCATGCAGATAACTGGGAGCAAAGTTGCGGTGAGTAGCAAATTATTTCCTTTTTTTGCTATTTCTTTTTGCTTTTTATTGGTTGTTTTATCTCTTTCCCTGTGCCTCTCGCTGCACTTTCTGTCATGTTCATTTGCATAGTTGTTTTTTTTTTTCTATTCAATCTTCAGCGTTAGTTTTATTTATAGACTATATAATAGACAATAATATTCAAATTTAAGTATTAACTTGATTCATAGAGAATTATTTAGGGGACACACACACACACACACACTCATAGTATATTCAGTTTCAAACATTTTAGGTTCTCGAACATTTTAGTTGTAATATTTATTTTTTATATTCAATCTTAAGCATTGACTGAGTTTATTGAACAATATATTGTCTATTTATAGTCTATTCACAAGTGTGTATATTATAGTCAACATACTTTCAAAACTTAAACTTGAACTTTCAAAGTTCAAACACTATATTGTATGTAATAGTCTACATATTTAGTAAAGAGGCTGTTATATAGACTGTCGTTATATTATAATAGTTTACATGCTTGTTATATAGTCTAATATGTAATCTGTTGTTACAAGTCTGTATATAGTGTCAATATGTAAAAGTGTCTTTTTTTATGGTCCATTATTTCATTATTTCAAGTGCATTTCCCTCTATTCATAAAATAATTCTCTGTTGTGGTTGAGTGTGTATGTGAATGAACTGCAACTTTTATTTTTTTTCACTTGATTTAAGCAGTTTTTCTTTGAAACGGATCACAGCCTGCGACACATTAGCATTTAAATATTGCAACAGCGAGGACGAGCAATAGTTTTTAGGCAAATAATCATAATCTGTGATCTAATCTGTTTATTTTAATGCTCTGTATCTGAATGGCTTTCATTGTGTTCATTCGTTTCCCCCGACAGCGAGCGGAGAATGTAGCACTTAATTAGATTTTCCCACACACGCGGCCCGCGTAGATTGAACGGCGGAACACATATCCAGAGCCCCGCCCTGCCCCGCGAAAAAACGTTCCATTTTGCACTGGGACGTTCCGCAGAAGCCATTTGCAAAGCCGTGTCTTTGTCCAAGTCACATTACAGCATGTCACCATTGTTTCAGAAACGTTCATCGCCGCTCACGTTGTTATTGTCACTTACTTTCGTCCCTCGCTCCCCACTTCCTCAACAACGACTGCAATAATCTTCATACATATATATGTTCTGTCAGAGCGATGGCTGTGTTTCCTCAATTCGCCGCTCTGTAATGCGGTAATTGCAGATCGGGTTGTTCTATTTCTCATGTAGTGGAGTCCCACGGCCCATATGAGGCTTCTTGTTATTTCCTTTATTTCATTTATTTGGGACGGGGCCGTTATTGCCTCGCCAAGTGTCACTTGTCATTTCAAATGCGTTTTATTGTGTCGGCGGAGCCACGGGAAGGGCCCGTAGATGTACACGCAGGCGCCTGAAGATGGAGAGTTGCAGGTAAATGTGTTATTCACATCACAGGCCCAAGCTGCCGGCGGCGAGGAGGTTCCTTCTGCGCTTTGCGGAGTGGGTTTTTTTTCCTTTCCAGAATCTAACCGGTGCGTTTTGATGGACGGTTGCGTGACTTCAGTAGACGACAGGCTGTCATCACGCACACTTCTTCTGATGGTGCCCACAGTGCAGAGGTTGCCATGCATCCGGCTGTTTTATCTGGCGTCTTTGTGCCCGACCTGCAGGTGGGATTGTGAAGGCTTGTAGTGCAGCTGTCAGGTTCCTACTGCAGACGGCGACTCTGGTTCTTCTTGTCCTGAGCTTTGAGAAATTGACTGTATTTTTGGGACTGTAAGGAGTGTTTCATTGTATTTGCATGAAGAAACGCGGAACTTCTCAAAAACCAATCTTGCAATGTCTCGAATTAGGACTTAAAAATGTAAGAAGGCTCTTCAATAATCAACCAACACACGGTTTTCAGTTCATTCATCTTCCGCAAATCCATACAATTGTGCACTTGTCGTGTGTGAATTCAACAGTTTTCTTGAGTTTTGAAGAGATTTCGGCATCTATACAATGAGCCGATTCCCTCTCTGCTCTCATTGCTGATGTGTTGCTGTTTAGCGATTCTTCTTTGTCTACGCAAGTGTGTGTTTGTCCAATCTGTACTAATTTAGCTAGGATTTTGTTAGAGTTCTTTTAATCCGCCCGAACTGAGCTGTATTTCAAATGATTGAAGTTATTATAATTTCAAACTATACTATTATTTAGATTAGTCTCAGAGGTTTAAATGTTAATTTGGCTTGCCATAGCCACATCAATCAGCAAGCAGTTGTAATTTTTCGGAGTAGCTGCACAGCTTTGTAGCAACCGCACTGAAATTATTTTACAGATTTCTTAGCACCATGTAACACTTGAAATTGATAAGTAATCTCAATCTGTAAGGACCGAAACTCCCATATTCAAAAATATATGACAAAGGAAAAAATGCACTAATTTTAAAGGTTGTACCATATACAACGCAGTGCCAAAACCACCGTAATCAAATATAAATGCCGTTTGTACGTGTATATATAATTGTAGGCAAATGAGCGGGTGTGTTCTATTTGTGACACTGCACAGTCATTGGTCAATACATTTCCGACTGTTTTCATGACACAATGTGCAGTGACACAATTAGGACCCGCTCATTTGCCTATACTCAGTGAAAAAGAAAAATGGTTTGAGAAAAGGAAAGCTAAATGCTATTTTCTTTATATAAATGCAAATGTAATTTATTTTGGATGGTTGCGTTTTGGTACTGCATTGCAAATGATAGTAAAATATTTGTTCATTCATTTCCTTTGTCTTATTTGAAAACGGCTGCTTTGGTACTCTATAAACCTGACTACAAACTCAAGGTGCTGTATTAGTAGGTGGCTGATGATTTACAAAAAGAAGTACATTGGGAATACTAAAAAGCAATTTTGAGCGAGATGAAGAACACTCACCACAACGTCAAGTGAAAGACGACCAACCTGAATGAGTTGCCTTTCCGTTGGGACGGAATCTCACCCGCTTGCTCTGTCACGGGTGAAGTCAGAGTTTTAATACCCACCATTCAGTGTCTACACATGCTCGGGGTCAGTCAATGTTGTCTGATGGTGACGACCCAAGGAGCGTCCACGTGGAGCATCTGCTCTTCTTTTCAGCCCCAGTGTTCGATTTATTAGATATATTGGTGCTGTGGTGGCCATTCTCCGAAGGTCTACGGATTCCCTTTGTGATTAAAGCAAGATTGTGAGCTTTTTACGCTTGCTTTCTGGTTTGTTGTTAGCCGATAAGGTCACCCGATTTGACCTTCATAGCCTCTCTAGACCTCAGGAGGAGATCGATAATCTAACAGTCGGCCCAGCAGTTTGGAGAGAGTGCTTGTTTCCAGGGAAACCTAGTGACAAGTCCAGAATAGCGGGCGTTGAGAGAAAGAGAGAGAGAAGGATGGAGCCGCCGAGACCTCTGGGACTGGAGTCTGCCAGTGTTGTTAGGGTTCAGCTGCTTTCAAAGAAGTCCTGCTGTCGTCATAGACAATAATGGACAGCGCTTGCATTTTAGAAGAACTTTTGCTGCATTTTACATGAAACAGATTTTCATGAAGCTCTCCGATTGCCTTCCAGCTGTGAGTTGGATGGATCCGCCATCCGGAGGTTTCTTTGTTTAGCGACATTTTATCATTTACAAAATGTACTAAAGCAAAGTGTCGCTTTTTTCTGATGTCTAATAGCTAATACTAATAGCCTTTTGTGTCTCATGTTTTATAATTGACTAGAGATGAAGTGGTGGTCGATCCTAGTAGCTGATTTTCTACATGCTTTTGAAAGGGCAATTTTATTAAACCTTTTTGATACTTTTTTTTTGATCCATGATTCAAATCCATTTTCGAATTCATGAGGAGCTGCGGCCAATCACAGCAATACTGAGCCTGAAGGTGTGACACACCCTGAATTGGTCACCAACCAATTAGAGAGCAGGGCACACAGATCTACACTCTCACTCACACCTATGGGCAACTTCACTTCTTCTGAACCCATTTTAATGGATTGGAATAGTAATGGGAGACCCTGAGGAAACCCACACAAACAGTGGAAGAGCATGTAATGAAATGGGATGGGATGGAGAATCTATTTATCTAGAATCACTTTGAGAATCTATGTAAAGGGCTAAGTGCTTGAATTTCTTTAGCATTGTAGTGTCATATGCATTTTATCTCGCAACATATTCAACCTTGTTGTAAATGAAGAAGCTAAATTGCTTTTTTTAAATCTCCCTTTGGCTTTAAAGTAAATCGGTTTAAGACTCTCTGTTCTTCTCAATGTGTCTGAACATGCTGCACGATGGTAATGCATTGCAATTTTTTAACGGCAAAAACTACAGCACCACGAGGAGCAGTGGACAGCCTTAAGCTGTGGCGTCCGGTCATGTGGGGGGTCAGTGTCTTACTCAAAGACATTCCCAACCTACCTGACCAGGATTTCAACCTGTTATGGTCGGTTGGCAGGTCCAATATCTCTACCGCAGGATTATTATTGGAGTGTCAGCTACAGATGATCAGGCTTTTGTTTCTCGCTCTTCTGGGATTCACGCATGGCGATTTTATCCGTTCAACAGAAGTCTTCGTTTGAAGGCTCGAGATCTTTGCATGTGCGGAGACCTGTGATTTCTCCAAGCCCAGGCATGCTGAAGTTTTTCCATGTTGAGATTGGTCTAACACAATAGACGTATCGACACCTAACCTCATCCACTCTGGGCTTTCATCGATGTTTCATGAAACATCAATGTGCAACCACAACCTCGCACATACAAGTTTAATGCCGCTCATGCTGGAGCCCAAACCTGAAATGTCAAGTGCAATGCGATTGATTTGCCTTTTAATATTGTTCATATCTTTTGGGTTGACGAACCCAATAATGAACCCAATGATGAAAACGATTTGCGTGTCATCTGGCATATCAGTTTTTTCATGTGATCTGATCTATGCAACACTTCAGACTTCAAGAGGACAAACGTTCAGTAAATGCCGATATAGATATGACCTCTTCACCAAATACTTCGGCAAGTGCTACTTGAGACAGGAACATGTGTGAAAACCAGGTCCCGGAGCTACAAAGTGAACACTTTAATCCGAAATCTAGTGGCAGGATGCCTATTGTGATCTTTAGTGGACGCAAGTTAGTCCTGATGCATGCGAGTTTAGCAAGCAGTTGTGTTCTCAACTGATTGTGCGACTCAACTGATGGAAGACCACATTTCAACGAAATCTGGTCTGGATCACGAAGTTGTCCCATGCAGACCCTGTTCTACAAACCAAATAAAACCAAATGTTTTGGTCGAACCTCTAGTGAGGGGACACCTACATTTTAACCCGCATGGTTATTGAGATCCAAACAGCAGTTTTTTAATAGACACAAGAATGATTGGGGCAATAAGGAAGACTTTGATCACGTGTCATTTTGCTCTAATGACCCAAAAAGAAGCGAAAGTTTCGAGGTTGCTAAGGACTCTGACTGCGGTCCAGACCCAGATTTTGTCCCATGTAGATCCAGAGCTATGAACCAAACTAAACCTTTTAATTCAAAATCTAGTGGCGAGACACATTTTTGCAATGGCTATGATCTTCAGAATAGTTCTGTACTGATAAACAAATTGTTGAAAGTGTCAGGTTGCTAAGGACTTTTTAAACCAATATGGAGATGAAAGGCTTTTGGGAACTTCAAGCAGTTGAACAGTTTGAACTTCATTTGATTGATAGTAAAATAGTTTTTTCCCCACATTTCTTTAAAACATTTATATGCATGCTTATGTTAAAAAAACGGCACAATTCGATAAATTGATCACGATCGTATTGAACAAATTTGATCAGACAGTCAATACTTATTTGATTGGTTACATGCAGGCTATTAAATAATATATATTGTAGTACATAGTTTGACATTATAATCTTCTGGCCCTTCCAATAATGTGTGCAACTGAACTTTAGCTGAACGTCCCCAGTGTAAAGCGTTGACCTGACAGACTGGCGGTGGATGTCGATGCTGACGGAGAAGTTCCTCTTGCTGGCTGAGCGACTGCTGCATTAAGCCATGTGCTGATCCTTTCAATAGGAAACAAACAATCAGTTCTTCTGCCTTCAAAAAGAGAAGCGGGATCTCATTATCATGAAGAGAAGATGAAAGCCAGTCTAGAGTGGACATGGTGTGCTCATATTAAAGAGAAAGGAGATGGGATCTTTTGCCACATGCATTTTCGGGATTGTGTACCACTTCCTTTCGATTTTATAATTGTTTTAGTGACTTTAATCTAGTATTTCTACCCTGGCTTTTTTTTTTTCTTCGTTTTCCCCCATCAAATGACCCCCAGTCCAGCTAGATATTCTTAGTTCTCTTTGTCCTGCTTTCAGCTCCTGTGTGTGTTCTCCAATCATTACGGGGTGAAAAGATCTCGTAATGACTTCTGGTCACTCTACTTTTATTCTTATTCTCACATTCATGTATTCCTACTTGAGTTCAGAGGTATTAATAGATTTTAGCTCTTTTTTTTTTTGTCAAGAGTCTTATTGCGCAGATCCATGTTAACACTTTTCCTGGATGAATGAGTTTAATTCTGAACAGGCTCACTTTAGATTAGATGGTAGAGTTCCAGAAAACTCAATTCCGGAAAGCACTTGGGAACAGTTGACCTGCTATTTCTGGCCAAAAGTGTGGCCATGTTGAGTGACTTGCAACCAGCACTGGTAAATCTTCTTGTCCTCTTCCCTAAAAAACATGTTCTTTTGCCAGATAACCTTTGGCTTTCAGGGAAATGGAGAACCCATCGGACTTGGTTTATCTTGTTGTTTGTACACCACAACTCCTTGTTGTACAGTCAACATAACAAAATCCTTGTTTTAGGCTTCTGAAGCTCCTAAAATTACTTACAGAATAAGCAGATCGGGTTCAGTGTCTTGCTCAAGGACATTTCAGTTGAGGAACCTATCAGTCTGGGATTTGAAACTATAACATTCAACAATTGTCTAAATTGCATGTTATTGATCAACGCAGCAATTGTAGCGTTACAGCCGATGTCATGAGTTTCCTTTGGAGTCGATCCTGCAACATTGGTGTTGCAGATCTTCCCTGTGGCCCAAGCTAAAGGAAAGAAAAGCTATAAGAATGAAGACGTCGCATTGTCGTCATCCTTGGGCTTTCAGTGTTGAGCCACTACAATCTGCTCATCAAACACCGTTTAAGCACTTTCCCCGATCCCTCAACCAAATGATTGGTCACGAATCATTTGGACCGTGGATCTATATTAGAGGGTCCGATGAAAACGACCCGTAAGTGCAGAAGATGCCGATTTCTCCAGGCATTCGCACCACGTTTAATCACATAGCTGCAGACGTGTATTTTCCTGAGAGTTTCCTGTTTCAGACTTAACTGAGGACACGGGGTGAGCAGCGGTCGTTTCTCTTGACCGTTCTGCCTCTATTTTTTTAACACGTCATCCACGTCGAGTAAAAGTGTAAATGCGCTGATTGGAGTGTGTCACGTTCACAACCTGCTGCTTTATCTCTGCGCTGTGATTGGCTGCTGCTGTCAGACCCTTTAAAATGATAGGTTTTTAGCCAGAACTCAGATTAGATTCCACAGCGAGGATATTTTTATGGTTGCACGCAATCTTCCATTTGGTTTGCAAAATGTTCATGTTTTCTAGAAATATCCAGAAACTATCCAGAACATTGAGATATAGAATGAATTGTTAAGCGCTTGATAAGCTTGCAATGATGTGGACGGTTAGATGCTAGTGATGACAGATGTTGCAGTTGTGAGGATCAAATTCTCAAACCACTAGGTGGCAGTAAATGTCTTCAGATGAAGCTTCAGAAGTTGTAGTTTGTTACGCCAGACCTAAAAAACACACACATTGTTGCCATGGAATTGACCTAATGGGTTTTTTCCCTCAGACCTGCAGAGCAACGTCTCTGGTTGCGGTGCCATATGTGTTTTTTAGAGGCTTGATCTTTCGAGAGGTAAAGAAACTATTCAGAACCACTCCGGTCAGATCAATACTTCACCTTCATGTGCATGGGAGAAAAGTCCAGAAGATTCCTTTAGTTTTTTAAAAAGTCATGCTTTTTCAAACCGAGATGTTGACAGACAGAAAGCTTTCAGCTCACTCTCTTGTGTTTTACTTCCTGCTCTGGGTTTCAGAGATGTTGTCGGGGGGCTCCAGCCGACTTGCCCCTTTTTGGCTTCTTGCTCATGTAATGACACCTGAATAATTTATGACGGTCTCATCGTGTCCTAAAACACGCTCCTGGTTTCTTCTTCCCATTTTTCCCGAGCTCTTTTACCTCAGTTTTTCTACTTTCTCCGCTTTTCCTTCGTCCCTTGGTTTTTCCGCTAAGTGCGAGTTGGTGAAAATGTCCTTGTCAGTCAGTGTCACCACGAAATCCTTCCACCTCCTTTCTTTCCCATATGTTGCTCTTCCACCTCTTCTTGGCTCAGTTGTGTTTTCCACCAAAACTAGGGATTCATTTTTAAAGCCCAGCCATATGTTTTTCCTTTTTATATCGTTGGCTCCCTGCCAAACGTCGGAGAATCGCATGAGTAATGTAACTTGTTGTCTATTATGCAAGAATTTGCAATTTTTTGACAGTTTGATGGGACGTTCTAGAGGGATATGGAGAGTGGTTTAGTTGGTAGGTTGGAATGGTTGGTAAGTATATCATTAATGTATTCTGTATTCAAATATAGATATGTTTAAAATACAAAATCGTTTTTGAATTGTTCGTTCAAACAATTGTGAAATGTAACAAGTGTCCAAGAGGTTGCAGGTTGTCCCATCTTTTAAGCTTGGAAGATTTGAAGTGCTTGTCTTTTTTGCTATTTAAATTGGATTATTAGTCTGCCATCTATCAAACATACCAAAGATAAAATGTACAATATTTCAACATTTAAAAGTAAAATTAAAAAAGACATTCTGTGCATTTACTCTCGGCACATTTTCAACTTTGTTTTAAACGAAGAAGCTAAAATTGGTTTGAATTGTCTTTCATCTCCCTCTGGCTTTTAAGCAGATCAGTTCAAGTCTCACGTGGGTTCTTCACCGCTGTTAGGGTTTCTCAACATGCAGCACAACGGTAATGAATTACACTATTCACAACCAATTTACAGCATTTAGGAGTTTTTTTTTTTTTTTTTTTTTTTTAACTTTGTTTCGTCTCTGTGGATTATTGTTGGAGTGTTTGACTACATCTAGATATTTTTTCCCTCTCAAAATCATGCTTGTTTATTCTTTCGCTTTTCCTAGAACTAAATAGTCATGCATTTGAATTTTTATAATATATATTAGTTATGGATTTGGTTTTAAATAACATTTATGTTGTAAAATCTGAAGCTACATTTGTAGTTATTGTAGTTACAGTTTATATTTCAAACCGCTTTTAATCAATATTGTTTCTAACCACCTATGACAAGTTGTTGTTCTATACTAATAAACATCTCTTCACTTTTTCTTCCCCCCACATATAATACACATTTTTTGCAGTATTTAAAAGCACACGATCACATTTTTGATCTTTTTGCGAAAAATACAGTGCATGGTATTTCTCACATGCTTTTGTTTGCGACTATTGCATTTGTACATTGAAACAATGGGTACGGAACCTACAACCTTACGAAGGCCACACTTTTTTCCTCACACGCTAGAGGAAAGTAATGAGAACTAGTTCAGAATAGAAATGGAGAGAAATAAAAAGATCTTTCATTAGCTGTAATTAACGGTTTGGGAGAAGAACAGTTGGGTCTTTGTCAGCTGCTGTACAGGCCTTTTCTGTTTGGTGTAATTATATTTAGTAATGATCACTGATGACTTGAAGAGCGTGTTTTTCTCTCCGCACTTGTCTTCCCTGGCGTTGGCTAATTGTCCTGGGTGTTTTGTATCGTAGGCCCTGGAAGAGGTTTTAGAACGTCTGCTCTCAAACCTGCATTTGCAAAGTAGAGTTGGGAATTATTCGAGTCGCAGTTCACCACATAATAAATCATAATCTGCTATAATTTCACCGGGCGCCAGAGGAACATCCATCTGTTGTGTTTTTCTTTTGCATATTTTTTTTTAGCATTGACTAGTTTCTTAATCATTTCATCACACACAGGTGAATTAGCCCTATTTTTCTTTCTATTAAAGGATTCTTGTGATATTCGGAGTTCTCATTATAGTGTCGACTCGTCAATTGGCTGTTTACACGGTTGATTTTTTTTGGCTCAAGATTCCAAGCAGACATCCATTAGACCGACTCAAGTGTCTTTTTCTGTTTCCGATAAATCAGTACGAAGTGGTGATGCCTTATTCCTGCTCGCCAGTTTTTCCCACACAAGTCATTGTGGCTTTTAGTAGCCATTGAGGAACATTCCGTATTTGTTCTCCAGGGATTGGAGTATTGGAGGATGCACTGGTTCCTTTTCCTGATTGTGGTGGTCCTACTGAATCTAAGGTCTACTGTGATTTTTCACACCACTCTGAAAATTAAATTAAATTAAAGCCAGTTTGTCAATATGGCCACTTGGATCCATGTGTAAATAGACCTATTAAAACTTAAATTCACTCGATTTAACACATCGAGTGAATTCGAACCTGCAATGTCTGGTCTGGACGTCCAACGGCTTTCTAGTCCACAAATACCCTGGTTCTCATGAGCTGGAAAAGAAGTTCTGCTCGACCATTCAGTGCCGTATCGCCTGCAAATCAGTAAATCTAAAACAGAAAAAGAAATGGCGGATCCAAATGGCTTCATAGTGGCTGGGTTCGTCCTTATCACCTTCTGTATCGCAACAGCAGGATCTTATTCACACTGTGAGAGAGTGGAGCTGGAAGTCCTTCACTCTAGAAGTGCTTTCTCGAGGTGCCTGGATGTCTGGAGACGTCTCCGTATCCTCCATGACTGCAGTGAGAGTTTCACAAGCTGTTTGTAGCTTCAAATTAGTCGTCTTTCATTCAACAGAATTATGTTTTTTTACCGTAGTTGAAAAAAGCATTTCAGTACATGCCGTACCATGTATGCAGATGTACGTGTTAAATACGATTAGAATTAGTTATGTTCTGCGACTTTGCAATACGTCTTATGCAGAAATTAAATTTCATTAGATCTCCAACCTGTGGCCTGTGTCCTGTGTCCATTTTCAGTCTGTCGAGGGGTTGAATGTGTCAAGCTTTCATTTTTTAATGTTCATTTGAAAGAGTTATTAATGTAAACTAATGTAACGGTAATTTTCTATCATACACAATTTAGAAAATAATTCTATCAGAGTTTTTGAAAGAAAAGAAAAAAAAAAAAAAACGGTGAATTTTCCAAATTTTCAAAAGGATGAAGTGGAACATGACCGTTGTGTTTGTGACACACGTTCGTGAATACGCTTTTTTGGTGATGAAGAGCTAAACCTGCATCACGTTCTCATGTTACCGACCATCATCATCATTATCGACCATCATGATCATTATCATTCTATTATAGAATCAATTACGTACATTCTAATAAACATTCTGAAGCTAGTTTCTGAAAAGCATTACAATACGCATCAGATGAGAAATCTGACAAACATTGAGCTTTATTTTATTCTCATTTTGACAACCACACTAATTCCAAATATCAATGTTTTTTTTTCACATACGTTGAGGCTTGTGAAATTCACAGCAAAGTCATGTTTGCCTTCATCTCATAATGTTGTGGCACTACTGCATTCGCTGCATGCAACGTTTAGTGGTTTAAACTGTAAGACAATTTATTCCCAATCACAAAATACATTTTCATGCTCTTACATGTTGAAATCCACAATTCAAGGGGAAATGCAAAGTTCATTTTGTGGTAAAGACAGATGTAACTGTGTTGTTTTCATTAACTTGAGATACTAACGTCAAGCGCTTGTTCTTCGTCCTCTTCAGCTGAGTGCGAGTTTAGTGTCAATGGCTTGCTAATGGCTCTCACCGCGGTCAGTAGCTGTTGGCTGGAAGGAGGTTTGGTTCCAGTTGTGCAGTGGATTTTCTCTTAAGAATATATATATTTTTTAATTTAACCAACCTAACTTGTGACTCGTACCATTTATTTATAGTTTTACTTGAATAGTAGACAAAAACAAAAATAAATTCTAGTGATCAAATCTAGGATTACTATCCCCTATTTAGCAGACCGAGCGTTTTGATTGTGTCAGTTCCTTGGATTTTTTTTTTTTTACTCTTTTTCCCGTGGTCTGTCTTTTCGACTGTTCTTTATATGCAATGACACGTTGGACCCGTTAGCGCTAAGCTACCCGAATGTGGTTTGTAGTCTCTGTTTGTTGTAATATTATGATTGTATTTAGTTTAATATTACTACTTCCAGTGTTTTTTTTTGTTCCTGTTAAGTATTGTAGTGTGTGTGTTTTTTATTTCTGTTATTGTGCCAATAAAAGCTTATACTGTATGTACGTCTGCCCACGGACAATTGTATATAGACGCACATGCACACCGCTGCATAACAAGTGTCCGTTTATCTGTGATTGGTCATGACATGCATTGTGGAAAAATGCGCGAATATTTGAAAGCACGCATTTCTTGAGCATTTTTTTGAGTGTTGGAAATTCAAGAAATAAAGGGGTGCTTATATTCACGTAAATGGTGTTTTACATTGGAAACGATTTATATTGTCGTGTCCTTCGCGGACGAATTTCCTTAACTGGAATATTTCTGGGACTAGGAATTGGTGATTTTGTGTGTGTGTGTGTGTGTGTGTGTGTGTGTGCACGCTGGTGCTGAAGTGTGCTACTAGCTGTGTCTTGCTGTGTTTGGATAGGATTCCATGGAGAGTGGCAGTGATAAGCGAAGGCCGGGTGTAATGAGCCGTATCCTGTGCCCGAGCTTTCCTGCCTTCAGGCCTACAGATGAGACGCGAAACGGCCTGATCTACTGTCGCTTCTCCCTGTCTTCCCTCTCACACTCTTCCTCAACAACACAACGGCTAATATTTCTCCCTGCTGATGTTTTTTCTTGGCTGTCGTTGGGTTTCCAGTGTTATGGTCGGATGGCACGAGGTGAAACCAACTGCCTCGTGGCCAGCCTGGTGTTTTTGTGTGGAGGTTTGTACAGTGGAACACGAGGGAAACATTGGGACGTTGGTTTCTCATGCGTTTGTCCGTCAATTAAGTGCGTGAGCTTGTTATTTACTCAATTTTATGTGCATTGATAGGTTCTGTGAGGCATAAATAATGCACGTGAAAAGTCCAAAGCAAAGCAGGTAAAAATGTTATAAAGATCGATATATGTATGTATAATTTGTTAAAGAAATTATAATGTAGTATATTTTACATCCAATGAAACATTCAATTGAAACATCTGTAGTGCTTGAATTTTTATGCTCTTTGACATCTTGCTTTTTCAGAAATGCGTGATTGGGTAAACTAATAAAATAACAAGAGGATGTTTTTTTTTTTTGTCATTTAGCAGACGCTTTTATCCAAAGCGACTTACATTTCATTACAATTGTTACAATTCAACAAATTCCTGCTTTCCCTGGGAATCGAACCCATGATCCAGTGTTTTTTTTATTTAAACCCTAGCGCTCTACAGACTGAGCTTTCCTTCAGAGTCTGAGACAAAAATAAATCGTTAAAATTACAACAAAAAAAAAACCCTAACACAAATTAAACACAATGGTAGAAAGACAGAAATACAAACATTTAAATGAAAAAAAAAAATTAAATAAATATATAAATAAAAAAATACAATAAAATGTTCTTGCCTTCTTGAATAAAATAGCATTTTGTTTGGCTATAGAAAGTCCAAATGGAGACAAATAACCAGATAAAGTGAATCACAAGCAATTAAGGTAAAAGTGGATTTAATCTCTGAAGTTTATGACTCATTGACCCAATATGTTTCTGTTTATATACACAAATCTAATTGTATTCTAATAACTGATCTTTTTTATTCTGGTAACTTCAATAATGAATTTTTTTTTTTTCCATTTGTTTTTGTCGTCTAAGCTCATTGTCTAGAAAGCGCTTCAGAACAAAATAATACAAGTTTTCTTGGTCGTGATGGATATAAGTTGTTTGTTTCCCAAGTGGTGCAGGGAAATCTTTCTGAAATGAAAAGCAGTGTCTTAGACTCGCAGCTCATTCAGTCCAAGTCCTCCAGCCCACAAATAATTTTCTGCATGAGAGAGGGAAAACAAGAGGATTTGCGGGGCTCAAAACTGAAGTGGATGCAGTAATTGTTTATTGGAAGACCTTTCAGCGTGATTGCTGGTGCAAACGTCTTTGCTTTGCTCAAGAATGGACTCTTTTGAGGAACGTAGACAGTTTTTTGGCCCGCGGAGTGGACCCTGACTATCTATTGTAGAGACGTTTAAAGAGCTTAACTTCCACCATTTTGGATTTTGGGCTCCAGACAATCCTAACTGCTAGAGGTGTAAAGAGTACCTGACAACAAAGCTTGAGTAAAGGTTCAGATACCTCACTGTAATAATTACTCCATTACAAGTTACAAGTCACCAATTCCAAGAAGACTTGAGTAAAAGTCGTAAAGCATCCGGTTGTTTTTTCATGTGGGAAAAAAACTATTTATGAGGTTTTATCTTCTTTTATAGAATATAATTTAAACGCCTCAATTTTTCATAATGGCAATGACAAAATAGATCCAAGTCAGTCTCTTAAATAAACTTAAATGAGTAAAAAAAGTGCAGCCAGTGATTAATATCATCCATTACCATTAGCATCCTGCAGATGGCCTTATCACCACAATCATAAAGTTCAGATACTCAATCACAAATGTAGTCAAGTAGAGAGTAAAAGTTGATTATATTTTTTATATTAAGTACAAAGACATAGAAGCTGAATACTAAAGTAACAATGTCCATTTACTCTAGTGCAATAAACCACTTATAACAACATTGCTTTAAATAGTGAGCATTTTCAACATTCTTCTCGTATGCAATAGACATTTGAAGTGGTTCACATTAAACGAACAAGAAAGGTGACGGATTTACAATTTAAAAACCAAGAATCAATTTTAAAGAATGTAAAACGATTAAACATTTAAGATTAGATGAAAACGTATTAAGAATTAAGATAAAAGAGCAACACTGTGGTTTTTGGTACTTTTAATCCTCAATTTTTTTCTCCTCCTTATGTACTTCTACTAACTCGGCTCATAATTAATATATGCCAAATCATATAAAGATCTCTGCTTTGCCAAGAGGAAAGAATGTTTAAGAGTTTTTTTTTTTTTTGCTGATGAAGAAAAAATCTGGAGCCAATCACGGCAACTCTGGGTCTGAAATGAGACACACACTCTGAATTAGTGGTCAACCAATAAGAGCGTAGGACACACCCACATTTTTTTTCCACACTTATGGGTTGTTATCCATACTTAAATTTTTCGGATGACATGGTTATGAACTTTGGTTGGAAACCACAGACCTAGAGGAAACCCACGCAATCAAATGGTGAACATGAGATACACAACTTCTTATAACTACAGAAACATCATCAGACAAACTGCATTTAACATTTAAGCCACTGAGATTTTTAATTCGTGCGCCAAAAACACAATAAACACAAAATCAATTTTAATCTTTTTTATGCTTTATTTTAGAGGTTCTCTTTTTTCCCTCAACATAATTCCACCCATTATTTTGGTAATTTGTCATCCTTCCAGATTACAAGTGAAACTGCAAATCTAGTAATCTAGTGTATAGAAAGGAACGTTGACCCTAAATGCATCAAATTGGTTCTCTGTGCACTGCAAAAAATGCTCATGAAAAAATAAGAAAATAAAAAAACTAAATGAGTTAAAAACAGACTTAAAACAAGTAAAATTATTTACCAATGAGGTGACAACATTTTACTTGTTAAGACAGCTTGAAACAAGACCCATTTTCGTGAAACTAGCCAATTAATCTTTTACTCTCAATTCTAAGATAATTAATTTTCTCGTCTGAAATAAGCAAGATTTATCGTGTCATTTCAAGATCTTTTGGCTTATCAATAATTCATTGTGTCAGTGTCGTTGTGTCAAATTGGGATTTCAAACCAAACAGATTGAACTAATCTCAATTATTTGAACTATTTCATTTTTTTTAACAAATTATTTGGACACATCGACACCAACAAACCTAAAGAGAAGAACAGTCTTTTTCCACGTATAGTCATTTTTATAACCAAGAGCTTTTTGGCAAACGCACGTCCCCGGCGTGTGTGTGTGTGTGTGTGTGTGTGTGCGCGCGCTTGTATATCTACATTAGCAACAGTTAGACACCTGTAAACCCAGGTGTGTTGTGAGCTGTGTCTGCAGTTCCTCAGCTGCCAACGGAGCTTCCTGCACTTGTCAAGCTCCAGATTCACGAAAACCCACGGCAGCGTCTCTGTTTGTGTTTACAGGCCTGTCTCGCCTTCTGCCTGACGCTTCTGCCGCTCTCTCCGCCTGATCCAGCCCCGTTCCTTTGTCTTTCAGTGCTGCCGTGCGCTGGCTGAAAATTCAAACGGCTGTCTGAAGTCTCACACAAATCCCTGTTTATTTCCAGGCGTCACTGTCTTTGCGAGGCCTTTTTAGACGGGCACCTTTCGTTCTTGCTTCCTGTCTGTCATCGTGTCTCAATTTTGACTAAACCTGTATGAATCGGGCCCAAGTGAAGGAAAGTAAGGAAAGAGAATGAATTACTACATAGCGGAGTGAACACACACACTAGCTTTAGCCTTGAGCCGTGGTGATCTGGTTCAGTGTCTTGCCCAACAAACTTTCCTTGTGGATTCTGCTTGTCAGTGATTCCACCCTGCAACCTTCTGATCGCAAGACTGTAACCATTAGGTATGCAACTATACTAATAGCGATACTCTGGATAGCTAGAAAGAGTATTTGTAATTGCTTTGTGTGTTCTTTGATGTCCCGAAACCAGCAAATCTTGATAGTGAATGTGAATTTGATTCGAAAAACAATTCCCAAGGTCAATTCGCCTTTTCATTCATTGCAGACACGCCCACAAATGGTGATTGGCCGGTTCGGTTGCCACTCAAATGGACTTCTCATTTACCATGTAGATTAATTAGCAAATTCAGTTTGCGTTTGCGTTGACCATGAAAGGGACAAAATTGCGACACAAACCGCACAAAAATTGTTGTATTGGCGTTTGGATTTTCGGAAATAAATTGCAAGTGCAATTTGCCACCTATACTTATCAACTATATACATAGTTGCACTTATCATGCCACTATACTTTTTTTGCAGAAGATCTTTTCTCCCATCTGAAAAAAATAAAAAAAATAAAAAATTTTGACCCATCAACACCGTAAATACATTGGAAATTTCGTAAATACATTTCGTAAAATTTGACAAACTAATATTGCTCTATATGTTATGCCACAACAGCCCGATCTACCCCGGAGCATTAAAGAAAAGTGAGAGAAATTGCTCAAAACGATTTTCATTTTTGTAGACTCACAATTCAAGCAAATAAAAAATAATATTGATTTATTATTTTTTTTTTCTTCTTCTTCACCTAGGGAGTTTGCCCATGCCTGCACGCCTTCCATTTGGAGCACATCGCATGTTGTTGATGCCGTATGTTCACGGAGTGCTGGCGCTTGTGTAGATAACTCTGGATGCGTTTGCATGTTTCCACTCGGTTCCTGGTGATAATCTCACCTGCTTGTGGATTACAGGTCCTGCGCGCGTGGGAGTGAATTAAGACTCAAATCTGCAGCTAGCCAGCCTTCGCCTACAGCGTCTGCAAAGCGAATGTGTTAAAAGTCATTAACCAGCACTCAACTTAATCATTCTTTTACTTTTCATAATTAGGACCCAGGGCAACTGTCTGCTTTGGCAATATTCACGCTTGGCTTTTGGCCACGAGCCGGCTGATGCAAATTTAAGCAGGACGACTTTGTTAATGCATCTGTAGCGTAAATGACAGGCGTGGCGTAAATATGCAAACCGTACCGGATTCCGTTGCCACTTCTCAAGCGTTTGCTGTGTTTGGTGGCATTTTTCTCTCTTTCTATCTTCCTCTTTGCTTTTTTAAGGTATGGCACTGAAGAATCATTTGCATGTTTGCGTTGGGGATTTCAAATCGGCTGCGTGGACTGATATTCCGTACAATATGTTGAAGTGTTGTTGAATTGCATTCATCGTGCAGACAAAGCTTGACCCAAACACTAATACATAAATTACATAAATACTATACAGGGACAATTCATGGATTCAGTTTGACAGACAGAACCTGCCAATCACAGTCAGAGTTTTTATTGTGTAATACAGAAAATAAATCAACGTCTTCAAAAAATTAAGCCACTTGTTGGTTGAACATTTAAAGTTCCTCCTCAATTTTCCAGACCACATCCATTATTTTCCGTACAAACTACGTCGACTTCTCTTATTAATGTTAATGCACAATTTTGGGATTTTCTGTGACCTCTAGAATTAATCTCAAAATCAAAGAAACTTTATTTGTCCAATTAACGGGACTGCAGAGAGAAGCAGTGTAACACTTATGTAAATGAAAGTAAAATTAAAGTGCAAGATGCTGTCCAAATGGTCCGTAGACATTAGAAGGGGAAAAAATGAGTAAGATCGGAGAATGAAGGTGAGGTTAACTACTTATGGCTGGCTATCAGTAGCATTTTATTTAGTTTTTTTTTTAGCTTCATACTTAAATCAATAATGCTACCGAATAGAATCTGGCGTAATAGAATAGAATGCATTTATTGTCATTGTATAATAATAATAATAATAATAATGAGTATTTGTAAGGCGCTTTTCACAGTTTTAACTGTCTCAAAGCGCACAATGTCCCCAATGTATAGACTTCACAAATTCATCTCGCTTATTGACCTTGCAAATGCGTTTGAATTTGGTCTTGGTACAAATATAACACGATAAGCTTATTGCTGAATCGACAACTTTTTTGGAATAGTGCGCCATGTGGCATTAGATTTACCTGGACTGATTTTTATTGTCCCATTACTTGCCCAATATTTTCCTCCACATCACTTGATCAGTCATATTTTTGGTCATTCGTTGGTGTTGTGTTGGTTATGGAATCTGAATGTCATTTAGATGATCAATAACATGAAGTTATTGACTGTGACTGGTAGAATAATCTAATGTGTGTGTTTGTAAGCCACCTATTAATAACGTATATGCTGTTTGACAATGTTAGATGTTTCATTGTTTAGGATTTGAGAGAATGAGAGAAAGATCAATGGGGAAAAAGTGAATTGTCTTGATGGTTGGTAATGCTCGGCTTCTGATTTCTTTCACAAGACCTCCAGTCTTACCTCTCTAAATACGGAGAGCAGGCCTCTCTTCACGCCGTCTTTCCTGGGGGAGATTTTCCTCACCGCCTCATCCTCCTTTACTAGTGTCTTTCTACTGTCAGCTTGCCCGTCCATCCCTCCATTCAGCTTTCTATCTGTGTGACATTAGCACTTAAAGTCTAATGTGTCTTGACATGCGTTCCTCCGCATCCCCACCTTCCCCATCTCCCCTCACCTCCCAGCGATGCACAGACACCTTCTTCCCTTTTTTTTTTTTTTTTTCAATTTTTGATGCGCTCGTACCTCTCGAGTTTCTCATCAGCATGATGAAAGCCTTCCCCGACTATTTTGGAGTGCCGCGATTTGATCATTCTAAATTCTCTTCAAATTACGAAACCACAGATGTTCCTTCTGTCGTTTCATGTTATACGTGATGTTGGTTTAATCTGGAAGTCTTATTTTAAGACCTACTCCAACATCAGCCGAGCTCTAGCGCGATGCTGTGTTTTTATTCGGAGGGCTGCGGTGCATTTCGGGACGTTTGAGTTTTTCTCTGCGCTTGAGGTGCACGGGGAAATTAGTGTCTTACTTGCCGATCCATCAAAGACCACCAGAGAAACCTCAATATTCTCCTCGCAGCTGTCATCTAGAGTCAGAGAGCATCAACCAGTGAGACTTTAAACCTGCATTTCCCCGCTGAGTGACAGGTGCAGGGCTAAATGACGGCTCGGTGGAGTTTCTTTGAATCCAGCTCCAAAAAGAAAGCAAATGAGATGCGAAGAACATCCACTCTCAGCAGCCCGGAGAGCCGATCAGTCTCTTTCTACCGAAGAAAATAAAGCGGAAACGCCACCGCAGCATTCGCAGACGTATCTGGAGCGAGATGAGTTTGGGATTTGACGCAAACATTCTGCTCTCAAACTCGGGCTGGGCGAGTGTGCCAAAAATCTCGATTGATTGAACATTTTGACACGATTGCGATTAATGAACGGTTGTTTGAGTTACATTTTTCCTCTTATAGTTCACTGACAAGTTTTGTACTGTAAATATGCTCCGATTTTTGAATAAAGTGTGCATTACTTGATTTTAACTGAAATTAAAGCACACAGTGCCTAAATCGTACGACCTCTTAGTTTTTATCAAAAGAGTAAAAATGAATATCTAGCACATTTGTGAACAGAATACATTTTTTATTATATAGCTAAGCTACCCGGTCGTTGTTTGTGGTCTCTGTTTATTAAATAATTATTATTATTCTGTATTTACTGTAATCTTACTTCTTCCAGTGTTATTTTGTCCCAGTCTAGTGTTGCGGCTTGTCTAATGTTTCTTTATTTATGTTTTTGAGCCAATAAAAGTTATACTGTACTGTATGCACGTTTGCTTACGGACCATTGTTTAACATTTTATAAATGCAAAAAGCTGCAAAAAAGACGACAAAACACAGAAAAATGAGGCCTTCTATTTGAAATTGGCGATTTAAACGAACCCTCCAAGTTTTTGAGCGTTGAAAATTCGAAAAAAGGTGCGCTTTTATTCACGTAAATACGGTAATCGTCCTGGAAACATTTGACCAATTATAAGTTCTAAATTTCGTTTTTGATTATTTTTTTGATCGCTCAGCCCTAACTCAAAGCGCAGCTTCCAACAATGCTTTCAGATTGGAGAAAGACGGAAGAACGTCTGTGCTGCCGTGACTCTTTCCTGACCCTCTGTTTGAAATTGCCTTGTTCCATCACGTTCATTGGGTATTCATCCCACTTCTTATCTTTTAACTGCTGCGTGTATTGACATTTCCTCAAATCTGCAGAGCCTCTGGCTTTAATATATTTAAATGGTATAAAGTAGCTCATTTTCACCCGGATATGCCCTGGATACTCCTTCACGGAAACAATCACTTAGAACGCAAATGGCAAGAAACTGGGCGACTACCACGGAAGACGTTATTTGTTTCTGCGCTTATGAAGTGATTCGTTTTCCTTCCGAGGAACGCGGAGTCGGGAACTAACTCGATTGTAAGCAAAAATCTAAATAATGCGCTTTGCCAGGAACGGCCTCAAATATAATTGCCATCAAGCCCAACGTGTGAGTGGGAGACAGGGGAGGCGAGGAGACCAGATCGTCAGAGATGAGAGCAATTTACCAGAAGTGACAAAAGATGAGATGTTCTCCCGTGGGTGTGTTTTCCCCTCTCGGAGACTTTCGCCGCCGGGGTCCAGTAATTATAACAATTAAGATGGATATCCTTCATGTCAGCTTAAACACAATGTAGCTGCCGAGTCTTTGTTGGCATGACAATTTGCATTTTTACAGGTATTATTTTTCTCATGACTTCCTCGTGATGCTCTTCTACCAGCGTTGATTTTTTTTGAGGTTTTTAATCACAATAATGATATATTTGTGCCCCATTGATTGCTGTGATTGTGATATTAGTGTGTACAGGCGAAACGTAAAGTAAATGAATATGTTTTTCTTTTGTTCACGTCTTATTACGTTAATGAGTGAGGCGGGTTTGTCTAATAATATGGACTTGTGGTAAATTATGTGGTAAAATTTATCAATGTTTTACTCTTGTCTGTCTGTCCATCCATTCATCCATCGCTCTCAAACCTTCTATCCATTCATCGCTCTCCATCTCTATCCATCCATTCATCACTCAATTACTATCACTAGCTATCTGTTCATCTATCTTGCTTGCTAAATAGCTATCTGTTGCTCTATTTAGATATTGGCAATTTTAATTACCGTATGTTACATAATAGACCAGAAAATATATTTATTATATATAAGTTGGCTTCATTAAAAATTGTAAATGAAACTTTTGATGATATCTATTAATATAAGAGTAATTTTCAATAATAAGCTAGTTTTAATATCCAAACTTGTTTATATTACACATTCTGTACATGTATCCAATAGTCATTCTTCATTTCCGTCTTTTGGTTTTATTTTTTTTTTTTAAATTTTTTTTTTGATCTGAAGTCGATTAATGCAATTAGTGGGCTTTTTTTTATATAAAAACATTTAGTTAATAGTTTTATCCATAATTTACCCTTTAATCATTAACACTTAAACCGATCATGACGATCCCGTTTTGCAGCTCTACTTCCTGTTTACAGGAAGGAAGTGGCGGTGCTCTGTGAAACAACGAAATAAAAGTGCAGCATCCTCACACCTAGTGCCCTCCGTATTCCTTCCCTTTCAAGAAGAAGCGAGCGTCTTATTCCGCAGCACTTCATCGAGTCCCCCATGTCCCGACTCCTTTTGTTTACTACAATGAATTCAGTTTAACAGTTTATAGATTGAGACAAGTAGCTTTAAGGTGCTCGCTCTCGATTCCTCAATAACATCCTTTCCCACCCTCACTTTGTCTTTTGAAGCTAATTGTTTGAACAGCGACTCGCAATGAGCTGTGCCGTGACTGAGAACGAGAGGGAAGAAAAGGTAATGACTGGAGTCTTTTCAAGGCTCGGCGAAACAATGGAGACAACAGCATCAATAACGCGTAAACAACCCCCCCCCCCCCCTCACCACACCCGCCTTGCTTCGTCTTAATGGAGACGAGAGATTTTGGCTGAGATGGATGGTGGTTTTTTGTGAGTCGGTAGATGTGCACCTTCTCTAACAGCCGATAGGTTTTGGGGCGTAAAGTCGGAATCAAGTGTGTGATTAAGGACTTTGTGTGATGGAAAAGCCCGACCTCATTGGCGTGTCTTTGTCTCTTCTGTTGGTAAGTCCCTCCGGGCTGAGAGGAGCTGCGTGTGGATTCAGAAAAGCTGAGGTGATTGATTGCTCTGCAGCGGCTTCTTTGTCGGCCGTGGCCTGTCATTGATTCCACCACCCAACTTTAAGAATCGGAAATCTTACTTTCATAAGGCGTCTAATCATTTTTCCACTTTCACTTTGTCAAAAGCACTGGGTGATTAAGTAGATGGTGATTAATTTTCCTTGACAGATTGCTAATTCTTGGAGTTCTTTTTTTCCAACCATGTGATGACGAGGGCCATTTCATGTTCCATGTGTTCACTTTTTTTTTTTTATATATAATTTTGTTACATTACACATTTAATTTGCCAGTACACTGTAGTTTCTCAAATTGCAGGTCAAAGAAATACATTCATATGGTTGAAATAATTTTATTAGAAAATGTTAGACTTGCCACGTTCTTTTTGTTTGGTAAAAGAAAGCCGTGGCCCTTCTATTTAAAGGGTTGGGCTGATTCCATTTTGGGCAGTTCCACCTAAAGGGAAATTCACTCAAGCTTTTCAAAAGACATTTTTCATTTTTTCAATTATTAAGATGAGTCAAGTTAACAGCAAATTAAATCCAATAAATTACAATATGTAGCGTGTTCGAGTTTTCGCAATTTCTTGTCAATTTAGTTGTATTGTGTTTATTGATTGGATAATTTGCATTCTGAACATGAATAATGAAAATAATAATAATAATAATAATAATAACACAAAATAAACATCACAATTATAAACATTATTTAAGAACATTATTACCATTAATAATGTTTGGCCAAAATTATTTGAAGAAAAAAAACGAAATGAAATCAATCAGATTGGTTGGCCCATGACATATTACACGGATGTTTGCACGGATTTTTAATATATAAATGAAACCATAAATGCAAGCCTGAATTTCAAATACAGAAACAATTGTAATCCTTACATCCAATCGTAAAAATACTAGTAAAAAAAATCAGACTTGTTCTGGTTTCCACTTTGCTCATGATGTGTTACACGAATGTGGGGAAATTGACAGTTGATTCTATAAATGTCTATAAATAACTGACCTCTCAGTGCGCAGCATCAAGGTCACGTGATAATGGGATTGTCATGTTTGTGGCGGCGACTTTCAGTTCCAGTCACTGTCACTCAGTGTCGAAGGATCTCGTCGTAGCTGCAGACAAAGTCACGTGACCAAAACGCGTTCAACGAATTGCGTAACATCATCCACATTGCCTGCGACCGTACAGCTTTTCTGAACTCTATCGCACTCGTCTGTATTTTACTATAATTCAGCCTGCTAAAGCGCACAAGCTTTACACGCAAACACGTTAAACTCCACTACAGCGCCTGTGTGATGTTCCGTCAGAGACGCTGGTCTTCTCATCAGCGCTTGGATCTTCTGACTTTTCCGAGGTCTGCCTCGCACGCCTGTCATCTCTCACCGCCGAAGCTTTGTAGAGGGAATGTGTCTTGCCTGCACTTTTAAGTCGGTAAGAGGTGTTGAGTGTAAAGACTTCTCGTAGCGCGGTTTAAAGAGGAGTGGTGGAGAAGACGAGCGTTTAATCTGGAGGAGGGCAGGGACTGGAATGCAGGGCAGCTTAAACCCTCAGAACCTTGTCAGCGTCTTTTGTTCTTATCCTCCATCGACGCCGCTGAGCAGAATTCCAGATGAGCGCGTCCCACAGGCTTTTTTGGCATCCAGACGCCGAAGCATCCGATTAACTATCGGACGAATCCATAAGTGAACCATTTTTGTGAGGTTGCATTGGTGGATTGTATAGTTTAACTTTAAAAAAATCTTGTTTAAATAGCAAGAATGTTGTCTTGTTTAAATTCTACTCAAAGGTGTAACAAATTCTACAAAATAAAACGTTTGGTACAAACAGGCAGTTGGAATTTTAGTTAGCATTCACAGAGGCTTTTATGAATTTGTAGATCAAAACACTTTAGAATAGGCGCTTAATTGCACAGCAGGTGTTTATTGGAGACGGGCATCTAAAGGAGACAGGCCACTAATAGAAGTTATACGGTATAAAGAACAACATTCAGGTCAAATTGCAAAAGACGGTACCTGATATTGCGTTTTGGTCTCTTTGACACTCCAAAACGGAATATGAAATTCAAAAATGGAAGTCGACTCAATTCAAGCAAGGCTGCCTGGTTCCCGAATGCAACGCATATGCAAATTGAATTTGAAGAAATCTTTCAAAAAAAATTTGGTCCGTTATATTGTTCAAAAACACACTCAAATTGGCTGTCAATCCTGGATTAATAACCCGAGTTAATTGATGGTTTCAGCTCAGTGAAACGACTTCCATTCCCCCGCGCCAGTGGAGAACGAAACAACACCGCAACCACTAAAACACATCAAGCGTAGCTGTTGATTTTCAGTGTTTTTCCCCGTCAGCGCGGCAAACAGGCTCAGACCTGCAAGGGTTCCGCTTTAATTGCATCATGTAAGGAGCAGTGGTGTGATTGCCCAACTGAGATGCATGTGGGCCCGTGTGCCGGAGGCTTCCGCGCACTTCCACCAGTCTGTTCTCCCACACACACACACACACACACACACACTCAAAGAGGGAATAAAAAGCCAAACCGACGCAACCCAACAACACGTGGCGTTTGTTCCCTGTACACCACCACGCCGCTTTAATAATCCACTGTATGTGTGGTCGAGTCACACGATTACGCTTATTGACAAATCAAATATGTGCGATTCGGCAAAGGATGCGGCGCCGAGCTCCTCCACATCTGGCTGGCTGTCAGATTGGCTGGCGCGGCGGGAGGATTCTCCGTCTCCCGCGTCTGAGCCATCGTGAGGCGTGTGGTATTTACATGGCCTTGCTTGTTTACCCTGGCAGCGCGAGGGGGGAGAGACCAGCTGACCGTGGCGTGGGATTCCGCCCCAACTGGAGATAAATAAAGCCTGTTTCTAGCGCGCACACACCTGGATGCTCGGGACGGGTTGTGAGGCCATCAGCGGAGCTTTTAAACGTCTGTGTGAAAGCAGTGGGTTGAGATGGTGGCGCTCGTGGTCATGTGACCTCACAAATTTAATTTTTTTATGATCATACCGGGACTCGGACCTGGATGTTGCGTGGAGTAGCACAGAAGAACTACGTGATGACTTTACCATTCCTGTAAAACTAATTGTAATAACTAAAAACAGGGGATAACTAATAATAATAATAATAATAATAATAATAATAATAATAATAATAATAATAATAATAACAATTGAAGAAGCAGTAACATGACTATTAAACATAGAAGAGCCACACTCAAATCAAGCTTCCTCATTCTTGTTTTCTATAAAGTAACCTTATTATACATAATACAAAATATAATATTTTAGGTTTTTTTTTTAAAGCTTTCATGCTATTTTGATTTATCAAAACTGTCATTTCAAAGATTATATTAGAATTTTTTTATTTTATTTGCACTTTTAGTGTGTGCTTTAAATTATTTATGCACACACACACGCCTGCGCGCGCACACACACACAGTATAAAATATTAAAATATTTTATAATATGAATAAATTTAAAATTGGTTTTTTTAATTGATAAAATTGGATGATACTGGAAATTGATTAATATTGAACATTTTTACTTCACTAGTGCTTCTAGTTATTGCTGTAAATTGTATATTTATAAATAATATATTCAATGCTTTCATATTTTTATACATTTATTAATTTTAAAGATATATATTTTTTTACCTTTCACTGAGTACAGAATAAATGTAAACATAGATCACGTGAAACCAAAGAAGCTCAATGAACATAATTTAACAAATCCCTTGATAGAATAGAATAGAATAGAATAGAATAGAATAGAATAGAATAGAATGGAATAGAATAGAAACTTTTGTCACTTTGTCACACCACCACATCTCTTGAGCTTAGGTGGAAACTCCAAACAGTGCAGATGTACAGTACAAAATACTGACGAGTTAGTGAGATATTAGTACTATGTGCAATTCAAATACTTAAGTGTTCAGCATCCTGGAAATATCAATATAGCATTAGACAGAGCAATTTTAAATGCAAG
This sequence comes from Paedocypris sp. Pulau Singkep, assembly GCA_017309775.1. Lineage (NCBI taxonomy): Eukaryota > Metazoa > Chordata > Actinopteri > Cypriniformes > Paedocypris > Paedocypris sp. Pulau Singkep. Next base: position 12,039,319 of record MU204250.1, on the reverse strand, counting down.
TGGAGTGTCTAGTTTGAATAAAGCAAAGGGTTAAATGGGTTGTGATGTTTGCAGTCATATTTACGCACATTCTCATGTTTCACAAGCAGATTGCACAGTTTGCGTACAGTATTAGCACAGAGATGCCGCAGATGTGCGATGATGATGTGTAACAGTCGCTTTGATGTGTTGTGTTTGAAGTCGATGACATTAATCAACGCGCTGAGATTTACCTTTTAGATTTACACCGTAGGATGTGTGCCTGCTCCATTTATCAGTAAATTGGATGGATACCGCAGTTTCTGATCAAACAATATACACAGTATTTATTGGAGTCAGATATTGCCTTGCGGTAATATCAATTTATTTTGTAGGTGTTTTTCTTCACCCAAATGGGAGTTGCATTTACCGTATTCTTTGGACTATTATGTGCACTTAAAAACCTAAACATGTCTAATAATTGACCATGCGCTTTATATTCATTAACATTCTTGTATAAACGGGCGTTTATTGTCGTTGTATTCTTCTTCTTCTTCTTCTTCTTCTTCTTCTTCTTCTTCTTCTTCTTCTTCTTCTTCTTCTTCAGTGAATTGACATCATTAACCAATCACTGATCGACAAAAGCCAAACGCAGTAAAAACTGCTTTGAGCATTAAAGTGAAAAAAAAAACAGAGTTAAACACAAGTACAGTATACAAAACACTCGTAATTGCAAACATAAAATACCTCGTTGGATGCAAAAACATTAAAACGTTCTAAAAGGAAAACTTTACAGAGCCTTGTTGGATCTTCACCTTCATTTGTCAGTTCCATGCTAATTAAATGACGTAAACCATATTTACATAATGATCAAAAGATGACATTTTTAGTATTCATTCACTACAGTTTCAATAGAGATCACCAATCTCAGCCTAAACTTTCAATGCAAAAAAAAAATCTGTCAATCAAATTGTCACTAGCCAATCAGGATAGAGCTGAGCATGGACTCACTCCCAGTGAGATTATTGGCGAAGCAATGAAATAATAACAATAAAATGAATACTGAAGTCACATTCACATAATGTATTCGAAATGAACTTTAAATGAAATTACGATACAAATACATATACACAATAACGTTTACAAAAATAGATTTTTAATATAAATGAATTATTTCAAAACAACAAAAACATTTACATGACCAAAAGCAGCATGGCTTACAGGATGGCTTTAGGTGCACATTATAGTCGGGAAAATACGGTAATTACAGTCAAGTTGCCCACCTTCTCTAATTTATCTTTCGTGTAGTGCAGATGGCGCAGGTTGACCGTTTTTCCGTCTCTCTCAGATGAATTGTATTTTAAGATTTGACATGATTATAGTAGCATCAGTACCATTCATCACCCAGCCACACCAATCTATTGATTCCCTACCAGTTTCAGGAAAAAAAAAACATAATTATAATAAATCAATCTCTTTCTGCTGTTGAATTCCCAAGCGACACATTTTGTGCGTTGGTTTTCTGATGGATGATAAGGATGTAATAGTCGTAGCATAAAGAAAGAAAGTTGCCTCGAGAAGAATCTGCTGAATCCTGACCTGGTCACACATTATATGACTTTTTATTTTTCAAACGTACATTTTTTTGCGATTTGCCATAAATACGTATATGTTTATGTCATTTAATTTGCTTCTAGTTCAGGAGAAATAAATTCAATCAATGTCAGCTAATGTTTTTTTTTTACTTGTTTTACGGCAGTAAAATATGTTTGTGGCAATAACAATGAATACTTTTAAAAACAACAACAATTTATTAATTTTTAATTGAAATTTCAAAATTTTGTGAGCTCATTGACAGAGACGTCTCTTATGATTCAGATTTTGTTCAGTATTTGACTAGCATTGGAAGTGAGGCTATATTCAACCTCAAAAGACAAAAGAATTTTCTTTTTGGCATAGGATTGTCGCTCCTCATTCATTCTTTTTTTTACTCAACCTGATGAAAGGATGAAACATCAAACTTTCAATTTTTAAATACACCCACATAAATAAATTTAAACACTTACTCCTATTTCAATGGATATCACCAATCTCAGTAAAAACTTTTAATGCAAGAAAATCTGTCAATCAAATTGTCACTAGCCAATCAGGATAGAACACAGCATAGACATTATAGACCAAGTGAGATTAGTGGCGAAGTAATGAATGATGACAAAAAAATCTGGGGAAAAAAAGTAGTCGATAAATGATTTAAAAAAAATGTTATTTAAAACAAAAAAAAAGAACTAGAAAACTATCGTTCATTTTTGTCAGAAAATGTTGCTTGTTTTTTTCTTGTTTTGTTTTCACGTATTTTGGGCTGGTAGTCAGGCTTAAATGAAGCAGACGCGAGCTGGAAAGCAAAAGTCACTACACGTTTCAGTCACTTAAACGACCGTCGTTTTTCCCCTGACAGTTTAATGCGTTGTTTTCTGGTTTATGCGGGCATCATGTGGGCACAGCATGTAAATGATTGCCACTGTTATTGGTGCCATTAAGTTGCCCGCAGTTTCCTGTTATTGGTCCAGACCTAATTCCATCAACTCCACTGGATCAGCGTTCAGCGTTTCCCGACTCAGTTTATTGAAATCTCGGCCTGACTTTGAGCAAATTAAGATCTGATTATATTATTTGCTGGATGAGGACTTGTTAATGATCTTCCAACAAATTAAATAACCCAGGGCCATCCTGGATTAATTAGATAATAATCATCTCTTAGTTTTTTTTATTTTTTCATTTCCTCCTTCAAACGAACTTTCGTGATGGTGGTTGGATGTAAATTGGCTTTTGTTTTAATGACTGGTTTTAAAGCGACTTGCTTTTCGTCTCACAATCCAAACTCGCTGGTTTCTCTCGAAAAGTCGGCGAGTGGCAAGGGTCTAGTTAAAAGTCTTCCCGCCGTCTCGACTATGAGTGAAACTGATTTACCGGAGCTGTTATTTAAGGAGGCATTTGCCAGTAGTTTGTGATGAGAATAAATCACTAGCCATGTTTCGCAGTGTTCCCTAGGGCGGTAAAGTAAAGACTGGCACACAAATGAAAAGCAAGTCAAGAAAAGCGCAGTTGAAATTGAGAGTTTTGAGTGTTTGATTACGTAGGGGATTCCATTTTTTTCCTTTTTTTCCCCCTCTGAAAGTTTTATTTTTTATTTTTGGGAGGGTAACTAGAACTTAAAGGCTCCTCGTTGGAAGTTTCTGGATTGATGGAGCTCTTTTCCAAGCTGCTGACACCAATTAGCTTGATGTTCTGTGATCATTGCGTGGTCGATGGTGCCTCGTTCTTCACTCCTGATAAGGCTGATTTCCTGTTGGCCGACGTTTTATTTCTCTTTTCTTTCTGTGGACGCCTCTTTTAGAGTTACACACATACGTATATGACTTCCTGTTGCATCAGTTCACTCGAAGGTAACGTCTTTAGAAGCTTGTCCTCAAAGAACTTTCTGGGCCTTTTGTTCCCTTGGCGTTACGTACGTATTCTTTCTGTTCTGCTTCTGTCTTGTTTCAGGCCATGGGAGTTTATTTGCACCTATGTGAACGTTGGTCGAGCTTAGGATAAACCGCTCAACCGTTCAACGTTACTTTACAATTAACACCAAAAGGAAATGGATTTCTTTCACTGAGAGTACGGGATGAATGAATCATTTATGGTTTGTTTGACTCCTTCAAACGGAATTGAGATGATTTGAGATGCTTGCATTCATTTAGAGCCTTTGGAATTAAAGATACAGCCATAGCTTTATGATTAGCTTTCAAGGTGACATCAGAAACTGATAAAGGAAGAAGTATTTTTTTTTTTTGGGGTTGCTTTAATAAATACTCAAGGAACCGATTAATTTATCTTCAGCCGTATTTTTACGGAATCGGCTCTTGTATCTTCTGTTTCTCTCAGCAGCGTTGACTTCTCCTTCACCTCCATTTCTTTTCTTCTCGTTTTATTGCTGTTGTTCTTGATTATTATTTTTTTCCCCCCTCTCTTCCACATCTTTCCTGCTTCTCAAGGTTTCCTCTCTCAGTCTCACACCTACGTGCACTCCTGTTTGATTTGGTTTTGATATGACATTGAGGCCGGTGGAATCAATATTTATTTCCTCATGTGCTGCCGAACGAGACCTTAGAGATGGCTTGCGGATGCTGGTAATGCTGAGAGACCTTGTGGCAGCAGACCGTTTTTAAAACACGTAAGATTGCCCCTTGCTCCGAGCGGGCGGCGTCCCCTGGGCACGCTCTCTCAATATATGCCGCCTCACGCGCATTGATCAGACTGCACCTTTTCTGCCGCCGTTCACTGCACTTCAACAAAACAGGTCGTCTCTGAACTACACACCCGCCACCCTTCCAAAAAAAGCAGGATGTCTATAGTTGGAGAAATATTCCACGAGTATCTTCCAGAATTGATTGGCCAAATTGATTTTGACCCATGGTTTGGCCTAGAAGATTCCAGACTTTAAACAAATTGAGAGTCTTTCGGTGTGTGCGGTTGAGAACTTTGGTCATTGGCCTTACTCAATTAACCCTCTTATTATGTTGGGGTGAAAACGACCGGTTTTAAATGTGTATAAACATTTTAAAAATACCTAAAAGTTACTTTGAAACATCTCCTGCTTTGCTTCTTTGGCGTCATTATCATATTAAATAAATATAACAATTTAGTTCACATATTTGTAACGCCACGCTACATGTTTATGTTACAAAGATACTGTTAAGGGTCAACAGTTTAAAAATACACTTCTTTAACAAAAAATGGTTCTGTTGACATATTAGTAACGCCCGCTACATGTTTTTGCTACAAAGACAATGCTCGGATCAATTTGATCCTTCAGACAAAATGGAAGCTAAAAAGAGTCAAAAAGTACAAATACTTTTTGATTCTTCGCAACAATGAGACATAATACCGCTGTCTCACACTCACACACTTTCTCTTTCTCTCTCACTCACGGTTTTGTGGAACCTTTTGGTATCTAACTGTAATTTTTTAAGTATTGCATAATAAAATGCCCGGGTCAAATTGACACACGGACATTATTGATGTTCCTCTGAAACGGACACAACAGGAGGGTTAACAAATGCATCTAGATGGGTGGAGGAAGGAAGCGAGAAAGGAGGAGTCTAGTTTTTATGACTCAGCCAAATTCACCCAGATGGTGGTGAATCTCCATAGATGTTTACTGTATATGGGTGCGACTTCAAGTGCTGCATGTAGTCTAATTGCAAAGCACCAGTCTCTTGTGGGGTCTCTGGTTGGAGGTCCTAACCATACTTGACGCTTGTTTGGAAGACCTTTTGCTCTATGTCGAACAAGCCTACTTTATGTGGGTTAAGACCTAGGAGAAGCTTTGCTGCATTAGCATCCTTCAGTTCTCTTTTCCCCTGAACTTTAGTCTGGCCTATTTTTCTTTATGCATTAGAAACCTACAGTATCTTCTCCCTAAAGTAGACTTCAACCTGCATGGTTTGTGCAAACTTCATCACGTGGTGTGTACTTGTGATTATCCTTGCCCCAACGCTAAACTGACCTCTACTGTGACTCAATGAGTCTCAATGCTGCAAAGTCATCTCAAAGTCAAACACAATGTTAAAAACTGCTTCTATTAGGAGGACTAAAGCACAGGAGTATGACTTTTTGGAAAGTCATGAAGTGATCCAACAATATATCCAGTTTATTGAGATTCAATCGTTTGGATCATTTTGGAGCACGAATTTTCCTCAAAGCCAAACCTTTGTGAATCATGACTTTTGTTGGATTTGTGAACTTGAATCCAGCATTGTAGAGAAAAGTTTGCGTACCAAACGCTGAGCGAAATTCAAGGAAGTCTGACAAATCCAATTATTGATCAACAGGAAAAGAATAATATAATCTGGAGTCGAAAATAAAATCAACTTGAGAGAATTCCCAATATAACAGAGTCTCGTTCAACGTAGAATATAAAGTAAACTACTTTGCACAATAATTTCATTAAAAAAATAGTGTGGAATTACACTTTTAAGCTATTGATTTCAATTGTGGAGTCTTTGGAAACTGCTGTATATCTCTCATTGGGTTTTAAGTGAATAACTGAAGGAAAAACTCTCCAGTTAAAACTACATTGGTCTTCAAATCAGTGAAGGATTGGGGAAAGAAGGAAAAAAAAAGCGCTTCCCAATCCTCATTATTAAGTGTTCAGTGAAAGCTCCTCTACTCAGCCGATCTTCTAACAAGAGCAGGAAACAGTCCGGTAACCTTTGATAACGACCTCTTTGCTGAAAGCGTTTTTATTAACTCCATTAGGTCAAGAATATGGCTCATCTTCATTTGCGCACCTCTTGCCTCCTGACCAGTATTAACACGCGGATTCCGTTTCTTGCCACTTACGGTAACTGGACGGTGTTTCGTTACATCATGGATCGCTTGCTGACAAACGCATTTTTTCCGAATCCCATTTTCTCTCCCCACAATTGTCCACCACTCCATCGATTCTAATGTATTTTTACATTCTTGATAAGTTCAGGTAGGCGACTTAATCAATTGTAAACGTAGACGACGTAATTTAAAGCTCCTTTGTTTCAATCACTTATTTGTCTTAGTCCCTTTTTTATTTTATTTTATCGCTAGCAAAACGGCATCGTTACACTCGCTTGCCATCGCTCCAATTAGATTCATTTGCATACACAACGAGCATTCCGATGGCTTCAGCACAGAGTTTGGTACGAGCGGCAGCTACAGCTTGACATGTAATTAATTTAGGCTCTGAGGAGTCCTGTAGGCTAAAGTTAATTTCCTAAAATTAAACTTATCTTATTAGCTGTGAAATTAATGCTAAATTGACGGGTAGTGCTCGGGAGCGACAAACTGTTACAATGTTCATTGTCACGAAGGGAGTAATGCGAGATTGGATACGTGGAGAATGTATTGATTGTGTTTTTACATCGGGCGTGTTTTCAAAGTCGACAGACTCTTGCCCTAGTTATGTAGCTTTTACTGCTGGAGTCGATGCCGTTGTAAGTTTATTATACATTCTGTGGGGTGTTTTGCATAGTCAATAAATAAATAAATAAAGCTAACTATTTTGTACTTGTAATTTGCACTTGTTTAGATTTTTCTGTGTTTGTGGCATAGCGCACAAAAGATGAATTTCAATTTATATTTGGAATCTAAGTAGCAGTGTCTTCGACCGATTTAGGTTGTATTTTTATATGTTGATGATAATTCATTTAATTTATTTGAAGCTTTTCAAGACCCTCAAGGTTGATCTACACAAGTCAACAAACACACTATTGTATTTGTTAATTACTTGTTAGCTCGTTAACTATAATTAGTTACTTGTAAAAGTTGTATCAAATTCAAAAGCTAAGCAAATTAAATTGTTTTCAAAAGTGTTTTAATATTTTAATTCTAAGATTTTATTTTTACGACACTTCTTTTGGACAAACTAATTGGATTAGACACTTCCTCTATGTAGCAACCAGATTAATCTACACATTCCATAATTATTCACTTATACTAATACAGCATAACTTTTACTTTGATACAATTTTTTTAAATGTTTTTTTTATTATTGCGTTTACTTGAATTGAAAGTTTTACAGCATTTTCAAAAATTCAAAAATATGCAGAATTTTTTTTTTCCTTTTCAATTTTGGTACCACTCTACCAGTATTTAACATATCTGGAAAGTGTGACTTTCTTTCTTTCTTTCTTTTTTTTTTCTTTTCTTTCTCACTGTCTAAAAAAGAGAAACATTTCGATAAAACATGACTAACTGACTGACTTAAGGTGCCAAACATAGACTTTAACACGTGCGGACAATTATACGCTCAGTGTTTTTTTTTTCCTATCCGTATTTAGTTGTTTCATTTTTGTGGGGCACATTGATTGGCTCAGTGGTGAGATTGTTGCTGAGCATCTGAGCGTGCGAGCAGAAGATGACCAATGGATTGACGGATGCGTTAGTGAGCCTGTCAGTCGACTTTTTTTTTAGGGTTTAGGACAGGATGCCCATCGTGGAGAAGCTGGCGAGAGCATTAGCTGGTCTGAAGTCAGTGGAGCTGAAAGCCTGGTCACCCCACAAGGCCGACTGGACAGATGACGGCACGTCTCAGCTCCGGGTTGTTAGCAGCCTCCACAACTTTTCAAGTCTTATTGACGGTTCTGTTGGGCCCGGCCTGCAGGGCTTTGAAAGATTTATCAGACTTTTGCAGAGATTTCATGCTGTGGGAATGTTGAAAGGCCCTGAAATAGCAACGTCCCCGGCGAACACGCTGCTTTAATGCGGAAGTGTAGAGAGCAGAGGAAGAAGACAAAAGCTGGCAAACAGACAGGACACTTGTTAAGACGCGGGAATTTGGCGGCTACAAAGTCGTCCGCATTCGTGGTGCGCGAGTGTGATCTCGCGAGTGTGACATCCGTTATCCTGTGTGTGTGTGTGTGTGTCAGGCGGGCGTGATGGAGCGCCGTCAAAACAGAATCAACAACGTCTGCCGAAAAAGAACTGATTTCCCTCCTGTATATGCCGCACATCGGAAAACAAATAAGCGCGCTCCCTGGCGCCGTACAGCCAGCGCTTGATATGCACGATATGTAATGGAGAGAGCGACAAAGAGGGCCACACACAACCGCCGTCTTCCCCTGTCGTTTCCTGACAATGAGAGAATAAGAGTTAGCGACGCAGTAACGACGAGTGCTGATTTACTCGGGTTCTGGTTTGGTTTAAAAGGGGGGAAAAAATGAAAGTTGATGTCATGATTTTCCCGTTTTGCTTGCGGCCATTTTTCTTTCATTTTTCTTTTTCTTGCTACTTTTCAATTTTCTTTTATATTCTTTTTTTTTTTTTTTTTTTTACTTTTCCCCCGTCATTTCTCATCCCCGTCTACTTCCTGTTAATAATTATGTTGATGCATTTCTTTCCTTTCTCTCTCCCTCTGTATTTTACATCTTTTATTATTTTCTTTTGCTCTTTTTCTTTTTGTCTCTTCATTTTCATTTCTTTTTCTTTTTTTTCTTTCTAGTCTTTTCTTTCTTTTCTCACTCTTCCTGTCTTTTTTTTCTTGCCCCTTTTCTTCTTTTCTCACTCTCTATTGTCTTTCTCTCCATCTTTCTTTGTTTTTTTTCTCTCTCCTTCTCTTTTTTTTCTTTCTTTTTTACTTTTTCTCCCTGTTGCTCTTTTTTAAAATTTCTCACTCTCTATTTTTTTTTAAATTTTTTATTTTAACTCTCCCATTCTCTTATTTCTTTTTTTCCCTCTCACTTTTTTCTTCTTTTCTCTCAATTTTCTATTTTTTTTACTTTCTGTCTTTCTTTCTTTTTTTTTCTTAATTTCTTTAATTTTTTCTCTCTTTTTTCATTTTTTCTCTCTGTTTTACATCTTTCTTTTTCTCTCTCTCTCTCACTCTCTCTCTCTCTCTCTTTTATTTCTCTCTTTGTTTTTTTTTTTTTTATCTTGGAGCATGCGACATGATCTTTGTCAAGGGTTAAACTGTTAAGATAAGATTCTGAAATTACCTGTAGATTAATTCACAATCGGAGGCCATTACAGTTGACATTGCATTGCCGGGAAACGCTTGTGTAAACCAAAACCTAATAAATAAACTTTAACAGAACAGCCACCCAAAACCAATCCGGCTCGGTGCAGTAACACTACTCTTCTTCACTGATGTTCACTGTGGATTTAACGATCCAAATCTGCATATTTTTACCATATAATAACAAAACAAAATGTTTTTAGAAACCATTACAAAACGCAATTCGGATTGGTTTTCATATAACATTGTGTGTGTGTGTGTGTGTCATGTGAATTATATATTTTATTTTCAGTAGACTGTAATAGACTATTACAGATGAAACATTCCATTATCTGATCTTAAAAAGCCATTTCTTTATTCTTTAAGTGTCAGTTTCTTTTTTGGTTTATTGGATAATGAATTTTTCTCAAATCATGCAGACAAGGGAAAGTATTGAACACTCCTAGTGCAATAAAGGTGCTGTTCCATTGTGCCTGCCAGTTATTTAGGCAACTGAATAATGCAATATGGTAATTGCGAGGGAAAGTGAGGGTGTTTTAGAGACTGATATGCCGTTTTGACAACTGACAGGCAGTCAGTCATTCGTAGGGGATGTTGTTGACAGGTGAAGAATATGGGAACACACACACACACACACACATATATATATATATATAAGTGCGATGTACAAACACCACTCCACTCTTCAGCCTGTCACCAAACTTAAGGCAACCCGTTCATTATCTCACCTTGGCGCCGTGACCAGTCTTGAGGACAGCGGCGTGATGGAGCACCGCCGCGTGTATGTGTTGGGGATGAGCACAGAAGGTGAAGTTACGCAAATGTCACACGGAGCAGAGCAGCGGCAAGGACGCCCAACATCAGTGTGGCGGTGATGGGGAGTGGAGCTGACACGCTGTCATTGACTGATGAAAAGCTCCGCAAGGTGATGTGGCACCACTTCTTCTGGTGTCAGTGCCGGGACAGAGGCGAAGGGATCGGGGTTGTGGGTGGGAACGGAGGCAGGTGATCTTTGTACACCAGACAGGTGCTGCTGTTTGCGTTACGCCTCCATCTGCAGATTCCTTCCCTGAAAATCCCGGGCGAGGCTGGAAGCTTGCGAGTACGTGACGGGAAAAGCGCTTGAGAGACATGGATGTGAGCGTGGCTTCTTGATCAGTGTCTCCTAAAATTTGGTAATTGCTAAAATTTTAAGACAATTACCGTATTTACGCGAGTATAAGCAGAATAGAATATAAGAATCTCGATTTTAGCGGCTCAATGACAAGCGGGGTGCTTGTAGTCGGCAATTTCAAATATTCAACGTAAATATACAAATTTCTTTAAATATAGGTTCTGAGGCAAATGTGCAAATGAGTTTTTATTAGCCCAATAGCAGAAGTAAAGAAACATTAGAAACATTGCGACACTTATCAGGGAAAATGATAACACTGGAAGAAGTAAGATTAAACCAAAAACAATTGATATTTGAACAGACAGACCATATTGCATGTGGTAAATTTCCAAGCTAAAGGCTAACGGGCTAGCAGCTGCAAAGGTTTCGGATCAAACAGAAAACAGTTCAAAACACAATCAAATCGTCGTGTCTGCTACACAGAGAAAAACGTGACTGTTCTAATATTAACGTCTAACAAAAACCGAGCTCAGTTAGCTTTACTCTATGCTCTTTTAGCGCAAAGGCTCCTGGGAACCAGTGAGCAGCAAAGCATGATGGGAGGTGTAGTTTCGACCGCTAGAATAGATTTATAATATTTTTATATATATATAATCAAGGGAGTGCTTATATTCATGTAAATACGGTATTTCATCTTGTTTGTCTTGGTGCATTTTTGTTAACAAAGTGTGACTCACGTCTAAATCCAAGTGGTTGATTTTATGGAGTGAGTATAAATGCAAAGCGAAAAGTGTCCAAGTGCCAAAACAACAAACAAATCACACTGGAAAATAACGAAATAACCTACTCACTGACCCGCACAAAGTAAATACAAAATAGTTGACAAAGTCTGTAAAAAGTTACAGAGCTGAAAAGGGCAGGACAACTCAGAAGCAGACACGTTTTTCAGTCTTTATTTTTGTTTCATAAAACGGTAAAAGTTGACCAAAGTAGAAACAAGGAAATAAAAAAAAAAAAAGTCAATACAAGTTGATTGTGAAAAATGCCTCTCTGTGTTAAATAGCGACAATTCAGAAAGTATAATTGATTCGAAGAAGTGGATTTCAGTGGATAATGGTGAAGGTTTCTAGACCTAGTTAAAGTTGAAACAAGAGTTCTTCAATGAGTGATGAGACAAGAGCCAGTGAAATGAAGGATGGACGATGAAAGCATGCAAAGTCAATGGGAGAAAAAAACACAATGACTAAAAAATAAGAGGAAATTGAGTATGAGTTGAATACAAGGACAAGTATGATTTGAAATGATTAACCCTTTGAAGATGAGAAGAATCATCAAAGACACATGTTTGACGATGAAACGACTTTTCTAAGACAACTGTGACAAATAAAAGATTTTAGAAAAACGTCTCCCATTTAAAGTTGATAAACGGTAATAAAATAAGTCACGAAAGTCTGGAAGATGACACGACAACATGTGAATAAACTTCAGCGCCATTCTACAACAAACTGATGAGGACTGTTGACAATTTGAAGCATTGAAATTAACACCTGCAACGTGCTGATTCAAATGCTGAAGTAAAAATGTTTGGCTCACGGTCATCATCTCGATCTTCAGAGGATCACAGAATAGCAAAAATAACCTAGGTAAATAAAAATAATTCCAGTGAAAATGGAGCGTCAAATTGCGTAAATGTGGAGGAGCTCTTGGACTTATCGATTTGGTCTGGTGAAAGGAACGTTCCTCGTGACTGGAAGAATATGGCAATATATTTTTGAATAAGTGAAAATTCTGGACCAAGCAAAGACTTATGAATGCGCCCTATAGGCCATACAGTAATGGAGTACAGAGTATACAGAGTAAACCCAGCTTGTAGCTTGTGACAGCATGAATAACTCTTTCTAAGTCTAAGAAAAGACTTGACCTTTCTCAGCAAAGGTGGTTGATAAAAGGCGACTCTTATGGCTCTGTTCACCTGTTCCCCAAAGCTCTGTTGAGAGTTTTTTATCAATCGGGTTGTGAGGGGAAAAAAAAAATACGGAATATGAAATGTCCATCGGCCAGGACCAAAAACATCTGATGGTTATTACCGGACAAGCCCATGCAGTATTTCACCTCCAGCTTCTGGGTTTGCTCTGTCTGCAGTCACTTTGGTGGAGACCTAATGGCAGACTGTAGAAAAGCTTTCCTAATGCACTCCCTTCCCTACGGACACAAAGAATCAGTGCTGGCCACTTGCTCCACTTCTATCCATCCATCCATTTCAATTCTAAATTATTCAACAAAGGACTTTGAAGCAGGGATGGTTGTGCCACCGTTGGATCTTGAGGAAACCGCACACCGGCTGGATTGACTGCGGTTGAGATATCTTCAATGCACACGGCGAAAAGAGCATTTTTGTCTATTGTGCATCACCGGATTGGGCTTTTTGTATTCAATTCTGATTCCCAACGACGAGCCTGTTCTAATCAGAGTTATCATTTGTGCTTGCTGAGAGAGTGATGGAGGGGAGAGAGGGGTCATTGGAAGGCCAGGAGGACTTGGGAGCAACGTAGGATTGGCTCTCGGGCAGGTCAGCTGACCTACGTGCTAGAAGCTCAGGGAATTGAACCAGTGACCTTCCGGATAGTTCTCAGTCTTCTGCCTCCAGTAGCCAAACAAGAAGTAAATCAAGCACAGTAGATTCAGTGAACCATGCCGGAGAAGCCATGGATTTAAGTGCAGTGCTTGGTAATGGGCTTCCTGAACTCATGAACTCCCCTAAATGCGAAGTGCTGTTGAGTGAAATGTACTTTATATGGGACTTGAGTCTCAATAACTACAGTTGTTGTTTTGTTTTGTTGTGTTCTTTTTGGCTAGGTTTAATGGATTTTAATTATTATTTTGGTTTTCCTTTTTTTAAAAATCTTGGGCTGCTTTAATGTAGTCTTCCTTTTATCTTGATACTGGCAAACTCTGCAAATCAAAATTCTCCAATAATCTTTAGAACTCAAATTTATTGTCTTTTTTAATCTAAATTCAATCTCTAACAACTGTGTTTCTGGTATTTTTCCATTTAAATTTCTTTTAATCTTATACATTCTGGTTATTGACTGTTTATCTAATATAATACAGTATGTACTATTGTTCAATTAAAAAAAATAAATAAATCTAATTTCTTTAATCCCAGGGAAGAGGAAGAAATTACTTTTCAGGTTACACTTGCTCTAGAAGAAGAACAACTTATTAAATAAAATTAACCTAAATAAATAAATAAATATCTCTACAGTATATTTACAGTATATATGCAGGTAAAGTAAATAAGTGATTCAAATATGCATTTAACATGAAAAAGTCCCAGCACTGAAGAAACATGAAGATATATATATATTTAAAGTGATATCATATGTATGATCAACTATACGATTTATGTTAGAAAGAGATTTGCTGATCAGTTGTATAAAGCCACATCAAGAACCATGGAACTCGTATTTGTCCTTAAATCGAGATTTTGCTGGATATTTGGTGAAGTCTACCACAGCAGAGCTCATTCCAAAAGTTATAAACCAATTCTGCTCCTCGTTTAATGGAATAGACACATTGTGAAGCTTCGTCTGGTTTGCCATTTGTTTGTGGCATGTGAGATTTAACGATGTGTGTTTGGCTCTTCTCCAACCGCCTCATCAGTTTCGCCTTTTCGGCGTATTGAAGTCGTCCCAACATTCTCCATTCCAGGTTGCTTCCTTTCCCCCTCAAACCGTAATTAGTTGCTCGTAGATTTCTGTCTCAATCTCAAATGCCAAACGATGCCGTGCGTCCCCATGGCAACAGGGACACGGACAACTCACACCGCTCTGACCCCGTTTATATCATCTTCATTCAGATGTAGTTCAAGAGTAACGATTCTCCTAATGGATCCATTCTCACACAGTGCCACCATTGAGATATTTCGTCTTGACTAGACAAACCTCCCAACTGCAATAATTACATCTCTGTGAGTGTTTACCCACTCGGTGTGTGTGTGTGGAGTTGTTTTTGCTCTTGAGTGAGAGTGGAATGGACATGGATGGAAGGAGCAGTGTATCCGTGCTGTCTCGTCTGGTCCCAGGGGCCGGTCTTAATGCATAAGAGAGTGTGTTGGAGTGTGTGTTTGCCAGAGTGTTTGGATGTGTGACTTTGGTGCCGAGAGTCCACATCTGTTAGCGCGGCGCACATCGCTCCAGCTCAGACAGAAGTACTGAGAGACTCTGACACTTGTGATGGAACAAGCTCATTATCGCCCAGTCCTTCCTTCTCCCAGTTAAAAAAAACTCACAAGCCAGACGCATTCCATGTTGTGTTTGTTTGCCGGGCCCGATGCCTAATAGCACACACTGTTAGTCAATTTATACATGCTCTTTATGTTTTTTTATTTTTGTTTTTGTCATTTCCCTTAAATGTCACGTTCTCAATTGCCTCGGAAGTGATGTCAAGTCTCTCGGAACACATTTAAGCTTGTGCTAAATCAGTTTTGGTTTATTTTTAGCTTTAGCGGCTAGCATGTACGTAGAAGGGACATTTTTGGCAGCTTATAGATGCTGTTTTCACTTTTTTGACGTTTATCGCACGTGCCAGCAGAGTGCGCGGTGACGTCACGTTAAAGGGATTTAAACAGTAACTTAAAAGTGTTCTTTCGGGGGAAAAATGGCGCTTTAAAACACATTTTCTTGATCAATTTTTGTTAATCAGGTCTTTCTTGCTAATATGTGATCTAGATACGTGCAAATGATCGTGACGTCCACAGAAATGTTAACTCATCAACTAAAACTCGTCAAACTAAAATGTTTAATATGTGTAGATATTGTACGATCTTCAGTTTATGCTTTTTAGCACGTTTTTTAATGATTATTAAGTCTGATTTAGTGGGTCTTAATCGTTCTTGTTTTTGCAAAAAATATGTAGTTTAATCTGTGTATTGATTACTGTATTATTGTTTTTATATTATTGATTATTTTAATTATTTTGTTCCTGAAAATGCACGTCTTTTCTGGCAAACGAGGCCAAACTCTTATTAATTAAAGGACGAGACAAATAAATATGGAGGAAAAAATTGGACACATTGCCCATGAAGTAGTCGAGGCTTGAGCAAGATGTTGTTAACGGCTTTAAAATGCGAGTGATTCCTGATTGAAAGCACAGCATCTATTTGTTTAAACCCGTCTTTGCTGTACGCACCAAATGTTTTCGTCTTTTCTTCATATCAGTTTTTCAGAGTCTCGTCCTTTCAACATCCGTGGAGTCTTTTAAGGTAAGATGGTGGTAATCCCTGTTCGCTGCGTATTGATTCCCCCACCCGGCGATTTCATCAGCGATGGATGCTCTTTATTTCATTTGATACTAAGACATGTACACATTTTTTGTCGGCCTCTCTTTCAATTCACAGGCACTTCTTTATCGTCTGTATTGTTGTTGGAGTTCTAAAGAGCGCACGCTTTAAAAAGCCGTTGCCGACGAAGCCCGTTTGCGCTGTCTGTTTCGGTCCAAATTGAAGCAGAACACAAAATAATGAGGTTGTGCTTCACCGATAATAAAAAAATGAGCAAAATATCGAGGAAGAGCAAGAGGATTGGAGAAAATAAGAGTGGCATTCTTGCTCCGAAAAGAAGAACAGTGCCCAACAGGTTCAAAAGACCTAATGGGAACATCTCTTTAGTTTTGCATGAGATGTTTTCAACTCCAGCCCTTCCACTTGAGTTTTCCTTCCTCCTGTATTTTCACCACACGTTCCCTTAATAACACAATAAACGCGGAACGCTTTATGAGGCTGCAACCCATAAATACAAACATCGGAGGATTTGCAGAAGGATCTTCATTAGCACCTTCAGGTCACAGTCAGACGCTTTTATTATCTTAGCTACCGGAATCGTTCTTAATTGAGGTTTCGCCGCTTGGCGTCAAACCCCGGAAATGAACATTTAATGCCGCCCGCCTGAAAGATTTAAGCGCAATGGTGCAAGATCCAAGACTTTTTGTGTACATGTGTGTGGAGATCCGCACGTCTACTGAACTGAAAAGCGGGAGTCTGCCGCCACCAATTAGAGTGTTGCCCTGCTTTTACCCAGCGGAAAATTTGCATGAGATTTTTCCCACTGGCGTCTGTGCTTTTCCGATGGACGGCCGAAGGCTTGTGGCTTTTCCACCCACCGTGATGGACAGCTCTGTCCAGCTTCAGTTGGGTTTTAATTAGGGCAGCCCATCCGAGATTAGACACCACTGGGCCCGAGGGGCTTCCATTTCCAGCCTGTTTGAATGTGTCTCCCAGATGTAAGTGCATCGCAGTGCCAGTCCCACATCTTCACTCTCCGCACGCTGCAAACGCCGCCATGGTCTCCCCCAACACCTTCCATCCCGAAATAACCCCAGCTAGTCTCTCAAGCCACACTTATTAATGGAAATAGGACTGGGCCGGATAGTAATGGAGTTGGACTGTGGTTCCGAGGTTTCACCACACTCTCTCTGTGGTGAAATTAAGAGAACTGTCACTTGTAATTGGGTTGCTCAATGCGCCTGTGTGTAATCTTTTCTCACGCTCTCAAGAGTCACGCCGTCTCCAGTCTAACTGGGCCAGACTTTCTTGCAGAAGTCCAGTAGAATCTCTCTGGATGATCCACCAGAAAATGCTGAATACACTCGGTCTGTCTGTTTGCCTTGTAGCTCTTATGTTCCCTCTATGTTTGTCTTTTTTTTTTATATGTTTGTATATCCACCCACCCATCCATCTACCCATATCTATATATCCATCCATCCATCTGTTTCTCTCTTTCCATTGACCCATCCATCCATCCATTCATCCATCTATCCAGCTCGTGTTCCGTCTCTGTCTTTTTTGTATGTCTGAATGTTCATCCATCCATTCATTTATTCATTCATCTATTGCTCTCTATCATCCATCAATCCATCCATCGTTCCATCCATCAATCCATCTATTGCTTTCTATCATCCATCCATCTATTCATCCATCCATCCATCTATCTATTGCGCTCTATCATGCTTCCATCCATCTATTGCTCTCTATCATTGAACCAACCATCCATCCATCCATCTATCTTTTGCTCTCTATCATTGAACCATCCATTCATCTATCTATTTCTCTCTATCATCCATCCATCCATCTATCCATCCATCCATTTATTGCTCTCTATCATCCATCCATCCATCCATCCATTCATCTATCTATTGCTCTCTATAATCTATCCATCTATTGCTCTGACATCCATCCATCCCTCCATCTATTGCTCTTTATCATTGAACCATCCTTCCATCTATCTATTGCTTTCTATCATCCATCCATGCATCTATCCATCCATCCATTGCTCTCTATCATCCATACATTCATCTATTGCTCTCTATCATCCATCTTTTCTATCTTTTGAGGAGATAAAAACATTTTATTCTTCTAATAAGGCAATCTTTATAAAAGCCACCTGAGGTCAGTTTTGAAAGCTGATCATTTTCAAAAGTAATTATTTAATGCAGCGTTGTACACATTTTCTTTGACACATATTGTCTGTCTTTTTCTCGGTTTATTTAGCATTTAACAAATTGTTCGACACGTTGTGTTTTGCAAACGAATGTGATCTTTGGAGTTTTCCAGCGTTTGTCATTTCTTTACCTTTCCCCTTTCCGCCAAACCACACGGAGTCGTGTTATAGAGTGGAAATAGAAAGTACGGCAGTGATCAGATCAGGAAAAGTGTTGTGGAATTGCTTGGCGAGATGAATGCCACGGCGCGTTTGGAGCAAACCTGTCAGAATGTGTTGCCTCCCCTCTTTGCTTTCTGTCACTGTGAAGCTGATTAAGAAAAGATGGGCTCTCGCCTGAACGAACAACACACCAGCCCCACCGCCAACACGCCAACAGATTGAATAGAGATGGAGTAGAACAGATTCAACTCAATTTCCCGATTCACTAGTTCCCAACATCCTCTTCTTATTTTCATTTATTTCTAAACGGTGCCGAGGCAACCATAGCTTTAATTTCAGAGTTCCAAATGCATTAAATTGCATAAATATGCATAAAAATGCATAATTCGCTGTATAATCGCACGATGCCCGGAATTCCAAGTCTTGTTAAAACAAGCAGAAGTAATAACTCTATTGCTTCTCTGTTCTCCACTCCAGCGTGATCTTTAAACATTGTGCGATTTATACTGTGGAAGCCTGTAGTTTTAAGTTGAGGATCATTCGTGGCTTTTTTTTTCCGAATTGCTGCCGCTCCCTTGAAAGCCTAATAAGATCTTTGTGAAGGAGTTTAGTCCCACTGGTGCTTTTCCTAGCGTTGTCTGGTTGAGCTACTGCTCTGATGTTTATAGGTACGTCTGGACCATTGATCGTCTTCTCCCTGGACAATTACAAGTTCAGTTTTCTTTGCACACTTAAAGGAGAAGCACTGATACATGAAGTCAATTCGACATGCACAATTTACTTGTTTTAAGGCGATGCATGGATTTGTCCAAACCAAGAAGTGCAACGGTGGTTCTGTGGTCTGACCTTAGATTTGAACCGCGATGGACATGAATGTGAACGGTTCATTTCCCTGTAGAGTTCAATGTTATTCCGATAAATTAGCAATGGATTTTATTTTCAGATTCAATTTTTTTCCCCATTCAAAATTAATGCTATTAACACAGCAAACAAGTCAACCAGTGATTAACAGTAGCCAAGCTATACCAGCTCAAAAACGCCAAGGAATGTGAAACACAAGAGACTCTTTATTTATGAGTTTATATTTCTTAATATGGAAATGAAATTTATCACCTCAGTGTTAAAAACTACAGGACAAAATAGATAAAAAAAAAAAATGAACATGACAAGACCATGTAAATCCACCCATCTATTTTCATTCATTTGGGATTCACGCTCTGGATTGGTGGATTCACTGAGTTCAACCACAGGGTGGGAAATTTTCAACAATTTTTTCTCTTTTTTACAATTTTTCAAAAATCCAATTTCTTGGATTTCCAAATTCAAAACACGTGGAATAAACCCATACAAACAGTAGGAGGACCTGTAAACTGGGCCTTGATCTCACATCTGAACGAGTCCTTCTGGCTGTGAGGCTACAGCGCTACCCACTGCTCCACCGGGCTGCCCCAGCAGTATATACAAGAAAGTCAAAGCTTCTTTTACAAGAGCTGCTGAAAAAGTGCCTGCTAATAAACCTACGGTCCCAGAAGATCCTTGTGTAGAGTTGGCGGATGAGACGGAGATCCGCTAAGTCAGCTTCAGTGGCTTCTGCGTGGAAGGTTATTAGTTTCAGGGTATTTTGCTGCGTTTGTGATTATTACTTTCTCTCACTGTGATTGTTGACGGCGGAATACAAGACGAGTGACTCCGGAATTGTCTTCTTAAATAACCAGAACTTGAGCTAGAACTTTCTGCGATGATGTCACCTTGATGACATCACAGCACCTGAGATTAGCAGCTAGTTTGTTGAGCGTGTGAAGCAAAGCCAACTCGCAAACGGAATTGTTTGTGAATCGAAAGCCTTCCTGAACTGAGTCACCCAATAGCAGTTTTGAATTGGATTTTGCTCTTTTTATGTCTTGTTGGGTTTAAAGGTAGACACGGGGATCGATACTCTTTTTTTTTTTTCTTTCTCTCTCTCTCTCTCTCTCTCTCTCTCTCTCTCTCTCTCTCTCTTTCTCTCTTGAAGCCAAGTCTTTCTGTTGGTGCATTAGAAGATTAAAAGTAATATTTGAGCATGTCTGACACTTCTTAATTGATTGCCGAGCTTATTCTAAACACGGTGTCGCCATTGATCTTCTCTGTCAATTTCTTGATTGCAAATCCTGATTTCAAAGAATCCGGTCTAATGCCATAATCACACACTCATGAAGAGGGTGTTGTTTCTAATCAAACTCCGCAGGCTGTCTGCGGCCATTTTAGGGGAAGCAATCAGTTTGTTGAATGCAACACAGAGAATTCATTTAGTCGACTCGCTTTGTCTCCAAACATTACCGCCGGTGTCTCATTGTCTCCGAATTCCTCAGGACCACCGCCATTCATCATCTCTTCGCTTTTTATTGATTTGGTTATTGTTTACTCGGAGGATTAGTTTGCTTTCTCTTCTGAGGGTTTATTCATATCAAAAACGCTCTTCGTTGGATTCGATGCGGCTTCGTGAAGGAGGCCTTAGATTCCAAACATTCATTTTTCTCATGTCTCAAATGAAAGCTAGAGAATCTTTTTCTGCATGAGAAGTATACAGATAAACACAGTTTTGTCTTTAGTTAATCATATAAATAGTTGCCCTTTTTCTTCATGACATACAGAGATCAGTAAGTTGGAGCTGAATGACCGTTGGCGTGTTCTCATCGTGGGTTTCCTCCGGGTCTCTGGTTTCCTCCCACGGTTCCTTCCTTTTGGTCCAAAAACAATTGAGTCTGGAAAGTGTGTTCCGCTCTGTGATTGGTCAACAACTCATCCGTGATGTGTGACCCGCCTTCAGGCTCCAGAGCTGCTGGGATTACAAGCTCCAGCTCCCCGTGACCCAGAAATGGAAAAGCAGTGTGACTCAAATCTCATGTACGGTTTTCTGTTTTCTATTTTGAAGCAAACTGTGATGTTTAATTGTCGAACGACTGCTCGGCAGATGCTGTGCTGTTCCATATTAACAGCCAGTCTGGAAGCTGGTGTTAAGTGGGCGTCAGTCAACTGTAAAGTTGAAGAAGAAGATAAACGGAGTGAACTGCCGCAAAACGGGTGAGATTTGAGGGAGAATCATGCGGAAAAAGACTCCTTCATTAGTTTGTTTTCCGTGTCTTACTCTCCTCAGCAGATGATGCTCTCGGTTTCTACTGTCTTGGCAAATTAGGATTCAGCGGCAAGCTTTCCCAGCCAATACACGTCTGCCAATCATTATCTCAGAGCGAGTGGGAGGATGCTGATGTTGCTCACCTTTACTCGCGCTCCAGCCTGTCGTGAACGGTAAATAACTCTGATAGTTTAGGGAAAAGCGAAATGATGTGAACCGCCCCGGCACGCGCTTCCGTTTGGCGTGTTAACTGACAGCGTGGCAAATATCTAAATTGGCTGTCATTTAAGCTTATGAAATGAATATGGTTTCGCGAAATGAAATAAACCATTGGCGTTCTAGTGGAACCCGCCCTTCTTGTATTTTGATAGACACTCAATTTTTCCGTCAATGCTCACGCACATCAGGCCACGTCCATTATGTCCATTAGGTTTGGGATGGAAACGCCCGCAGGTGAAAACCAACAACCAAAAATGTTTTTTTCAATAATGTTGGTCATGTTTCATGTCTTGTTTCATTGTGATGAGTCTGGCAATAATAATATTACAATGTTTCTTTTGTTTTTGTAACAATGACATTTTTTTCCGTTTAATTTCTGAATCACAGAAAACTTTAGCCAATCCCGAACCTGGGTCTGTAGGCGGGGCACACTTAAACGTGGTCAACAACCAATCACACAGCAGGACACTCAGACATACACATTCACACTCTCATTCACATCTATAAGCAAATTTTCTTTTCCTGCTGAAAAGCACCCATATTTATTTTATTTTATTTTTAAAAGACCCGGATGAAACATAAGACAAGCCAAAGTCAAATCTCACAGCTCTTTTTTTGGAAAAATAAAACATTTGGGTTTTTTTTTTTTTTACTTTAAGGCGCACCATTAACAAAAAAAACCTTCTATTTCCGAGTCTTATGTCAAACTTAGCCACGCCCCTTTAGTGGATGATAATTTGCAGATGAAAATATGAAAACACTTTATTTTTAATTTTTGGTGGCACTTATAGTCTGAATATTACGTGACCCGGACTATGTCATTCAACTAGATTTCTTCATATTTTTTGATCAATACCCGAACCAATAATGTTTGTAAAACGGATGCTCTTTATTAACCGCGGCGGCCTCTCTGCTGTTTTTGACGGATATTGATTCATTCGATTGCCCTGGAAAAGCGTCTTATTTGATTGGTCTTCGAAAAGACGCCGTGATGTCATCAGACCGGATGTGCGGACGCTCCTGGTTTGATGTGGAGAGATTGTCCTTGTGACTGCAGTGACATTTGCAGCGTTTTTCCCTCTGACCTTCATCCCGAGCTGGGATTAATCCAGTCCCGTCTGCAGGTGGTTGAGCGCTAATGCCAAAACTGACAGAGGAGGAGCGGGATATGGCGAATTTGAGATATCTTGATACGAACAGTCACCCTGAACTGTCCTTCTGTTTCTCTTCCACTCCTTCACTCTTTCACATTTCCTCCTGCGGTTCCCACACGTCTCCTGAAGGGGGCAATCTGTGACTGCTCTTAACCGAGAGCCGTCGACTCTTCGACTATATGTGGCGGATTCTTGTAGCGTCTATGATATATCTGATGAGGAAATAACAAGCTGTGGCAGCAGGCCGACCCGTGTCCTTGCCATGGGACTCTGGAGGTTGTTGAAGTCGGTTTGGCGAAATACGAGAGATAAGCGAGTCGGTCGAGTAAAATAATAATAATAATAGAGCAACAAGAGAGTGAAGGGTTTGTGGCGTGTGCTAACATGATTCACAAATAACTGTTTTACCGCCGCTATTTTGTTTTTTTTTAGCGCATGGTGAGACGAGTACACATGTTTTGTGTTCAAAAAAGCTTGTTTTGTGTTTCATTTTCTTTTTGTTGGGATTATTATTTTTTTTGTGTTTTGGTGCGACGTTCTGGATGCGCATTTATTCTTGAAATTTACAATAAATCATCGTATTATGTGTTTGAACATTTTTTTGTTTGTTTGTTTTTCGCACACGGCAATATGAAATGCATGTTTTGTGTGTTCTCAAAATACACAAAATGTGAATTTTTTTAATTTTTATTTTTTAAATAGTACAAAATAATAATAATAATAATAATAATAGTAAAGCAAAAAGAGCGTGGAGGGTTTGTGGTGTGTACTAACATGATTCATAAATAACAGTTTTTTTGCCACTATTTGTTTTTTGTGTGAGTATTTTTGACGCATAGTGATACGAGTACATGTTTTGTGTATTCTCGAAGTGCTCAAAAAAGCTTTTTTGTGTTAGATTTTTTTTCTTTTTGTGTTTTGGTGCAACTTTCTGGATGTGCATTTATTCTTGAAATGCACATATTTTTACAAAAAAGCATCGTATTATGTGTTTGAACATTTTTTTTTGCACACGGCTATCAGAATTGCATGTTTTGTGTGTTTTCAAAATACGCAAAATGTATATTATAAAAAAAAAATTCATTAAAAAAAAAATAAAGTTTTGTTTTGTTTATGAATTTTAGTCAAGTGACGATATAAAATGCACGTTTTGTTTTGTGTGCTGGTCTTGTGACGTGATCGGGAGCGATTGGGATGTGAAGCGCAGGTGGAGGAACATTGATTTACACCAGCAGGTTTGCCAGGGTTTATAGGATTGGCTAAATGTCATCACTCTCCTGGTGGCAAGATGATGAACTGTAATAAACTTTGATGGAGGTGGGACGTCATTGAGTCATAAAGACGTTTGACGGATTTTGAAACCTTGCCTAAAAATACGGTTTTCCACCCTTGGCTTTGCTTTTCGTGTTTGATGGGTCACATGGTCAGAACTCCAACGGATCTTTCCCATGTTAGATATTATATTAATATTACTATTAAGATAATATATATACGATTATTATTAAGATATTAGAAATGTTAAAGATACTATATGCCTGAAATAGATGAAAAGTGCAAAAAGAAGAATGCATAAGCCTTTACTTAGATAACAGGTGCATGCAAGTTTCAAGACATTTCCATTCAAGGTGAGTGTGTGTGAAGAAGAGAACTTGTGTTCTTCTTTAGTCCAGTGTTCGGAATAGCTACGGAACATGATTGGTTTTGACTATTGGAACCGCCCTTGTATGGATTGTGTTAGTCCCAACTGAAACTATTATTGCTCTACTTCCAAAGTATAAAAAAAGGACGAGCTAGAAGAGAAGGAAAGAAGTTTGGTTGGTTGAACTGCGGAGATCACCTCAATCTGCGACTTCTCACGGCTCCAAATTTGCAAACTGAAAACTAACTTGTGTGTCTTTATTTTTTTAAACCGTACAATGCAGTTGACAACGAACCACGGGTCTTGGAACCAACACCCCATAAACGTCGTTCTTGATGTCGTCTTCATCCTCTCGGGAAGTCGACTAACTCGCGATTTCCACTTTAATCTCACATCAGCCAGCGTCTTTCCATCGGCATCCGTGACGTCGTACACGCTGAAGGTCAAGTCCCAACCGTCAATTAATTGCTTTGTGTTAAAGTTTCCAAGGCGAAAATCCCGATAAGCCGCGGTTTAATATTCAAGAAGTGTGTTTATTTTCCAGCATATTAGATTTGTTATTTCGTCGAGCGCTTCACCTTCATGTTTTTGGCCGTCTTTGGCGTTGAATATTCAAGCGAAGCCCACTTCCTGAAGGCTCCGGAGGGTTTTTCCCTCAATTATTTCATTGTTTTGGAGGCTGCTCTTCATTAGGGAATTAAGGGGGCATCTGCTGGACGACGCGGGGGCTCGGGCAGCACTGGCACCGACTCTGCTCGGCCACCAGGGGAAATCTGCAGCCGCACTGGCTTCGCTGCGAATCTCCAGCAGAAGATTAATGCTATCTGTCTGGAACTCCAGCGCTGACATTTGAGAAATTAGTTTACGCTTTTTATTTCTTACTAAGAACTTCTTTACGCTCGTGCTGTTTGCCGCTGTTTCCACCGCTTTAATTAGCTTATTTCTTTCCCACTCTTGCAACCGCAAACTCACGTTATTATGTTCATTACTTTTCTTTAGGAGATTATCGGCTCGTATGAGTTGTCAGCTCATTCTTGAGCTCCTCATTTACACAAACTCGGATTTAGATCTTGACGCAAAGAGCTTTGCTTGTCTTAATCGATGGTGCCATTGGCTCTGGGACTCTCACTTTGGATACATTTCTATTACCGTATTTACGGCAGTATAAGCACCCTTTTTTTTTTTCTTCAATTTTAGCGCACAAAAACTAAACAATATTGAAATGATTCGAGTCATAAGTTTGGTTTGTTTAAACATTTGTATTTTCAAGATAGAAATGTACGTAATTGAACCAGAAATTAAAAAAGAAAAATTATTGTTTTTTTGAGCTTGAAAAGTGATATTATATTTATTTTTTATATTTATTTGAGCATATCCGGTAATAGAAACCCTTACATGCCCTCTGTGTGGAGTTTACATGCCCTTACATGCCCTCTGTGTGGAGTTTACATGCCCTTACATGCCCTCTGTGTGT
Organism: Paedocypris sp. Pulau Singkep; assembly: GCA_017309775.1. Lineage (NCBI taxonomy): Eukaryota > Metazoa > Chordata > Actinopteri > Cypriniformes > Paedocypris > Paedocypris sp. Pulau Singkep. The sequence continues at coordinate 12,013,459 of MU204250.1, read as the reverse complement.
TGTTTACATGCCCTTACATGCCCTCTGTGTGGAGTTTACATGCCCTTACATGCCCTCTGTGTGGAGTTTACCTGCCCTTACATGCCCTCTGTGTGGAGTTTACATGTTTGCATTGGTTTCCTCTGGGTTTCCGGTTCCCACTCACAGCTCACAAACACGTGGACGCGTTGGTCTGGAAAATAGTCCAAAGTTGTGGTTTAGAGTGTGAGTGTGTGTCCTGCTTTGTGATTGGTCGGCCACCAATCCAAGGGGCGTGTCCCTCCCTCTGACTCCTGCACCCCACGAGCCAGAAATTGATTAGAGTTTCTGAAGTTGATGACGCATGTACCTGCGATGTTCACAAAGAAAGCCGATTTATCGTTAAAAACACATTTCTTTGGAACTCTCAAGCACCTCGCAGATGCAAAACATTTTACGGCCAATTTTCCATGCCTGATGGCTCATTGTTGGATGAGAGGCTGATGCTTGTCTTACGCCGAACGTGCTAATGTTAGTCGTTCCCCGAATGGGCCGAGTTCCTTTGCTGCTCTTTGTGTTCAGGTGATTAATTTCCAGGGAATTTGTGTCCACGGGGTTGGCGAGGCGCTGGTGCATAGCAAGCAGACCATCCTCTTCGCATGTTAATTTCAGATACGTGCAGGAAGAGACATAAAGAAAGATTCTCACATCTGGAAAGTGACTACGTGCGTGTAAAGAGAAAATGTTTAATGGCGTAACTGAATTACACTTATTTTATGTCTGCAGACAAACGCCTTCTCCAAAGTGCGATGTGCTCAATGTAATCGTTGGTTTGCGATTAAGGCGGAGCCAATTTTAAGCTTTCATCGTAATTGCTTTGTCGTGATTTATTGATAATTCCGCTCGATCGCCGACTCTCTCGCAGACATGACTACTGGTGTGTTTTTACATTTATGTTAAGATATTTATTGCCATTTTTTCTGTACTTTTTACTGTTTTTTGTCTGTTTTTTTTCCTGTCTCTTGTCTGAGTTTAATTACAGTGGTACCTCACAGTATAAAATTAATGCCTGTTGCAGTTTTGGTAAAGCGAACATTTCGTAAAACGGTACAGATACTAAATCACAAGTGTAGTCAAGTACAGAGTCAAAGTTTGATACTCAGTACAAGTACCAAGTAGCCAAAATACTCAAGTAATGTAACAAAACAAATCTTCTCAAGTACTTTACACCACTGCGAAAGATCCGTGATTCCATCCATGAACCACAAGGTCAAAAAATGTGTGCGGTTGCGGATAATTTCTCGGTTTATGGTCGTGATATTTTAAATCGCGGATATTTTAAAATTCGCCGAATTTTGTCGTCCGCTCCAGCAAACACGGATCCGACATGGCACTCTCAGTGGAAACCAGACTTTCCGGAAACTTTCCGTGTCAGGCAGATGAAATAATCCAGGTGATGTTATTAAGCATAGTGAGACATGAAAGCGTGTCATCCCACCTCCTCCGCCTCCTCACTCCGCCGTAAAAGGTTTTAGCAGGCGCGCTGACAGACGAGTTGCCGTCAGTAAACACTGCCTCCTGCGCGGCCTGTCACGGCGGAGGTTACACTGATCATCCCTGCTGGTGGCCGGGGGTGGTGCGCGCCTCTTCCCAAATGTTTACGGTTATTAGAGCGTCGAGCTGCACAACATTCTGAAGAGGTGGTGTTCCTCCAGTCGTCTTCTGAGGCACAACTTGTCGCAGCGTCAGTGCCTTTGATTTCCGGCTGCTGGAATGGTATTTTACACTGTTTTGGGGGGCGGGGGGAGGGGTGGGCGGGGTAATTGAGGCTCGGAGGAATATATTGTATTATTTTGGAAGGCTCGTGCGTTTCACTCATTGTTCACTCGTCGGGTACACGAGGGAGCTTTGATTGTAAGCGGCACCGTGTTTTTGCACCGTCGGTAGCTCTACGCTTTCGTTTTTTTTGATGCATACTCAGTTTGGCCTTTTGGTGGATTTTAGTCCGTGTGGTGAAGTGCAAGCAGTCATTCTGCGGCCTAGTGCTGATCTAGTCAAGGTGTGGGTTCGGAAGTAGCATGTTTGTGTATTGCTTTCTAAGGAGATTTGGACAGAGCTTCTTTAGTATGGCTAGACAAAATTGTAGTTTTGTCGATTTGAGAGACTTGGGTATTTTTATTTTTTTTTTGGTTATTTTTGTAGATTTGGTAAATTTGGAAACGGAGTTGTAGTTTTGTAGATTTGAGAGACTTGGGTATTTTTGGGGGATATTTTTGTAGATTTGACAGACTTGGAAACGGAGTTGTAGTTTTGTAGTTTTGAGAGACTTGGATATTTTTTGGGGGATATTTTTGTAGATTTGACAGACTTGGAAACGGAGTTGTAGTTTTGTAGATTTGAGAGACTTGCATATTTTTTGGGGGATATTTTTGTACATTTGATAGACTTGGAAACAGGGTTGGTTCTTTTGTAGATTTGAGAAACTTGGACATTTTTTGGGGGATATTTTTGTAGATTTGAAAGACTTGGAAACGGAGTTGTTCTTTTGTAGATTTGAGAAACTTGGGCATTTTTTGGGGGATATTTTTGTACATTTGATAGACTTGATAACAGAATTGTAGTTTTGTAGATTTGAGAAACTTAGATATTTTTCGACAGATTCTCGACAAAAGTATGTTTGTTCTAGTATATTGAAGGCTTTTTCATTAGTCCATTCACAACATTATATAATAATAATAATAATAATAATAATAATAATAATAATAATCAATGATGGCCTCTTGCAGAACTTTATTACACGGGCTACAAAACAATTCACTCACTATTTGTAATATTTCTCACCGTTGCTTTGCTGTTATAATATGTTTATACGTACTGTACATGCAGAATGACAATGTGGCTTTTTCATCACCAGCAACATCACATGCCACATCTGGCTCATATGTCCCATAAAATTATTATTTTCTAAAATTGATTGGATTAATAATAGTTTTGTGTTTTACCGTGCATTTATCTGTATGGTATAATGCACTTTGCAGGCGTTCTCTAAAATACAGCATTTTATTAATTTTGCATCGAATTATGCGATCGCAGAACTCCCATGAACTGGAGGGACTAATGTTTTATACATATATTTTGATGAATTATCAAGGAACATGACATTTGAATGTAGGTCTGATCAGTGGAATGAGGATCCGTTTTCAAATAAATATTCCCGTTACATCCATGTAATTCCACACGCGTGTTATTGAGGAAGACACGCCGGAACATCTTGTCTTCTCACAGCTGATGTGTCCAGAGACTTCGGCAGACACTTCTCATAAACATAATGGCAGGGTACTCGTGTTTTCCTCTTGAAGATCATTTCCATGTTGAAACCTTCAGGGGATAAATTATTTATGGCGTTTCTTTCAGCTCTCGGAACGTGTTTTTTTTTTCTTTCTCGTGTATGTTTGTAAGTGCATCTGAATCTCACACTGTCATGAAGGAACTCACCTGCTGTTGAAACCCCGAAACATCTGCTCCCACTTCATTACAGCCAGATTCTTGTCACCGTGCGAGCATCCTGCCTCACTTCCTCCCTTTATGTCTCTTTTTCGCGATCTGGTTATATTTCAGGTGACATTGAGCGAAAGGGAAGCGGAATAATGAACAGATCCGCAACAATGGTGCGAAAGGCCAACCTGCATTTGCTTACACAAAAGAACACCATTCTGTATTCCCACAAGTTCTCCGCCGTTTCATTGTTTCTGGATCGGAATCCGGCCCTGCTTGATGTCTTGACACCCAACAAACCCAGTGGACCGGTCCATGAAGGGGCTTTATTGAGCTTTCTTCTACGGAAACTGCTTTCTTGCCATATCGCGGAATGAAAAGTCCATCCTGGCCACTGGGGATGGCTAGTCAGATGCTGTTTTGAGTATTTTATCTCCAATAATGGCTGGGACCCGGCCTCGGTTTAGCCGGGTCACTGGGGAAGGCAGAGTTGTGGACACACTCGTTTTTTTCTCTCCTTGTTAATAGTTGAAATGGTAATGTTGAGCTTGTGTACAAAGAGGTTTCAGGTTCACTTCGAGATTTAATCCTTGCTTTTTTTTACAAGTCATTTAGATTACTTCAATGTATACTTCAATGTATTACTTCACGTTATGCTGGGCTGAGCCAGAAATCACTTTCCGGGAAAGCTGAACTTGCTGCTGAAATTTGTTTTGTGTGTTTTTGTGCAAAATGCTGCTGCCCGTATTTTAACTGGAACTAAAAGAACGAGAGCATATTACACCGACGTTTGCAGAACTTCATTGGCTACTGTCAAGAAGTAAGATTCAACGAAATACAATCATTAATATTACAACAAACAGAAACTACAAACCACAACTGGTTAGCTTAGCCTTAGTGCTAACAAACAGAATACAGAATAGAAAATAATACCCAATCAAAACGCTTGTCTGCTAGACAGGGGATAATAATCATTCGCTTCGATTCTCTTTCAGCATCGGATAAACGGAGCTTGACGGGCCTTCCGCAGTTGCTTTGTGCACATATTTTTAACTTTTTTTTTTTAAATTGTGAGCCTGTAAAATCAGGGATGTGCTTATATCCGCGTAAATATGGTATTTTTTCCTTGGCGTGATAACCTGGTGTGAGTTCATGGCTTTTACTTTGTGCGCTTTGAGACTTGAAAAACACCTTACAAATGCTCAACTCTGAACTTCAACTATTTGTATTGTTTTACCTTCCTTTTATATTTGTTTTATATTTTATGCTTTTTATACGCTTGACTACGTATATATTGTTTGTGTACAGCACTTTGGCCAACTGTGTGTTGATTGTAAGGTGCTTCATAAATAAAGTTGAAGTTCGAATACCTGACCTGACACCCTCATTAATGGCTTAATGCTGCCCACTGCTCCGGGTTTGTGTGCACACAATATCGAAATGATACCTAGTTGCTTTATTGACAAACTCACCTCATTTTACATTAACAATCAAATGTACAAGTGCGCGGAATTTGAAGTCGACTAACATTCTCAAGTGTTCTGAATGTGCTCGAAATCCAAAGTAAGCCCAGTCTTTCATGTGCTCTGATTTTGAAGAAAGCGTAAACTTTCAAGCGTTCTGAATTTGAAGAGATCTGAAGTTTGTAAGTGCTCTGGATTTGAAGTAAACGGAACTGTTGAAGCGTCGTAAATGTGAAGTAAACGCCGAGTTTGTGAGAGAAAGACCCTCAGGGTGCCTTCATCACAAAGTGCACGAGATGAACATCAACAGCGCGTCTCCCGCTTCTCTTGACGTCGATTGCTTACGTTTGTCGTTTATATACATTGAATGCAATTCAAACTCCAAAAGTGGTTTTGCGTTCCAACAAAGAACAAAAGACCCGATTGGTCCAGTTTGACCAGGTTAGCCGTGTTTTGGGCAACACTCAAAGCTCTTGAATCTTCATCATCGTGGGACTCGTGTCAGTTTGTGCAGGAGAGTCATTAAATCGTCTAGACCAGAAATACTGAGCGTCTTCTTGGCTTATATCGGCGGCTCTGAAGTGTTGTTTCCCACCCACCAATCTTTGGCTGGCAGATCTCGCTTGTTCCTAGACGTCCTTCATTAGCATGTCTTTAAACTCTGAACAAGTTGTGGCAAGTAGTTATGTTCTTCCTTTTGGCATGATGATGATGATGATGATGAGGATGGTGGTTATTATTATTATTATTATTATTATTATTATTATTATTATTATTATTATTATTATTATTATTAGTAGTAGTAGTAGTAGTAGTAGTAGTATTAAGAGCAGCAACAATACTGCTACTCCGACTACTACTACTACTACTACTACTACTACTACTACTACTACTACTACTCCTACTAGTACTACTACTGCTACTGTACTACTACTACTAAATATTAGTGTTGATTTCAACAACAACAACAACAACAACAACAACAACAACACCATCACCACTACCAAATAAAAAAAAAAGTGAAACATTTTTGTATGGTGTATTGATGGGTAATTTATGTCTCAACAATTAAAATCAATCAATTCAAGCTGACCAATGATTAATCCTTTTTGAGCGTGTGTGAGTGCGAAAATGTCTCGATTTAAGGTAAAGGTCAGTGTCCACGTGTGGAGAAAATATGGCGATTCTTTGTTGTGATGCATCTCTACTTGCTCAGAGAGTCTTTTTTGGATTTCAGACCACATCTGCTTAGCTAATATATCACTGGATTGAAGTGAGTAGGAATGACACGTTTTATATACATTTTTAGTAAATTAGTAAATTTTTACATGCAATTCTTGCCTAAATTCTCTGGCTGAATGAAATAGCTGAATATATTATAGTGTAAAACTAAACAGCACACAATTGATTAAGATCCATTTCCTAATTTTATCTAAATTTAAGGAGATTTAAGGGAAAACAAAACGACACAAAAATACAATCAAAGCAATAAATGCAAGTTTCACAAATACATTCATTTATTCACCTTCAGTTTTTCATCCGCAGCAATTTTGGAACCAATGAACTTATGTATTTAGTTTGCTTCAAAGGGTGTCACAATTGTATAGTGCCGTAAATCTTAAAAAAATATATATTTATATAATAATAAATGGACATATATAGGTTTTTCATACGTGCAACAGTGACTGATGTCTAGACAAGTCAAGACTAGATTAGATTAGTCCCAAAGGTTTAAATAATAAAATGGCTTGCCATAACGCACTCTTTTTCCATGTGTTAAGTATTACTTTGTGATTCAGTTTAAAAACGAGATTCCTGACAATCTTTCATATCTTCATATCTCCAAAGTGGCTCTGGAACATTCGGGCAGATGTGTTCTTATAGGTCAGTAAAGACAACCCACGTTTACAACGCTCACGGATCAAAAGATGGACAGTCTATTTTGGAAAACAATTAAGTGTAAGTTTATGTGAGCATTATAGTCCAGAAAAGCCGGTAGCTTTAGCTGAATTTAGCAGGCTCCTGTCTTGGCATTGCTGATGTCTCCAAGGGTTTTCTTCTGCTCCCGATTCCCATAGATCTGCCATGTGTTACGCCTGACATGCTGTGTGGCAGGAGACCGCGCATCGGTAAACACTTTGCCTGTGGGGAAGAGGTTGTGGTCCTCCAGTTGGACTTTGAGTTTAAATATTTCACATTAAGAGAAGCTTGGGCGACTAGTCGTTCCCAATGACTTCTTTTTTTCTCCATCCTTGATGAATGATTCTATCTGAAGGCAATAGGGGATCTATTTTTCATGCCAGTCGCACTAGCTCAGGGTGACGTGAGGTCTGGTTTTCTAGTTTCTACACCGGCATCTGCAATCCGTGCGAGGAGGGGATGAGTATCACGGGGAGCAATGGGAGATTGTCTTAGGGTGAAGAGAGACGTGTTGGCTGTTGAAAGGTCACACCTGTCATTTCTCAGAAGCTGGAGAATCCGCTGCAGGCCACCACGTGAAGGGGCTTGACACCGCTGTCTTACTCAAAGAGCCCACACGTACATTTCTGAACACGCAAATGTGCTCCCCACGGAGAAGATCTGCTCAAGGACGACGACACTAATGCAGTGCCCGGAAGAAATGACTTTCTTTACGTTGCTTTGGAACATAAAGCCGTACGTTTCCAGTATTTGGCCACTATGATTATCTAAATACGTAGAAATGTGTTTTTTTTTGTCTTTCTGGGCGGAGTCAAAGTGAACTGCATCACAGGAGTGACATGGTCGTCATACAATTTTTGGATGTTTGTGACGTCGTTTTTTTGTTGCACTTTCTGCTTACACTTTTTGAAACTCCCCTGGTTTGCACAATCACGTTCAGTTTAATCGACAAAAGTAAAATATGAGAACATCGATTTCAGTTCCATGCTCAAGTTTGTTCATTAGCTTATTAGCTCATAAATTATGAACAGTTACTTTATTATTGATTTGAATCATATTTACAAAATAAGCATTTTTTAGTACATTTAGCCCAACTACTTTTCAAGGAAGTGTTAAGCAACCAAAATAAAACCAGACTTTTTTTTTTTTTTTGCCGTGTAAGGATATACCTGGTTCTGAAATCTAATATCAAGTACATTTGTCATTAACCTACTGTCTTGTTGACTATGGATACGTTGCATTTACTAGGAATTATTTAAAGGGATTAAAAAGGATAAAATAGTTCAATTTTGCGTTTAAAAAAAAAGGTCAAAAGCTCAACACAGGTAATCCTTCAGAAACCTTGTATTGCCCAATAAAAAGCACAATACCTATAACATATATAGGGAAATTATTAAAAGGGGACTTGTTTGTTAACGTTAGAAAGCCAGAGTGGATGCACCACTTCTCCTTAGGTTTATCTTTCTCTCGTTCCTCTATTCCCGGAAATCACTTTAAACATTTGAACCCGAATCGAATTGAACTCAACCAGTCCTTGAACTTAAAAGTCCGTGGCTGAAAAGATAATTGCGATAAACATTCGGATCAAACCGATTTTTGATCATGTGTTTCCTCCCTAATGTGCGCGTGTCTGCAATATCATTTCCCGCCCAGCCATGACACACTTTCACTTGCCAAATGGGCGTTCTACTTAAAACAGCCGTAAATCAACAGCAATTTGCCGATTCGACTTAAAGGACTGCGTTTCCGCGCCTTCCCGTCTCTTTTGTTAGCAAATCGCCCGACATCCTAACCAAGAGAAATGGACTCACCTGCTTTCACTTACACAAGCCGCTCAGTCTTTTCAAACAAGCCCTTCCATCTTGTTTCACCGTGTCCTACTTGAGGTACTGAGCCGAGCCGGGAGCGATGAAAGAGCCCTCACCGGATCTCGCCATCCTTACCCAAAATCCACGGGAGGTCCCAAAGCCGCAGCCGAGAGCGTCTCCATTCAACAGGCTAATTAATCTTGCTCTGCGAGAGGAGTCGTGCCAGAACCACCCCGGGCCCGGCTGCTGATGCAGGCCTTCTCCGGTTTGCAGGCCTGGTTTATGGGCAGTTCAAGATCTCCACGTCTCTTGATAGGTGGATGCCGGCCGAGTGGCTGTGATGAATCGGAATTTCAACCGATATTGAACGTTCAGTGGCACGAGGTGGAAGTGATTTAACGGTGAGGAGAAACAGTCCAGTCTAGGTACCAAAACAGCTCGGGTGTAAAAACAGGCTCGGGCCTGCGACTAATGATGACATCACAATATTTCAGGATTGGGCAAATGACGGCCCGGGGGCCACATGCGGCCCCCCAGATATTTTTTCATGTAAATACGGTTAATCTGTTATGAAGGTTTATTTTCATTTTTTATGTAACACATTTTAAAAAGCGAAACCATAAATACAAATTGTATGTAAAAGTGTATGTTAAAAACAGTGTAAAATGTACATTTTGTCAGTCTATGGAATTCGATGCCAAAAATATCAAACGTAATTTGTAAGAAACAAACAAAAATCTTCACGTTTAGGTTTGAAAATTTTTTTTTTCTTCAGATATTTTCTTCTGTTTAATTTTTTTTTTCATTTAGATTTCTGGCACTAGCTTCACGTGGCAGCAGCCCTTACTCATTGGCTGGTGAGAATGTGATTGACAGCTGCCTGACCAGCAAGCCGGGTCCGGCCCCTTAGTCAAATGTTTGACCCCAATGTGGCCCGCGAATCAAAACGTTTGCCCACCCCTGCACTATTTGATTGGTTGTAAGTTGGCACGGTGACGTGTAAGATTGAAAAAAAACCTGTTTGGTCCGAGAGCTGTAACCAAATCAAATGAAATCAAATCAAATTTTATTCGTCACAAGCATATACATACACGGTATGACATGATGTGAAATGTTTTGTACAATCACTCCAAAAAAAGGACAGAATAAAATGCAATATGCAAAAAAGATCAATAGAAATAGCAATAAAATAGCAATAAAAATAGCAAAAAGAAAAATAGCAATAAGAATACAAAAACGAATGCAAATTACAAATTACAGATACAATGCAGGTTTTTTTTTATACTGTACAATGGTAAAGTGACAGGAACATAAAGTGCCCATAAGATAGTAACCACGGTGTGACATCATCATTAGTCGCCGGCCCGAGCCGCTTTGGTACCTACACGTGGCTGAGATCTTTGGGTGGATGAAGCCAAAAACTCTGATTGGGTCTTGCACACCGGGTTCAGAACTTCTCCACCAACCTCATCTTCCTAACGTATTCCGTCCCGGGGTCGGCTTGGAGAAACGCTTCCTCTGCAGTTACGATACTCGAGGGACCCTGTTTTGCCTCCGCCGGTTTTTAGTCTTTTTTTTCAAACCGCCAACCCGGTTCTGTCGCAAATCTCCCAGGCCTCCCGTACGACAACCCTGTCCGTATTTCTGCTGATGGATCCTAAGCTGGAGTTCAACTTTCTGCCGGATTCCGTCCTTTTGTTAGACTTGTTGAGTCGGAAACCCAAGGCATCAGCTCGGCTGCTGTGAATAAAACATGAGGAGTCAGACAGGCCGGCTCACTTGTTAAATTTAGATTGCTTTTCTCTTTTTTTTTCTCTTTTTTTTCGTGTGTTAAGCCCGGTAAGGAGGAGGAGAAGAAAGCGTGAGAGGCCAGCTGGAAATATCACATCAGGTAGCGCTTCACTTTTGGTTCCGGCGGCTTTACCTCTTGGCTTTTCAGCAAAGGGGCTTGTTCATTAGACCAATATGCTACAATCAATTCAGCGGAGACTCCGGCTGAGCCCAAATGAGATCCGCTGTGATTTACCTTTTAAATGGGCTTGTTGTTTACGAGTCTATGACACACTGTGAACGCACCAAAAGTGCAGCTCGGCTTGATTGGACTCGTTCGCCCTTCACGCTTCTGCTGGAGTTGTCGGAGTCCGCTTGCCCATATTTTCTTTCACACATATTGAATGGAGAAATCCACCCGGACCTTTTAAGACAATGAGCTGGATTGACTGCCCTTTACAATCGATCGACCGGCGGATAGAATAAACACTTTATTTCACCTGGCCCTCTCCGTCCGCTTCTTTAACGGATGGTTGTTCACCAAGGTTCGAGAGGGACGTCGGAGATGTTTTGCTGCTTTCGTCGACCTCGTTTCTCAAACGAATCTCGGTAGAGTTCTAATTGAATAGTTATTAAAATTCAAGACTAGTTGTTTATGAGCTCCAAACACTGACAGCGCTGCGGAGAGCTGGACATGATTAGTGAAGGGGGAATAAACTGATTTTATTCCGGACTGATTCATAAGAGGTTCCTTGTTTTTTTCTTTTCTTTTTACAGTTGGTTAAAAATATTCTAGCGTCTTTATAGTGCTAATAGCGTCTGCGTTTGCATCAAAACGTACATGGTGGTCCCTTCCATTGGTGTTTGCAGACTTTGTTGTGGATTCAAAATGGAACATAAACGGTTGTTGGTGTAACGTCATTTCGCCATTGACATTTGTTAATTATTTGTTTCATTTTTTTCAATGTGCACTGCAATCTGATTGGTTACGTTCCACATTGGAAATTTGAATACGAACAAGGTCGCATGCACGCACACACACACTCACACACACACACACACACACACACACACACACACATTCATTTATACTGCAATATTGTATTCTAATATACATTCTATTCAATATTTTAAAATGTTAATTTGCAATAATGATTACAACCATCATAACGACGAAATTTACATTTATTATGACAACACACCTTTTGATATAAGGCCAATTTGCTTTTTGTTTCTTTCCTTTATTGTGGATTAAGAGCCGACCATAAATGGTGTTAGATTGTTGGTGGAGAGTTAAATCTCAAAAGACCGGAACAATTAGTACAATTTTCAGTAGAATTTCAATAAATAATTTCAGCGTAAAATGCAGCTGAATTTCTAGTGTTTAGCGCATTTGGAATATTTGATATTTATATTCTAAAGGATTGTTGAATGTTTGGTTACATTGGCCAAAAAAGTCCACCGCGCTCACACACACACACACACACACACACACACACACACAGACCTGCCTTTGATGTAGGAATATTTTATTAATGCATTCATTTGCTGTGCTTATTCAGGCAGCTCATATCTCCTGAATTTTATTTTATTTATCTGTAAACAGCCTCAAGTCGTTTGCAACAGGTTTTGTTCTGTCATCTTTCCATGAATTTCCAAGTTGCACTCAGAGGTGTTTGGATATCCCTTGCTTCGCTAATGTTTTATTGATATTTTCATATTTCACTGTTATAAAAGTAAAAGTTTTCATCCGATTTCTTTCTGGAACGGAATATGAAAAATAAAGCGATACAGAAGCGTCTTGCTTGGCGTCCTGGTGGAAGCGAGAGGGACTTGACCTAGTTTCACGGCGGAACACAAACACGTTCACACTTCCTGTCGCCGGGAACATCCTTAAACGCCAAAATTTAGTCGTGTTTTTGGCCGAAATCTGCAAAATAGGCTGATAATATACTTTGGGATGGGATGGTGACCTGTTATTTCCAAATGAAAACAAAATGAATAACAAAAAAAAAATCACAAGTGTTTTGAATTTTCTTTTCTTGTTTCTGACAGAATGACAGAATAAATTAGAAAATAAAAATAATAGGTAGAACTTTACTGTCACTGTCCAAGAGATTATTCATAGATGTATTTGAATAAATGAATGATTAAATGAATGAATGTATTTATCTCACTAAGGTTAACTTTCTTTGGTTCCAGCAGCAGCAGAGAAACGGTAGAACAAAGAAACAGTGATGGCACTGGTCAAAAATTAATAAACAGTAGAAATAGTAAAACTTGTGCAGAGAAAATAAAGGAGATACAATAAATAACTGCTGCAAAAACAACATTTTACATTACAAGAATTTACATTATAATATTTATATTTTACGGTAGAATACAGATACTCAGAATTTACAGAATATATTTTACAACTAACTGCAATTCAAAGTTGATTTATAGGGCCAGACTGTCATGATGAAACCCAACGTGATGTTATTTGATGTTAGATATCAATTTAAAAAAAGGTATTTTAATAGAGCGTAAATATCTGTGTGTGTGTGTGTGTGTGTGTGTGTGTTTGTGTGTTTGTGTGTGTCCACTGGTCAATTCTAGAACACATTTCCATTATATTTCTGTCCAGAACTGGCCATTTTCCATCACTTTCACTTTTTTCTCTCACTTTTTGAGAATGTGTCCGGTAAAAGCGATTACACTGGGCTTGATGTGGGAAAGAGTTGGTTAACAAGAGATTTCGTTCAGTTGGAGAGTTGTTTACTAGTTTTTTTTCCTCCAATTTTCTGTCAGATTCATTCCAAACACTGTCATAACAATTTCTGCCTATCGTCTGCCTCGTTTATCCCGCAGATTTGAGAGGTTTTTTTCGAGATTTCTTATGTTTACTACCAGGATTGCTCGGAAATCAGTGTGTGTGCAGTGCGTTGTTGGCAAATACACAAAAGGATGTTCCCGATCTTTTGTTTTCGGTCAAGTTTTGAAAATCTTTTATGATTTAAAGCAAAAATTGTCTGTATTGTGAATATCAATGTGTGCTATTGCTGTACAAGTGATTTGTCTTTTATAAATTAATCTTTACATTTTTAAATAATTTTTTTTTCACACCTGAGGTTTAATTTTAGTACGTAAACACACACACACACACACACACAAACATTTTGTGATATTTTTAACATTAACTTAATTTTTTATTATCCCAGCACCTCTTTGCTCCTCTTTTGCTCATGCTAGTCTTTTTACTTTTCATTAATTATTAATTTGTTTAAAGTTTGAGTGTTTACAGTGTTTGTGTATTTTTTTCTACACATTTTCTTTTTTTTCTTTGAACTTAAAATTGTACTAGAGCATATTTTGTTTTTCTTACATTTTTGTATGATACATAATACAAAAAAAAAAAAAAAAAAAAAAAAAAAAATATATATATATATATATATATATATATATATATATATATATATATATATTGTATTAGTTATTAGTAAAACATTTTGTATTGGTTTTATTATTTTACATTTTTATTCTGGAATTGTTTGCAGTATATTTTATATTATTTAAAATATTTTATACGCATTATATCTAGCATAATAATAACAGTAATATTTGTCATACATATTTATAAATATTAGTATTAGTATTATTTCTATTATTAATAATATCTAT
>MU204250.1:11984385-11994385 GCA_017309775.1 Paedocypris sp. Pulau Singkep | reverse complement strand
AACGGATTTTGACAGAAAACCGTGGCAGGTCATACATGAAGATGGAGTCAGCACATCAGCTCCAGAGCGTCAAGCTGTGTGTCAGTCAGGACGGTGGGGGGCTTGGGGCTGATTTTGGGGGGAAGTGAGTCTGCAGTAATCATTCTCACCTGCTGGAGACGGGAAGCACAGGGATGCTGATGCTGAGCACATCCACCTCCCACTTCACATCCGGCAGGAGGAACCTTTTTCATTATCCTAAAGTGGGAAGGTTTCCTGGCTTCGCTTGTCTAGGTGGAATGGAAGTTGAAGATGAAGAAATGAAAATAAAATCAGTGAACTTAGATGACCTTACTAGTGCCGTTAAAGTGGATACTGAAGAATATGTGTGCCTTGTAGGAGGTGCCACAGACAGGAAACTGAGTTGATGAGCTTTAAAGAGGCGGAGCTGACCTTTGTCAGTGTTTTTCTTTTACATGTGTTAAGTCTGCTTTTGATATTGTGTTACCAACTTTTAAAATCACAATTGTCTTTACTAAATGGCTGTGCATATTTAGTTTTTATTTATTTTTTTTGCATTGCTTCAAAAAATAGTGGTCAATTTGAATACAAAAATTCTGAGAAAGTAAGTAAATAAATAAGTTAGGCTGGACCTTTGGCCAAATGTGTACGCAAATTGCATTTTTTTTTTGTTGTTGTGTGTGTGTGTGTGTGTGTGTGTGTGTGTGTTTGCATGCATGTCGTGTCGCCTGGGATGAATACAAAATTAGGTCAAGAATGCATCATTGAAATTTGGATTAAAAAAATCTTTCTTTCAGAAAGAAAATCTTTCATTTTTTTCCAGCATTTTCACTTTCCCGCATTTTTAACCTCCCCGCTGACCGTTTTCCGCCTCATGCGCACACATCGCTAAAGAACGAGAGAAGCGAAACAACAACAAAGCTTTTTCTCCTCAAGTTTGCTGGTGCAGCCGCAGTGATCAGATCTAATACATATGTTGTAATTACGGCGTGACAGGCCTAACGGAGTGTACGGTGCAGCGGTGCAGTGACTGATCCCTTAATGTGTCTGACTCCCGCAGGGTGGACTGAGGAACAGCAAGCATGAGTGTACGCTCTCCTCACAAGAGTACGTGCACGAGCTGCGCTCCGGCATCTCTGATGACAAACTGCTCAACTGCCTGGAGTCCCTGCGTGTGTCCTTGACCAGCAACCCTGTCAGGTCAGTCCTGTCGTTCCCACTCTACACTTCATGTGCACACGCTTGTTGTTTCCACCCTACACTTGCCAGTCATTTCTACCCTTCACTTGCCAGTCATTTCTACCCTACACTTGCCAGTCATTTCCACTCTACACTTCATGTGCATTTGCCAGTCTTTTCCACCCTACACTTCATGGGCACTTGCCAGTCATTCCACCCTACACTTGCCAGTCATTTCCACTCTACACTTGCCTGTCATTTCCACCCTACACTTCACGTGCACTTGCCAGTCATTTCTACCCTTCACTTGCCAGTCATTTCCACCCTACACTTGCCAGTCATTTCCACCCTACACTTCATGTGCACTTGCCAGTCCTTTCCACCCTACACTTCATGTGCACTTACCAGTCATTTCCACCCTACACTTGCCAGTCATTTCCACTCTACACTTCATGTGCATTTGCCAGTATTTCAACCTTACACTTCATGGGCACTTACCAGTCATTTCCACCCTACACTTGCCAGTCATTTCCACTCTACACTTCATGTGCATTTGCCAGTATTTCAACCTTACACTTCATGGGCACTTGCCAGTCATTCCACCCTACACTTGCCAGTCATTTCCACTCTACACTTGCCTGTCATTTCCACTCTACACTTGCCTGTCATTTCCACCCTACACTTGCCTGTCATTTCCACCCTACACTTCATGTGCACTTGACAATCATTTCCAACCTACACTTGCCTTTCATTTCACTCTACACTTGCCAGTGATTTCCACTCTACACTTCATGTGCATTTGCCAGTCATTTCCACCCTACACTTCATGTGCACACGTCAGTCATTTCCACCCTACACTTTTCGGTCATTTCCATTCTACATTTGCCAGTCATTAAAACCCTACGCTTCATGTGCACTTGCCAGTCATTTCCATCCTACACTTGCCAGTCATTTCCACTCTACACTTCATGTGCTCTTGCCAGTCATTTCCACCCTACACTTCATGTGCTCTTGCCAGTCATTTCCACTCTACACTTCATGTGCTCTTGCCAGTCATTTCCACTCTACACTTCATGTGCTCTTGCCAGTCATTTCCACCCTACACTTCATGTGCTCTTGCCAGTCATTTCCACTCTACACTTCATGTGCTCTTGCCAGTCATTTCCACCCTACACTTCATGTGCTCTTGCCAGTCATTTCCACTCTACACTTCATGTGCTCTTGCCAGTCATTTCCACTCTACACTTCATGTGCACTTGCCAGTCATTTCCACTCTACACTTCATGTGCACTTGCCAGTCATTTCCACTCTACACTTCATGTGCATTTGCCAGTCATTTTCACATTTTCACCTCCATCCTTCCACCCACACCTCTATACATCCTTCCATCCATCTGTTTTCCATCCATTCCATCTATCCATCCACTCTACCATCCATTTCTCCATCCCTCCTTCTTTTCCAACCTCCATTTCTTCATTCATTACTCTAATCGTTCTTCTCTATTCAGTCCTACATCCATCCATTCATCGATCCACCTCCCCCATCTTTCATTACTCAATCCCACTACCCATTCATCTACCATTTCCCCCTTTCATTCACCCCACCAGCCATTTATCCTTCCCTCATGCATTCATCATTCCATCTATCTATCTTTCCATCCAATCAAACATCCATTCATTCATCCATCTATTTTCCGTACTGCTTTTCCAACTGTGTTTCAATGGGAGCCAATTTGTTTGGCCATTCTAACCAATCACAGAACAGGACAAACACACTCTCACACACACACACACACACACACACACACACACACACGCACACACACACACATACACATTTCCACGTTCTCACAGACAGTCATGGTCAATTTTCCAATCTTCATATTCTAAAACTGAAAGTAAAGCCTCACATTCCTGTTGATCCGTACCAATCTCATAGAGTTTTTTTCTCTCCTTTTGCTAATTGGAATTCTGTCGATGGGTCTTTTAACCTTCAGTCTGTATAGATCCCCAGTTCTGGCTAAATGAGCGTAGCTAGTAGCATAGCTGGCAAAACGAGTGCATCCACCAGTCACTTTAAGCTGGTCGCCGTCATCTTCTCTCCATCTATTAAACCCTAATAGATAGGAAATCCGTTCTGAAACACTTCAGACAGTCAGCCCTTCTCTGAAACATTAATAAGCGTGCCAACCACCACCACGAGGCCGGGCGCCTTTCCTTTCAACTCCCTCCACCAAAGTGCGTCCATCGTTGGCGCCCGCCTGCTTTTTTTTTTTAAATTTTAATCTATTTTGATCACGCCTAATGTAGTACTTAAAATAATTTTACACATCTCTCGACCCTCCTGCGCCAGCTTTCATGGGCGCCCGTAATAAGGCCCGTCTCATCTTCCTCCACCTGTTTATGCGTAGTTGTCTCATTTCCTTCCGGTGGACAAGGTCTTCAAATTTAATTTGGTCCCAGTGGTCCGGAGAAACGGCGTGACAGCAGAGCTTCTCAATTATTTACCTGCGTGCTGTCAGAACGGCGGCTCTTAATGTTGAGCCAATGAACGCGGTGGGTAAAGTGGTCATCTCACACTTGGCAGGTGGACTTTCTCTTCAGGTTAACCGGTAAACCCGCTCTGATCAGATGACGTATGCGTCTCATGGACAAGGTTTGCAGAGTGCGTTCAATTTTGCGTAATACACAAACTTCACTCTAGGTCTTCAAGGTGTCTTGTGTTTTTATCGTCCCATAGCTGATAAATGGTGGTCATCAGGATATATTTATTTAATATAATTGCTGAAGTTAACAGCTAGAAGCGAGAATTTAACAGCCTCCCAGCAAGAAGAACGCAATTGAGAGTCAAGTTCTTGGCCTGGTCAAGACCTTTCTTGGAAGACGTATGTTGATGCATGGATGGATGGATGGATGGCTGATAGATAGATAGATAGATGGATGGATGGATAGATTAATGGATGGGTGTATCAATGGGTCAGTGGGTGTAAGAGAGAGTGTGAATGTTTGTCTCTGTCCTGATCTTTGATTGGCCATCCATCCAGAGTTTGTCTGGCTCAAAGTTGTTGGGATTGGCTCCAGCTCCATGTGATCCAGAAAGGAACAAGCGGTTTCCAAATGGTTTCCCAGGAAAAGCTTTCCCAGTAGCTTTTTAGTTCCGAGTGGCTCAGTTGTAGAGTGCTAGTTTCGATTCCCAGGGAAAGCAGGAAAATGTTGAATTGTAAAAGTCGTAATGAAATGTACGTCAACTTGGACGAAAGTGTCTGCTAAAAGACTGTAAAGTAGAGTAAAGTAACGTAAAGTCAAGTAAAGTAACATAAAGTAATGTAACGTAATGTAAAATGTGGTTATATTTTTTAAATGAAATAGGCTGACAGACTTTGGCAGGATTTTGTTGAGGGTTTCATTTTTTTTTTAAACCCTCTTTGTTGGAACTTGTTTGGGTTTAAATATAATTATAGTATTGCATACACACGCACACACATTTATTGTCCTCCTGATAAGGCGCTCTGGTGGTGGGACACGTCTCCTGCAGGTGATGTGGTGTCATGGCCTGATTCTCCTCCCGTGGTCCTCATCTCGATCATCAGAGCGCCATGACACATCCAGCCTCGCGCAGCCAATTATTTACTCCACCGTTAGCCATTAATCACAGGAAGCAACTACAGATGTTCTTTGAGGAGCCCACACGCCGTTGCCCCACGAGGCGGGTGCGTTGCCAAGATCAGCCCGGCCACTGAAGACAAGTGGCATCAGCTCATCTTCTCAGTGAAAGGGCAGCGCTCGCCGACGGGTCGCTCGGGCCGAGATCACCCCTGGATGTTTGTGAGTGGAGAGGGGCACGAGGGGCGTCTCATCCACCCACTGAAGGTCAGGCCTTGCTGGGAGGATCAGGCCGTTGGGTGGCGGGACGGTTGGATGTCTGTCTCCTCCGCCTCCATCTTTTCTTGACCTCTTTCTCGACAATCTTTGCCGCTCTTTTTATTTTATTTTATTTTTTTTTTCATCAGCACAGAGGACGCTCTCACTAGCCCGCGTTTATAATGAATATGAATAGAGCTAATTATTACGGGTCACAAAACATGATATTCATCTGGTGTGTTGAATACGGTATGTTAATGTAACCTTTGCAGGATTTGGGGTTATTATGTTGGAGAAAGACACACAAAGGAGGCGAGTATAATGCGCTGGTCTTAAAATACACGACTCTATTCCTCGACACTTTCTGGCAAATTCCAAAGAAAAATGAGATGTGAGGAAATAATTATGTTGAGAAACGCCCCTCCCACACGACCACACACACACACACACACACAATTTAAATAATAGGATTTCATATCAACTTTTTTATTTGATTTTAGGCATTTATTTGACATTTTCTAGAAAGATTTGTGTCTTAGTTATACCCTTATTCACTTTTTTTTTTTTTTACCCCCCGTGTCATTTTTATTTTAGTTAATTTTTGCGGAGTGGAGTAAAGCTGTAATGCGATGACTCACGTGCATCAATTACTTTTTAATATTAATTATTGTGTGATATAACATATTTTTGGTTATTTTATATTGTGTGAATTTCTCATACACACACACGCGCACACACAGTCTTACTCACTCGTTCAATCAAACCCTCTGTCTCTCACTCTCTCACATGCATACATACACACTCTCTCACTAGCGCGCACACACACACACACACACACAAACAAACAAACTGTACTGTATATTAAATTCTCTCTCTTTCTCTGTCACTCATTTACACTCTCTCTCTTTCTCGATCTTTTACACACACACACACACACACACACACACACACACACACACACACACACGCACACTGTATATTAAACTCTCTCTCTATCTCATACTCTGGGTCTTGTTTCATTAACTTTGAATTCTCACACTTGTCAAAATGCCAACTAACAGATAATCATTGCATCTTATTTCCTCGTTTATGGAGAGTTAATGCGCTCTGCCACTAATGCCAGCCATTTTCTCCCTCTCCTCTGGTTTAATTCTCTCTCTTTTTTTTTTATTTCTTTCCGATACAGCTATACCAGCAGTGCTACAGGCTAGCAGTGTACCGCGCAAAACAAAATTACAATGCAAAAAGTAATCCAGAACTTTCTTAACACCCACTCGCGCACAAAACCCTCCAGCGTTTCATTCATCCATCCATTTCAAGAGCTCGGCTTCATCCGTTTCAAGAGCTGCGATTGCTCCTGCTCCCTCCGTCTGAGATGATCAATGCCAGACATCCACTGGCACATTGTCTGCACTGATTTCCATCAATACGCCGCGAATAAACATGCTTTTTAGCCCGTGACAGTTCTCGGGAGCTTGACATTTCCACTCCGCCATGGAGCTGAGACTCTCCACTTTTATGCTGAACTTTTCAGCGCTTGCTGCAACTCGAGGATCTTGACTCTGAACGCTCAAATATGTGGCAAATAGAATCAGCCAGAGTGAAGTTGCCGATCTTCTTAAATGTGTAGATCTTTGTTGTCGAGCTGCAGCGTTTTTGCCGTCTTCAGACGTGAGATGTTTCTTCCTGAGAGGACGAGATTCTCAAAACGAACACTCCACTAATATCCAACCGCCTTGCATATTAGTGGAGTGTGTGATTTGGCTTTGTGATGGTCCATTTTTGGCTTTGTGATGCCTCTTCACTTTACTTTAATTTACTTTACAGTCATTTAGCAGACACTTTTATCCAAAGCGTCTTACATTTCATGAATTTTTTTACAATTTAACAATTTCTTGCTTTCTTAAGACTTAGTTTATTCATCCATCCATCCATTTTCTGTTTCTGGGTCATGTCCAGGGCCTGAAGGCGCGACACACCTTGTATTGGTCAACCAATCACAGATCGTCCATTTGGTCATCCATCCATCTTTTCAATCTTCCATACATTCATCCATTCGTCCTTCCATCCATGAATCATTCATTCATCCATTCTTTATTTCATCCATCTTTTCATCTATCCTTTCATCAATCAATCGATCCTTGCATCTGTCCTTCAAACAATCCATCCATCCATCTTATTTCTGTTTCTGGGTCATGGCCAGGGCCTGGAGGGACATACACCTTGTATTGGTCAATCAATCACCGAGCGAAACAAACCAGCCGTCCATCTTTTCAATCTTCCATCCTTTCTTCCTTCCATCTATCTATTATTTATCATCCATCCATCCTTCTTATCATCTTTTCATTTATCGATCCATCCATTCATCCATTCTTTCTTTCATACATCTTTTCATTTGTCCTTCAATCCATGCATCTATCTTTAAATCCTTCTTTTTATTCATCATCCATCCATCCATCCATCTATCCATCCATTGATTGTACACTGATATACATTTTCAGCAAATTTCCAAAAAACACAAACTAACTAAATTTTGAAACAAACTTTCAGAACAAGTTGTAATGATGTATGTGCGTTTATCACTTCTCCAGAGGACATCTGTGATGTAACAAATGATAAAATGTGGAGAAAGAGAAAAAAAAAAAACTCTGCTGATTTCACAAGAATTGGTGAAGTCGGAGCAACTCTCCTCTCAAACAGACAGTGAGATTTGAAGCATTTAAAGAGAGAGAACCCGGTGCCACGCTCTGAGAACAATATCCCTGGTGTCAGCGTTCTGTGATGTGATTGCCACACACTTTATAAAGAAGGCACTGGGGCAAGAACCTGCCTCCTTTTGAAAAAGCCACCGCTCCCTGTAATGGTATTTGGATCTCAGCAAGAGCCTCAATACCGACACGACGGACGCACATCAATGCCAGCACTTTTCCTCCGCGGAATTGTAGGCTTGTGAACATAAGGTCACGACAACAAAGAAAAACCCGAAGGTGGAAAACGGTAAAGGCTTGTGTGTGCGAGTACAGATAAGTCTCTATCACAGGGTCACCATTGTGTCGACTCGCCCTGCTGCCCACCAGCGTTTTATTTATTAGCTTGGATTGTCGGGCTGTTGACTCGCTAGCTAGCTAGTCTTTTGGCAGGAAATAAACTAGGCCAACGGAGTGGTTTTGAGTGAGACCGAGCTGATGAGAAGGAGCCTGCTGCCATCTTCTCATCAAGTCATGGTCAATTAGACGCACGTCTTCTGAAACACTGCGCTATATTACTCTGAAATCATGTCAGCCGTCTAATGGAAGCCAGGGTTTATGAATATCTTTATAGTCAACTCGTGAAGACTCTGATGTCTGGACAGGAACTGTGCAATAGCCATTAAGAAGAACACTAATCCCAGTAGATGGCCGTCCCCAGGCTTGAACGACTCCCCTCTCCGTGTCTGCCCATCACATCCCTTTAACGCTTTCTTGTTTCACGTGCGCTCGCCTTAACGATCACTTTAATCACTCGGTGTAAGTGCGAGTCCAATCAGAATCCCATCTCCTGAGCGCTTGAGCTACGAGGAAAGTGACCTGATCCGAGTTTAACCTAACACACCCGAGACTATAAATATTTTAGGCCCGAGTTCAAACATCTGGTACTATTGATCTGGTGGAGTGTGACAGGAACAAGGGAATCCATCGTGACAGTCACCTGGCATCCCAATGCATTAGCGGCTCCTGATTACCAAGTGACGGGCGACGTGCGTCTAAGTTCACAGCGGCTTTTCACGCCGCCGCGGAAAAGCCACAAAGGACCGAAGTAGGCTGTCGTCGAAACATGTAGGTCACCTGCCTCTCAATCTTCTGACCCAAATAGCTCAAACCAGTCAAAAACATCAGAAGCCCAGGCAGGGTGTGCTGCAGGAAAGATCTAAAAATACCCGGATTTGGAGCACTGACATGAAATCTATCTATATCGCGCTGGCTTGTTGTGCTCGTCGGGGTATTACAAAATTGTAATACTTGTACTCGAAAGTAAAGACGGGCGAAATCCATACCAGTTCGATAAATCTACCACAGTGTGTAATTTCGGTGCGAGGCAAACCGGCAAAAAGCCTCCCATAAAAGGTGAGTAGGCTTGACAAAACAATTAATAATACGAGAGGATGCGGCGAAAATCGCGGACAGCTCCGAGATATTGGATGTAGTGCGGCGGAATACTAATTTTCCCCATGTACCTGTGCAATACCATTTCTCACTAAATCAATATGGAATTCAAATCAGAAATCTGAATTATGTATGGCTCGCTGCGGGGCTCCACAGATACATCTAGCTTTGAGGTTAACAGATGGTGGCATAAAATGAAATGGGCACCCCGCTTAAAATATACCCAGTCACGGAGGACAACGGGATTGGTGGGTTCCAGTCCAAAGACAGTCCAAAGACGTTCTCTTGTAGTGGCAGATGTGTCCACTACCTAAAGAGTTTGGGTGTATTGACACCAGTGCAGTCGGAGTTCTGTTGCTTTGGTCTGGACCGAAATGATTTGTTGGTATTTAATTAATACATTTTTTATCTGGTAGGGTTCATTTAAAAACATTTCCAAAACACATTTTTGAAATTGTGTCTTTCAAGCTAGAGCGAAACTGATTTCGACAACGATTTTCAAGTTGACAATAGTTGGTTAGCAATTTCTCGGTTCTGTGCGTAAATTGAATGCACCTGCGTATTTAAACGAGAGGTTCGTATTGGCCACTTCCACACGTCCAACAAAGTGACAGTAATTGGCTAAATAAGCCTCAAAACTCCAAAAGTTAAGCAAAATACCTGCTCCCCGTGAGAGCGAATGCCGTCAACAAACATTTCGCCATTGGAGCCAGAAGGTCTGAATTCGATCCTTGTCCGACCGACTTACAAGTCAGGTTGACCAAACTTCAGAATCAAAAAGGGTCGAGATTCCAAACCCCTTTTTCATTTTGAAGTTTG
>MU204250.1:11973357-11984360 GCA_017309775.1 Paedocypris sp. Pulau Singkep | reverse complement strand
GTAAAACTGACTTGAAAGTCGGTCCAGTCTCACTCAAGAACACTTGGGTTTGGTACAAACCTTTCTGGGATTCAAATCTGCGACTGTTTGGTCACAAGCGCAGTTTCTTACCACTACACCACAATTTCACCTATACATTTCCTTGGGTGACGCCGTTGCTGCCTGTCTGTTTAAGAGACTATTAGAGCAGATTCTGGTTGTGTGTTCACTTCACTTTGTGTATATGTAACTCCACTGGATGGGTTAAATGCAGAGCACAATTTCGATGTGGTTCGCCATAGCTAAATAAGCCTCAAAACTCCAAAAGTTAAGCAAAATACCTGCTCCCCGTGAGAGCGAATGCCGTCAACAAACATTTCGCCATTGGAGCCAGAAGGTCTGAATTCGATCCTTGTCCGACCGACTTACAAGTCAGGTTGACCAAACTTCAGAATCAAAAAGGGTCGAGATTCCAAACCCCTTTTTCATTTTGAAGTTTGATAAAACTGACTTGAAAGTTGGTCCGGTCTCACTCAAGAACACTTGGGTTTGGTACAAACCTATATGAGATTCAAATCTGCGACTGTTTGGTCACAAGCGCAGTTTCTTACCACTACACCACAATTTCACCTATACATTTCCTTGGGTGACGCTGTTGCTGCCTGTCTGTTTAAGAGACTATTAGAGCAGATTCTGGTTGTGTGTTCACTTCACTTTGTGTATATGTAACTCCACTGGATGGGTTAAATGCAGAGCACAATTTCGATGTGGTTCGCCATATTGATAGTCTCACTCACTTTACTTTACTCTACTTTAAATGGGACATTTACTTTGTGCTACAGATTTCAACATCTTTTGACAAGACATGTGTTTGTGTCTCTGTTTGTGTGTGTGTGTGTGTGTGTGTGTGTGTGTGTGTGTGTCCATCTTTTGCACCAACCCACATTCCTCTAATGACATTCATTATCCACTTGATGGCAGTAATGCACCTTGATGGCTCAAACCTCTTTTTTACTGATTGCTTCTATATTTTCATGTATTGTCTTTGTGAAGATGTCAAACTAAGTTTTGTAGTGGACATTATAGTAAGCGATTTCACAAAAGCGTATTAGAGTCAGTGACACACTGTTCTGAGCTCAGTGGTGGAGGGTTGGAACGTTGATGAACCAGCCACTAGGGGGCAGAAGCCTCGGACTGGATGTGGGGCAGTTTATAGGCCACAAACAGGTGACAAAAAACAATCATAATTTAGCAGCGATTTAATTTAAAATGTTTTTTCATCCTGCCTTTGGTGTCTAACGTGACACTAAATAATCGTGATTACTATTTTATTCTTTGGCTTTGCTGTTAAAGAGAACAGGAAATTACGATAAGGTCACGGGAGTAATTGCAGCCGTTAAGCAAGGACAGTGCTGGCGTCTGGGACAATTATATATTCTGCTCACCGCACTTGTTTTTAATAATACAATTCTATATTATTTGAAAGACAATGCAAACCCAGAGTTTGAAAACCTGATATCTGCCCTTTTGCTTTTGCATTTTCCCATGATTGATTGGATTTTCTGCTGTTGTTTTTTTTATTTTCTAACAGACCATAAATACGTTATGTGTGAATACCCTTGTCTCTGTGTCCTGCTCTCTCATTGGTTGGGTACCCTCAAACCCAAAGCAGATGAATCCAGCCAATCCAGACAAGGATGCACTGGCTCAGTAGTAGATCTGTGATGATTGGTTAACCAAATTATCTCTTAACCACTTAAAACAAACATGTGACTGCATATCTTAGTATCCTGCTCTCTGATTGGTTAGCCACAAAACCTGGAGAACTTCCTGCCCTCTGACCTCTAATGTGCAGACCAGCCAATCCCGGGAAAGATGTTGGTTCAGTTGGATCCGTGATTGGCTAATAAGTTACTTTTTTTTTTTTTTTTAAATCAAGAGCGATTTTATTCTTCACATTTTTGGCATTAATACTATTAAATCTTGACAATAAATGTATTCCGTGTTCACCTGCTGCATCCACGTTATTCAACTGTTGATTCGAGCGCTCGTGTCCTTTGACAGGTCATGCATTTTTCATTGGCTCACTCCCTCCTGAAGCTGGCGCGTGTGCGGTCGTGTCAAATATTTCTGCTGGAATTGCTGGCGCTTAACTCCAGGATTATCCCAATCAATATTTCATGAAAAAGTCTAAATCAAATGGTTGGAACCCGGCCAGCAAGTGTGAGGAGGTCACAGATCAGCTGTTTTATGCTGGAGATGATGCTTTCTTTGATGCTGATATGCTGAAAGGAGCGTGTGTGTGTGTGTGTGTGTGTGTGTGTGTGTGTGTGTGTGTGTGTGTGCGTGTGTGTGTGTGTGTCACACCACTGGCTCTGGTATTGTTCTTGTGTTTCATGATGACGTATGTTGTGAAAGGTGGATTTTTAGTAGTGGAAAAAAAATATCGGTTTCTTAGATAGAATTAGAGAATGAATCAATGAATGAGAGAGAGAGAGAGAGAGAGAGAGAGAGAGAGCAAGAGAGTGACAGAATATATAGAGAAACAAGTATAAGTATGTTTTGCAATGTCAAATAAATGACAGATGCTTTTTGACACACGAGCTGGAATCATCTGATGATTATCAATTTTATTTAAATCACTTCTCTCTGCCTCTTTCTCTCTCGCTCTTTACCTTTCTTTCTCGAACTGCATCTTTCCTTGTTTCTTTCCTCCTTTTTTGTCATTCTTTCTCTCGACCTGTGTTCTCTCTCCTTCTCTCTTTCACTCATTTTCTTTCATTGGTTTAATTTTCTTTTTTATTTTTCACATTCATTCACTATCTATCTTTCACTTTTCTCTCATTTCATTTTGTTCACTCAATCTCTGTCTTTTCTTCTGGTTTTCATCCTCTATTTTCTTTCCATCTCAGTTTCAGCTTCTCTCTTTTTCTCTGTCTTTTTCCCTTTTTCTATGCTACTCACACTTTTCATCTCTCTCTTTTTCCTTACTTCTCTCTCGCATTATTTCTCTCTAATCATCTGTCTCTTTTCTCTCATTTCATCTCTTTCTCTTAATCTCTTTCTTTTTCTTTTCCTTTATCCTCTCTCTTTCTCTCTCAGTTTCAACTCCTCTCTTTTTATTTTTCTTACTCTCTCTGTCTTTCTCTCTCTATTCATGTTCCTTACATTTTTTTCTTCTCTCTTCGCTCTTACTTCTCGTTCCCATTAGTTTTATATTTTTCTCTCTCTCAATCTCTCACTTTCTCTCTCGGCCCTGCAAACACAATCTTAAGTATTTTTTTCTCTTGCTCTCTCTCTCTCTCTCTCCTTTCCTTTCACCATTTGTATTCTTATCCCTCCAGATCATTGAATGTTTTCAGATTTGTTTTGCTTCATAGCCAATTATCTAACACAATCCATTATTGGGTTTTGCCGTTATCTCCTTTGCATTCTTTATCTTTCCGCCAGAGTGCTCGGCCTGCACACGATGCCTGGAGAGAGCCACACACACTCTTTTATCATTTTAACGTGTCTTGATTACAGTCGTGATGTCGTTTTTGGGTTGTTTGGTTTGACTTGTGACACATTTGTAGGTTAGGAATTTTTTGTAGCCCATGTTCAGTAGTTTGTGAGTTTTATTGTGGTTGCTGATTTGCTTTTCTTTTTTTCTTTCTTTCTTTTTTTTTCCCAGCTGGGTGAATAACTTTGGTCATGAGGGTCTTGGTCTCCTTCTGGATGTTCTGGAACGGCTCCTTGACAAGAAACAGTAAGACTATGGCTCTTTTTTTTTTTTTTTCAAAATATTTTAAACACTTCAGATCTTTCTTTCATTTACGTGTGTATTTGTTTTATTCATCCAGGCAAGAAAACATCGATAAGAAGAATCAACATAAGCTCATCCAATGTCTCAAGGCCTTCATGAACAATAAGGTATCATTTATCTTTTTAAATAAAATTCAATTTTATTAAGTCTTGCTACTAAGTATTATTTACTTTTGTGCAAACATTTTAAATTAAAATCACATTAAATTATTCATTTTTGTAGACTTGGAAAAATATGATTGTAGAATCGTTTTTGAGAAATTATCAGATGTTTTTTTAACACAACTTGTGTTTGTCTAAAGCTTAACGATATTTTAATTTTAATATATTAACTGCCTGACTTTTTTTTTTTATTTAGTATGGTCTGCAAAGGATCTTGGGGGACGAGCGCAGCTTACTTCTCCTCGCCCGGGCCATTGATCCCAAGCAGACAAGTATGATGACGGAGATAGTTAAGATCCTTTCGGCTGTCTGCATCATCGGAGAAGAGAACATGTGAGTTCATTAGCCACACACACACACACACACACACACACACACACACACACACACACACACACACTCAAGCGTCACACAACGGGCAGGCAGACTGATAGACGGACATATAGGCAAATAAGTAGATAGACAGACATAGAAATGTAGATAGAATGACAGATAGACAGACAGACCGACATGTATAGAGATAGATGGACAGACAGACAGACGTGTAGATAGACAAACAGATATAGATATAAATGAAGACAAACAGGCAGACTGATTGGATCTATATCAATAGATGGGCAGACAGACAAGCAGATATAAAGACAG
This sequence comes from Paedocypris sp. Pulau Singkep, assembly GCA_017309775.1. Classification (NCBI taxonomy): domain Eukaryota; kingdom Metazoa; phylum Chordata; class Actinopteri; order Cypriniformes; genus Paedocypris; species Paedocypris sp. Pulau Singkep. Next base: position 11,979,770 of record MU204250.1, on the reverse strand, counting down.
ATATAAAGACAGACTGACATATAGATAGATAAATGGACAGACAGACATGTAGACAGATGGAGAAATAGATGGACATTTAAATAGATTGACAGATACATACAAGCAGATAGTCATACAGGCAGACAGACCGACAGAGTGAGATATAGACTCATATGTTATATGATTTATAGACTCAGATAGATAGATAGATAGATGGATGGATGGATAGATAGATAGATGGATAGATAGATAGATAGATAGATGGATAGATGGATAGATGGATAGATAGATAGATAGATAGATGGATGGATGGATAGATGGATAGATGGATAGATGGATAGATAGATAGATAGATAGATAGATAGATAGATAGATAGATAGATAGATAGATAGACAGACAGATAGATAGATAGATAGATAGATAGATAGATAGATAGATAGATAGATAGATAGACAGACAGACAGACAGACAGACAGGCAGGCAGACAGGCAGACAGACAGGCAGACAGACCGACAGACCGACATATTGAGATATAGACTCTTATGTTATATGATTTATAGACTCAGATAGATAGATAGATAGATAGATAGACAGATAGATAGATAGACAGATAGACATGCAGATAAACAAACATACAGACAGACAGACAGACAGATAGACATAGATAGAGAGACAGTTACTGTAGATACTGACAGACAAACCGACAGACAGACAGATAAAGATATAGATGGACATAAAGCCATGTAGATAGACAGATTGATGACCATGACGGATGGAAGAAAAGTTGATTCATCAGAGTTGTAATGTCAGATTTCATCAGTTTCGGAGCTGACTGATCACCTACGGAAGCCACAGTGGTATTGCGCAATCCTGCCCCCGATAGCGGAGTGTTGGCGCGGCATCTTCCCGTCTCCTGCGTCGGAGGTTGGCACCGCAGCGGGTGTGTGTAGTTGGTGATCAGAGCGCGTGCAGATCCGTGTGGCAGCAGGAGAAGCGCTGACGCCTCACTTAGCGTCGCTCGCCGCGTCACATCAAAGCCGAGCAGGTGTAGCTTATGTCCCGCGCGCTCAACTACAACTTAATCGCCCAATCACGGAGCAGCGCTCTCCCCTTCACCTCTCTTTTTACAGCCGCTCTTCTCTCTGCGACTCAAAGGACGACGAAGCGCTAACTTCACTCGCGATGAGCGTCACGCTTCGGACGGTCCTAATGTGTGTAGACGTGTGTTTTCTCTCTGTCTATATGTCTTACTTCCTGTATTAGCTTTTCTCTCTGTACATTGATCTGTACGTTCATACTCTTTTTTTTTTTTTTTTTTTTTCTTCCATCTATCTAATTATTTGTCTCTCTCTGCGTCTTTCTGACAGAAAGACACAACTTCTCTATTCATCCATGTATCTAACTCACCCTCCTCGATCTGTCTGTTTGTCTGTCTGTCTGTCTGTCTGTCTGTCTGTATGTCTATCTGTCCATCAATCAACCAATCCATTCATTCATCCAAATTTGTCCATATGCAGCAATACAACTTTAAATACATTCATTCCTCCAGTTATGTGTCTCTTTGTATTTTCTGTCTGTCCATATCTACCTTTTTCAATCCCTCCATACATCAATCCATCCATCTATCTAACTTTCTGTGTCTCTTTGTGCATCTGTCTGTCTGTCCATTAGCTACTTTATATTCATTCATTCATTACTTCAATTCTCTCTCTCTCTCTCTCTCACTCTTTCTCTTTCTCTCTCTTTCTCTCTCTCTCTCTCACTTACTCTCTTTCTCTCGCTCTCTCTCTCACTTACTCTCTCTCTCTCTCTCTTTCTAGATTTGTCTGTCCTTCTGTTAATATCCACCCTTTCCATATTTCCCCATTTTCATCCATCCATCCATCCTCGTAACATCTAATTTTCTGTCTCTCTTCTTGCATCTGTCTATCTGTCCATATGCGACTTTATACCATTCATTACTTCATTTCTCTCTTTCTCTCTCGCTTTATTTGTCTGTCTGTCTGTATCCACCTTTTTCCATCCATCCATCTATTTTTTTGCCTCTCCGTGTATCTGTCTGTCTGTCCATATGCAACTTTATACTCATTTATCCATTAATTACTTCAATTCTCTCCCTCTGTCTCTCTCTTTCTGTATTTGTCTGTCTGTCTGTCCGTATCCTTCTTTTCCATCCATCCATCCATTCGTCCATCCATCCATTTCCCAAAATTGAATTCCATCTATCTACTCATCAGTCAAATTGCCTGTCTCTCTTGCTCAGTCAATCTGTCCGTCTGTCCATCCATGTTTATCTTCCATTCACATGTCGCAAATTCCATCTCTTCTTTCATAATTTATTTATACCAAGTCATATTTAACGAGTCATTTTTTTAATCAGGTTTTTCTTTTCCATTTCCTCCGGGCCTATTGTTCTTTTCCTTCGCCGATCTGCTCCCCGTCGTCGTCTCTTGCGCAGTCTAATCTCGCCGCGCTCGAGTCAGCAGAACCCAGAAGTCCTTATCTTGCTTTCCATTCCACGTCTAAACGCATCGCTTCATTACTCCTGTAGCCGTCACGTCAAAAGCACGGAGAACAGTGAACTTGCCTTGGCGCGGCGAGGGCTTTACATAAAAGGCTGTGACATTGCTCCGAGTCCTCGCAGATTACGAGCTTTGAGCGGCTCGGGAAGGAAATTCCCAGCAAATGTCAGGGCTGTGTCTGGATGCCGGGCCCTGCTTACCTAACATTTTGCTCTCCGTCTTCTCGTTTTCTCTCAGTCTGGACAAGATCCTGGCAGCCATGACCATCGCAGCGGAGAGAAATAATAAAGAGAGGTTTGCTCACATCGTGGAGGGCTTGGAGAACCACGAGGCCCAGCAGCTGCAGGTCAGTGTCCTGGCCTTTGGAGAATCCCAGCGCCGCACTCCTTCACCTCCCTCTCTCCTTCTAATGCAAGCTCCGCTTCCCCCACTCACAATCGCACCGAGGTCTCAGGAACGACTTAGTCCAGACAGCAGCCAGATCCACTGGAGATGAGAAGGATGTCAGCGTCCCTGTCTGAAACTGTGTGGGGTTTTAGTGTCGGCCTGAAAGCAAAGGTCACGCGTGCTTTCCAGCGAAATACGTCCATGGATGTGTTTCTTCTGCCTACTATAGAAAACAGCGAGAATACGGATACATATTTACAGTCCAGGAATGCGCAATTCTCAAGTCTTGAAAGCAAATCGACTAGACAGATAGACAGGCAGACAGATCGAAGAGGGTGAGACAGATGGATGGATGGATGGATGGATTTTTTGGTTGATTGGTTGATTGATTTATAGAGGAGAGTGATAGATAGATAGATAGATAGATAGATAGATAGATAGATAGATAGATAGATAGATAGATAGATAGATAGATAGATAGATAGATAGATAGATAGATAGATAGATAGAGACAGATTAAGGATGCATGTATGTATGTATGGATGGATGCATGGATTGATGGATGGATTAGATAGATGGATGGATGAGACAGATAGATAGATGGGTGGATGGATAGATGGATGTATAAATAGCTAGCTAGAAAGATAGAGGGATGGATGGATGGATGGATGGATGGATGGATGGATGGATGGATGGATGGATGGATGGATGGATGGATAGATAGATAGATAGATAGATAGATAGATAGATAGATAGATAGATAGATAGATAGATAGATAGATAGATAAAGGAGGGTGAGAGAGAGAATTGAGAATTGGTTGATTGATTGAGGAGAGCGAGAAATAGATGTATAGATAGACAGGCAGACAGATCGAGGAGGGTGAGACAAATGGATGGATGTATGGATGGATGTATGGTTGGATGGATAGAAGAGAGTGAAAGATAGATAGATAGACAGAAAGACAGATAGACAGATTAAGGATGCATGGATGGATGGATGGATGGATATATAGATAGATAGATGGATGGATGGATGGATGGATAGATAGATAGATAAATAGATAGAGGAGGGTGAGAGAGAGAGAGATACTGTTGCTTAATCATTTTTCCTACTTATTCCTCTTGTTCTCACCTGCTCTGGATTCTCCATTCTGGTCTCAGAGGAATACAATCAAAAGGGCAAGAATGCGGCAGCGTCGCTGTATTCATCATCCTCTGCTTCTCCGCAACTAGTGGTGATTTGTGGTCTCGTCCCGCTCGCGCATTCATTAACAAACCCTTAATCTTTTGTTGTCGTACAGAGGGCAGAGAGACATTCATATGTTTTGGAGGAAGGTTGGGGTCTTTAATCTTTCTGATTTTGTCCTTGTTTCCGCTGCGTGTAAGACGCGACGTCTTTAATGGGAAGAGACACTGCGAATCGTGCAGTAAATGAAAACACTTCACTAATTTAGGTTGTTTAAACAAATTAAGCGCAATTAAAGGCTGCGGAGACGGACTTTCTAAACGTGATTAAAATGCGCTTTGTCGTCATTTTTTTTCCCTGCAGATGCACAAAGTGCAAACGTCTCCACAGTGATGGATCATTTTTAGTAGGCAACGGTTCACGGAATGTACGTGCTGGAGTTTTTAAAGTCATCGTTTGGCTTATTTTCAGTAAATTTATTGTTAGGAATGCAGCGAAAGTCGTGCTGATTATAATTCACAGTGATAGTAAAAACAGTCATAGTCATCATAGTCCTAATTCTTATTTTATGTGGGGTTTAAGAACCCAACACAATAAATACACATACACACACTTTTAAATACTTCTAAATTAACACAACCACAAACTAACAAAAGTATACATGTACATACATACATACATACATACATACACAAATAAATACATAACTAAATGAATAAATAAAAGGAATTAAAAATTAATAAAGTAAGTGAAGTGAGTTTCTCAATATGGCCACCAGGGACTGTTACAAAATTATGATAAATAAGCATAAATCACTTTGGTTTTTCCTCATAATCTCTCAAATTGGTTTTCTCCCGAGTTTAGTGGGAAAGTGTATATACACTCAAGCCTTTTGACCTTTTGATATATTGGAACTTTACTATTATGAATTTAATTGGTTATGGATGATAATGATGTTTCAAAGTACAATTTTATAGAATTATCTGAATACTATAAGAATACTGTTGTAGTAGTAATAGTAGTAGTAATAGTCATTCTATCAGTGATATCATATGTAGATCAACAACCGGAATTAGAATCAAAGTCACAAAATAAAAAGAAGACAAAATAAATGCAAAGAAGAATACGCTACTTCCTCTTTAGCAGATATAAGTCGGTCTGTCAAACTCTTTTTTTTTTTTTTCAAAAATCTTTTCAAATCCTCACCCCTTCATCATGGAACCCACACGAAGAAGTTTGTATGATGCGAGTTTTAAGTTGTTAATGTACAATGTACTTCAAATGTACATTTACAATTCAAAATTATTCTGTTCCTGTAGTAAACATCTAATCCAAAAACATACATATCTGTGGCTTGCAAAACTTGCGGCTTATATCCAGGTGCGGCTTGTTTATCTTTTTTAAATTATTATTATTTTTTTAAATAGAGCAGATGCGGCTTATATACAGGTGCGGCTTATAGTCCAGAAAATACGGTACACAATTTGCCGTTTAGAAGGAATTGTCTAGAAGGATGATGGGTTTTTTCCTCGACCTTGTAATTGAGAAACCAGCCCGTTACAACATGAAGGCGTGGCCGCTTTAAACCCAGAGCTGGAGTTCAAAGTTAATAAAAGCAAGCGAGTGATTAAAGTCAGCCGCTCGGCGAAGGTCTGCAGAAGGTAAAGATTCTTCGCATGTCCATCACGCGGCTTCTTTCCTCTCGGCATCGATCAGTCAGGCAGAGAACATTCCTCCCCGGAGCCACCTTACAGCCGGTTAAGAACCATCAGCCCACCGCCCCGTTCCGATAAATCCATTACAAACACGCATCTGTTCACCACGGCCTGCATCCTCCTCTCCTGGACCGCTCCTCTAATCCACTCACATCCTCTCGTCTGGGTTTTCCTCCTCCATCTCGACTCTCCTCCAGCCTGATGCGTTTGCTGGGTTGGTTTCATCTGTCTGTCTGTCTGTCTGTAGGTGGCCTGTATGCAGCTGATCAACGCCCTCGTGACGTCCCCAGACGACCTGGACTTCAGGATACACTTACGCAACGAGTTCCTGCGCACCGGTCTCAAGAAAGTTCTGCCCGTACGTTTCTTTGTTTTGCGTTTTAATTGTTATAATTCATTTCTACTCCTGACGGAGGATGTCACATGTCAATGTCTCACACTTTGCAGCGCCACGCACTATATCAGATGTACAGTCACCTTTTCCATATACAAAAATAGAGAGATAGAGTGAGAGAGAGAGAACACGAAAGAGAGAGAAACCATAGAGTGATATAATGAGAGATAGAGAGAACAAGAGTTAGCCATAGAGTGACATAGAGAGAGAGAGAGAGAGAGAGAGAGAG
>MU204250.1:11966851-11973257 GCA_017309775.1 Paedocypris sp. Pulau Singkep | reverse complement strand
GCTAAATAAGCCTCAAAACTCCAAAAGTTAAGCAAAATACCTGCTCCCCGTGAGAGCGAATGCCGTCAACAAACATTTCGCCATTGGAGCCAGAAGGTCTGAATTCGATCCTTGTCCGACCGACTTACAAGTCAGGTTGACCAAACTTCAGAATCAAAAAGGGTCGAGATTCCAAACCCCTTTTTCATTTTGAAGTTTGGTAAAACTGACTTGAAAGTCGGTCCAGTCTCACTCAAGAACACTTGGGTTTGGTACAAACCTTTCTGGGATTCAAATCTGCGACTGTTTGGTCACAAGCGCAGTTTCTTACCACTACACCACAATTTCACCTATACATTTCCTTGGGTGACGCCGTTGCTGCCTGTCTGTTTAAGAGACTATTAGAGCAGATTCTGGTTGTGTGTTCACTTCACTTTGTGTATATGTAACTCCACTGGATGGGTTAAATGCAGAGCACAATTTCGATGTGGTTCGCCATACTGATAGTCTCACTCACTTTACTTTACTCTACTTTAAATGGGACATTTACTTTGTGCTACAGATTTCAACATCTTTTGACAAGACATGTGTTTGTGTCTTTGTTTGTGTGTGTGTGTGTGTGTGTGTGTGTGTGTGTGTGTGTCCATCTTTTGCACCAACCCACATTCCTCTAATGACATTCATTATCCACTTGATGGCAGTAATGCACCTTGATGGCTCAAACCTCTTTTTTACTGATTGCTTCTATATTTTCATGTATTGTCTTTGTGAAGATGTCAAACTAAGTTTTGTCGTGGACATTATAGTAAGCGATTTCACAAAAGCGTATTAGAGTCAGTGACACACTGTTCTGAGCTCAGTGGTGGAGGGTTGGAACGTTGATGAACCAGCCACCAGGGGGCAGAAGCCTCGGCCGGGATGGGGGGCAGTTTATAGGCCACAAACAGGTGACAAAAAACAATCATAATTTAGCAGCGATTTCATTTAAAATGTTTTTTCATCCTGCCTTTGGTGTCTAACGTGACACTAAATAATCGTGATTACTATTTTATTCTTTGGCTTTGCTGTTAAAGAGAACAGGAAATTACGATAAGGTCACGGGAGTAATTGCAGCCGTTAAGCAAGGACAGTGCTGGCGTCTGGGACAATTATATATTCTGCTCACCGCACTTGTTTTTAATAATACAATTCTATATTATTTGAAAGACAATGCAAACCCAGAGTTTGAAAACCTGATATCTGCCCTTTTGCTTTTGCATTTTCCCATGTTTGATTGGATTTTCTGCTGTTGTTTTTTTTATTTTCTAACAGACCATAAATACTGCTCTCTGTCCTGCTCTCTCATTGGTTGGGTACCCTCAAACCCAAAGCAGATGAATCCAGCCAATCCAGACAAGGATGCAGTGGCTCAGTAGTAGATCTGTGATGATTGGTTAACCAAATTATCTCTTAACCACTTAAAACAAACACGTGACTGAATATCTTAGTATCCTGCTCTCTGATTGGTTAGCCACAAAACCTGGAGAACTTCCTGCCCTCTGACCTCTAATGTGCAGACCAGCCAATCCCGGGAAAGATGTTGGTTCAGTTGGATCCGTGATTGGCTAATAAGTTACTTTTTTTTTTTTTTTTTAAATCAAGAGCGATTTTATTCTTCACATTTTTGGCATTAATACTATTAAATCTTGACAATAAATGTATTCCGTGTTCACCTGCTGCATCCACGTTATTCAACTGTTGATTCGAGCGCCCGTGTCCTTTGACAGGTCATGCATTTTTCATTGGCTCACTCCCTCCTGAAGCTGGCGCGTGTGCGGTCGTGTCAAATATTTCTGCTGGAATTGCTGGCGCTTAACTCCAGGATTATCCCAATCAATATTTCATGAAAAAGTCTAAATCAAATGGTTGGAACCCGGCCAGCGAGTGTGAGGAGGTCACAGATCAGCTGTTTTATGCTGGAGATGATGCTTTCTTTGATGCTGATATGCTGAAAGGAGCGTGTGTGTGTGTGTGTGTGTGTGTGTGTGTGTGTTTAGGTTTTCATTAGGTTCCACCACACTGGCTCTGGTATTGTTCTTGAGTTTCATGACGTATGTCGTATGTCGAGAGAGAGCAAGAGAGTGACAGAATATATAGAGAAACAAGTATAAGTATGTTTTGCAATGTCAAATAAATGACAGATGCTTTTTGACACACGAGCTGGAAACATCTGATGATTATCAATTTTATTTAAATCACTTCTCTCTGCCTCTTTCTCTTTCGCTACCTTTCTTTCTTTCTTTCTCTCTCGCTCTTTACCTTTCTTTCTCGAACTGCATCTTTCCTTGTTTCTTTCCTCCTTTTTTGTCATTCTTTCTCTCGACCTGTGTTCTCTCTCCTCCTCTCTTTCACTCATTTTCTTTCATTGGTTTAATTTTCTTTTTTATTTTTCACATTCATTCACTATCTATCTTTCACTTTTCTCTCATTTCATTTTGTTCACTCAATCTCTGTCTTTTCTTCTGGTTTTCATCCTCTATTTTCTTTCCATCTCAGTTTCAGCTTCTCTCTTTTTCTCTGTCTTTTTCCCTTTTTCTATGCTACTCACACTTTTCATCTCTCTCTTTTTCCATCTTTATTTTCCCTTACTTCTCTCTCCCATTATTTCTCTCTAATCATCTGTCTCTTACTTTTCTCTCATTTCATCTCTTTCTCTTAATCTCTTTCTTTTTCTTTTTCTTTATCCTCTCTCTTTCTCTCTCAGTTTCAACTCCTCTCTTTTTATTTCTCTTACTCTCTCTGTCTTTCTCTCTCTATTCATGTTCCTTACATTTTTTTCTTCTCTCTTCGCTCTTACTTCTCGTTCCCATTAGTTTTATATTTTTCTCTCTCTCCATCTCTCACTTTCTCTCTCGGTCCTGCAAACACAATCTTAAGTATTTTTTTCTCTTGCTCTCTCTCTCTCTCTCCCTTCCTTTCACCATTTGTATTCTTATCCCTCCAGATCATTGAATGTTTTCAGATTTGTTTTGCTTCATAGCCAATTATCTAACACAATCCATTATTGGGTTTTGCCGTTATCTCCTTTGCATTCTTTATCTTTCCGCCAGAGTGCTCGGCCTGCACACGTTGCCTGGAGAGAGCCACACACACTCTTTTATCATTTTAACGTGTCTTGATTACAGTCGTGATGTCGTTTTTGGGTTGTTTGGTTTGACTTGTGACACATTTGTAGGTTAGGAATTTTTTGTAGCACATGTTCAGTAGTTTGTGAGTTTTATTGTGGTTGCTGATTTGCTTTTCTTTTTTTCTTTCTTTCTTTTTTATTTCCAGCTGGGTGAATAACTTTGGTCATGAAGGTCTTGGTCTCCTTCTGGATGTTCTGGAACGGCTGCTTGACAAGAAACAGTAAGACTATAGCTCTTTTTTTTTTTTTTCAAAATATTTTAAACACTTCAGATTTTTCTTTCATTTATACGTGTGTATTTGTTTCATTTATCCAGGCAAGAAAACATCGATAAGAAGAATCAACATAAGCTCATCCAATGTCTCAAGGCCTTCATGAACAATAAGGTATCATTTATCTTTTAAATAAAATTCAATTGTATTAAGCCTTGCTACTAGTATTATATACTTTTGTGCAAACATTTTAAATTAAAATCACATTAAATTATTCATTTTTGTAGACTTGGAAAAATATGATTGTAGAATCGTTTTTGAGAAATTATCAGATGTTTTTTAACACAACTTGTGTTTGTCTAAAGCTTAACGATATTTTAATTTTAATATATTAACTGCCTGACTTTTTTTTTATTATTTAGTATGGTCTGCAAAGGATCTTGGGGGACGAGCGCAGCTTACTTCTCCTCGCCCGGGCCATTGATCCCAAGCAGACAAGTATGATGACGGAGATAGTTAAGATCCTTTCGGCTGTCTGCATCATCGGAGAAGAGAACATGTGAGTTCATTAGCCACACACACACACACACACACACACACACACACTCAAGCGTCACACAACGGGCAGGCAGACATATAGACTCATAGACAGACATAGAAATGTAGATAGAATGACAGATAGACAGACAAACCAACATATATAGGGATAGATGGACAGACAGACAGACGTGTAGATAGACAGAGAGATATAAATGTAGACAAACGGACAGACTTTAAATAGATGGGCAATCAGACAAGTAGATAGACCGATATCATTGTAGACAGACAGATATAAAGACAGATTGGCAGACAGACTGAGATATAGATAGATTAATGGACAGACAGACTGACATGTAGATAGATGGATAAATAGATGGACATTTAAATAGATTGACAGATACATACAAGCAGATAGTCATACAGGCAGATAGACCGACAGATTGAGATATAGACTCATATGTTATATGATTTATAGACTCAGATAGATAGATAGATAGATAGACAGACAGACAGACAGACAGACAGACAGACAGATAGATAGATAGCAAGAGAGACAGATAGAGAGATAGATGGACAGAAATACAGATATGTTGACCAACAGAGATGTAGATAGACACACAGACAGACAGACAGATAGATGGATGGATGGATGGATGGATAGATAGAGATATAGAGAGGCAAATAGATAGATAGATAGATAGATAGATAGATAGATAGATAGATAGATAGATAGATAGATAGATAGATAGATAGATAGATAGATAGATAGATAGATAGATAGATAGATAGATAGATAGATATGCAGATAAACAAACATACAGACAGACAGACAGATAGACATAGATAGAGAGACAGTTACTGTAGATACTGACAGACAAACCGACAAACAGACAGATAAAGATATAGATGTACATGAAGCCATGTAGATAGACAGATTGAAGACCATGACGGATGGAAGAAAAGTTGATTCATCAGAGTTGCAATGTCTGATTTCATCAGTTTCGGAGCTGACTGATCACCTACGGAAGCCACAGTGGTATTGCGCAATCCTGCCCCCGATAGCGGAGTGTTGGCGCGGCATCTTCCCGTCTCCTGCGTCGGAGGTTGGCACCGCAGCGGGTGTGTGTAGTTGGTGATCAGAGCGCGTGCAGATCCGTGTGGCAGCAGGAGAAGCGCTGACGCCTCACTTAGCGTCGCTCGCCGCGTCACATCAAAGCCGAGCAGGTGTAGCTTATGTCCCGCGCGCTCAACTACAACTTAATCGCCCAATCACGGAGCAGCGCTCTCCCCTTCACCTCTCTTTTTACAGCCGCTCTTCTCTCCGCGACTCAAAGGACGACGAAGCGCTAACTTCACTCGCGATGAGCGTCACGCTTCGGACGGTCCTAATGTGTGTAGACGTGTGTTTTCTCTCTGTCTATATGTCTTACTTCCTGTATTAGCTTTTCTCTCTGTACATTGATCTGTACGTTCATACTCTTTTTTTTTTTTTTTTTTTTTCTTCCATCTATCTAATTATTTGTCTCTCTCTGCGTCTTTCTGACAGAAAGACACAACTTCTCTATTCATCCATGTATCTAACTCACCCTCCTCGATCTGTCTGTTTGTCTGTCTGTCTGTCTGTCTGTCTGTCTGTATGTCTATCTGTCCATCAATCAACCAATCCATTCATTCATCCAAATTTGTCCATATGCAGCAATACAACTTTAAATACATTCATTCCTCCAGTTATGTGTCTCTTTGTATTTTCTGTCTGTCCATATCTACCTTTTTCAATCCCTCCATACATCAATCCATCCATCTATCTAACTTTCTGTGTCTCTTTGTGCATCTGTCTGTCTGTCCATTAGCTACTTTATATTCATTCATTCATTACTTCAATTCTCTCTCTCTCTCTCTCTCTCTCTCTCTCTCACTCTTTCTCTTTCTCTCTCTTTCTCTCTCTCTCTCACTTACTCTCTTTCTCTCGCTCTCTCTCTCACTTACTCTCTCTCTCTCTCTCTTTCTAGATTTGTCTGTCCTTCTGTTAATATCCACCCTTTCCATATTTCCCCATTTTCATCCATCCATCCATCCTCGTAACATCTAATTTTCTGTCTCTCTTCTTGCATCTGTCTATCTGTCCATATGCGACTTTATACCATTCATTACTTCATTTCTCTCTTTCTCTCTCGCTTTATTTGTCTGTCTGTCTGTATCCACCTTTTTCCATCCATCCATCTATTTTTTTGCCTCTCCGTGTATCTGTCTGTCTGTCCATATGCAACTTTATACTCATTTATCCATTAATTACTTCAATTCTCTCCCTCTGTCTCTCTCTTTCTGTATTTGTCTGTCTGTCTGTCCGTATCCTTCTTTTCCATCCATCCATCCATTCGTCCATCCATCCATTTCCCAAAATTGAATTCCATCTATCTACTCATCAGTCAAATTGCCTGTCTCTCTTGCTCAGTCAATCTGTCCGTCTGTCCATCCATGTTTATCTTCCATTCATATGTCGTAAATTCCA
>MU204250.1:11961851-11964351 GCA_017309775.1 Paedocypris sp. Pulau Singkep | reverse complement strand
TGATTAAAATGCGCTTTGTCGTCATTTTTTTTTTCCTGCAGATGCACAAAGTGCAAACGTCTCCACAGTGATGGATCATTTTTAGTAGGTAACGGTTCACGGAATGTACGTGCTCGAGTTTTTAAAGTCACCGTTTGGCTTATTTTCAGTAAATGTATTGTTAGGAATGCAGCGAAAGTCGTGCTGATTATAATTCACAGTGAAAATAAAAACAGTCATAGTCATCATAGTCCTAATTCTTATTTTATGTGGGGTTTAAAAACCCAACACAATAAATACACATACACACACTTTTAAATACTTCTAAATTAACACAACCACAAACTAACAAAAGTATACATGTACATACATACATACATACATACACAAATAAATACATAACTAAATGAATAAATAAAAGGAATTAAAAATTAATAAAGTAAGTGAAGTGAGTTTCTCAATATGGCCACCAGGGACTGTTACAAAATTATGATAAATAAGCATAAATCACTTTGGTTTTTCCTCATAATCTCTCAAATTGGTTTTCTCCCGAGTTTAGTGGGAAAGTGTATATACACTCAAGCCTTTTGACCTTTTGATATATTGGAACTTTACTATTATGAATTTGATTGGTTATGGATGATATTTCAAAGTACAATTTTATAGAATTATCTGAATACTATAAGAATACTGTTGTAGTAGTAATAGTAGTAGTAATAGTCATTCTATCAGTGATATCATATGTAGATAAGGCTCAAACCCTGCAATGGCTTTCAGCTGTACTATTGAGTTTTTTTTTCCCCAAATCTTTTTTTTTGTTTATATAATATCAAATAGATCAACAAAATGAATTAAGCCTATGGAATTTTGACACATAATTACACAGATTACCGTATTTTCTGGACTATAAGCCGCTACTTTTTTCAAAGGTTTTGAACCATGCGGCTTATACAAAGGTGCGGCCATTGCAGGTTTTTTTCTCTAAACCGGAATTAGAATCAAAGTCACAAAATAAAAAGAAGACAAAATAAATGCTAAGAAGAATACGCTACTCCCTCTTTAGCAGATATAAGTCGGTCTGTCAAACTCTTTTTTTTTTTTTCAAAAATCTTTTCAAATCCTCACCCCTTCATCATGGAACCCACACGAAGAAGTTTGTATGATGCGAGTTTTAAGTTGTTAATGTACAATGTACTTCAAATGTACATTTACAATTCAAAATCATTCTGTTCCTGTAGTAAACATCTAATCCAAAAACATACATATCTGTGGCTTGCAAAACTTGCGGCTTATATCCAGGTGCGGCTTGTTTATCTTTTTTAAATTATTATTATTTTTTTAAATAGAGCAGATGCGGCTTATATACAGGTGCGGCTTATAGTCCAGAAAATACGGTACACAATTTGCCGTTTAGAAGGAATTGTCTAGAACGATGATGGGTTTTTTCCTCGACCTTGTAATTGAGAAACCAGCCCGTTACAACATGAAGGCGTGGCCGCTTTAAACCCAGAGCTGGAGTTCAAAGTTAATAAAAGCAAGCGAGTGATTAAAGTAAGCTCGGCGAAGGTCTGCAGAAGGTAAAGATTCTTCACATGTCCATCACGCGGCTTCTTTCCTCTCGGCATCGATCAGTCAAGCAGAGAACATTCCTCCCCGGAGCCACCTTACAGCCGGTTAAGAACCATCAGCCCACCGCCCCGTTCCGATAAATCCATTACAAACACGCATCTGTTCACCACGGCCTGCATCCTCCTCTCCTGGACCGCTCCTCTAATCCACTCACATCCTCTCGTCTGGGTTTCCTCCTCCATCTCGACTCTCCTCCAGCCTGATGCGTTTGCTGGGTTGGTTTCATCTATCTGTCTGTCTGTCTGTAGGTGGCCTGTATGCAGCTGATCAACGCCCTCGTGACGTCCCCAGACGACCTGGACTTCAGGATACACTTACGCAACGAGTTCCTGCGCACCGGTCTCAAGAAAGTTCTGCCCGTACGTTTCTTTGTTTTGCGTTTTAATTGTTATAATTCATTTCTACTCTTGACGGAGGATGTCACATGTCAATGTCTCACACTTTGCAGCACCACGCACTATATCAGATGTACAGTCACCTTTTCCATATACAAAAATAGAGAGATAGAGTGAGAGAGAGAGAACACGAAAGAGAGAGAAACCATAGAGTGATATAATGAGAGATAGAGAGAACAAGAGTTAGCCATAGAGAGAGAGAGAGAGAGAGAGAGAGAGAGAGAGAGAGAGAGAGAGAGAGAGAGAGAGAGAGAGAGAGAGAGAGAGAGAGAGAGAGAGAGAGAGAGAGAGAGAGAGAGAGAGAGAGAGAGAGAGAGAGAGAGAGAGAGAGAGAGAGATAGAGAGATAATATTAAAAAAGAGAGAGAGAGAGAGAGAGAGAGAGAGAGAGAGAGAGAGAGAGAGAGAGAGAGAGAGAGATACCCATGTTTAGAGAATGATAATGATAGAGAGATATAATGATGGAGAGATAGAGAGGGAAATAGAGAGATAATTATA
>MU204250.1:11944754-11957011 GCA_017309775.1 Paedocypris sp. Pulau Singkep | reverse complement strand
AATCAGAACCTAGATTTGTTTATTAATTACGTACTTAGTTACAGAATAACTTTTTTTTAAAAAAGAAGAAATAATTGATTCACACACACACACACACACTTACATATGTATATTCATTTACACGTCATATCATGCATACTGTATGAACAAATGTTACACACACACCAAACAGTATGTGAATGCAATTATTCGCACACACACACACACACACACACACACACACACGCACGCACACACACACACACACACACACACCCACACGCACGCACACACACACACACACATACACTTTCATCCCAGTATTGATTGATTCATCGTTTTATACATTCACATGCACTCTTATGTATGTTCTTGTGCATATTCTCTCTCTCTCTCTCTCACACACACACACACACACACACTGATGTCCATTTATTGATTTATACAATCACACACGTTCATATGTATGTGCATGCATTTATGCACGCCTACACACACACACACACACACTGCAAACTTTTTATTTTGTCTGTTTTTCTCTATTCACACTTGACATTTTCAAGCATCACGAGCCGCTGGATTCCTTCACAGCCGTTTCCGTCGACCACATCCTGGTTTTGACTTCTTCCCGTGAAATGAAAATCGATGGCCGTGTGACGCCGCGGCTGAGAGCGTTGGCGAGCAGGTTAAATATTTCAGCAGACACGCTCAGAACAGCACGTGACGTCTCTGTTCACCAGCAAACGCTTCGAGTCGGGCTTTTTTTAAGCGTATGGCCGACGGAGTCAGACGCACATCTGCATAAGTCCGTGTTGAGCGATGCTGGAGATGATGGCGATTGTCCGATCTCCCGTGTTGTGCAGACGTGAACAGACGCTTGACTTTCTCCGCGTGTTAGGCGTGTAATCAATACGCTGCCAGGCCTTTTCTGAGCGCAAACGGAGAATTAGATTTCAGGTGAAGAAACAAAGCTCACACGCTTGAACAAACCCCCCCCCAAAAAAGCCTGTTGTTCTTATAGCAGTAGGTTTGCGTTTATGCCGGTCCAAGCTGTAGTAGACGTGAAGGCCAACTTGAGTGAATTTTGAGGTGAATTTTGCAGGCCGGAAATTATGCGAAAATTAATCGTGGATGTTTGAAATGAGTCTAGATGTCGAAATGTGAGCAAATAATGAAAAGTTTGTAAATGACGATGCAGTTTTTAAATGTTTGAGTGGACATTTGTCGTTAGTTTAAAGAGACAAATGAAGACAAGATTCTTATCAGAAAGTTTGTACGTCTCAAGCGACAGTGATTTCCATTCCCTTATTTCACAAATTTCAAATTCATTTTTGTCAATATTATTTGGGAAATTGGATAGATAAGCGAGCAAAGGATGGGATAAAACAAAACACTAAAACTGTTTATACTAAATAATAAAAATACAATACAATGCAGTAAAAAAAATACAAAATAGGAATAAAATACAAAAAAAAAACTATGAAGATGAAGATTAAAAAGATAAAAAAATACATTAGAAAAAACACTAAGAGGAAAGATAAATTAAGAATAAAATACAAGAAAAATTAAGATGAAAAACCAATAGAAAAAAAAAACAGTACAAATAAAGATTGAAATATGAATAAGGTACAACAAAAATGAGTAAAGTGATAAAGGTAACGTGTCTAGTTTAAAGTGTCCAGTAACCAGATTAAACTGATGGACAGAAGTGTGGACAGAAATTTGTAACATACGCCAATCACAGTTCAGAATAAAACGAAGGGGTTATTCTAACATTAGATTAGAATCTTCTAACTACAATTATATCTTTTTCCAAATGAACTTTAATCACTAGGATATTAATACAAACCAAAATTAAAGAACGGGCCACTGTCAGCATCTCTGCCCGTGGACATTAGGTTGGGCATCACTGGACTAGATGATGTAGAATGATTTTCAAACACTTCCTTAACTTGTTCTGCACTGATATGGGTGAGGTGTATCATCTCCTGTCCAACATGGTGAAGGACACAAGTTCGGAACCGTATTTCCTGTCCATCCTTCAGCATCTTCTGCTCATCAGGAACGACTACTACATCCGGTGAGTGATGTCTTCTACCAATCCAACCACTTTGGTCTATTTTTGAGTTGATGTGTTTATGCATCTCAACAATCCATCCATTCATCATCTAAACCTCGGGTTGCGGTGCAGATGGTGGCTGCCTTGACATTCCACACACACACACACACACACACACACACACACACACACACACACACACACACACACACGTTCTTTAAGTTCTCCAGCTTTCAGAGAAGCTTCACCTTGGTCTTAAAGGCCAGGAATAGTGGAGAACTCACGTTTACCTTTTTCTTCACTGTTGCATCAGACCTGTTGCGGATGAAATATTCAGCTGGGAAAAAAAAAGAGCAAAGGAGGAAAAAAAACACGGGATTTTATAACATAGGCATGTTGTGGCTCACTTTGACTCATGAATAATTCAAACTCTGGGTTTTTTTTTTTTGGCACTGAAGAAAGCTGAAATAGAAAGCATATATAATGGCAAATTCCCATTCAGAGTTCTTCTTCTCTGGTGCCTACATGTATAACACAAACCAGGGCCGCTATAATTTAAATAAATATGGCAGGCAGGATGCTCTTCACCATTTAAAATATTCACTTATTTGGTTTGATTCAATTTTACTCTTCAATTTGACTTCTTCTCTGGACTTTTTTAGCAGTGGGTAGCATTTTAGTGTCTAGTGTCTTTTTGAAGACCTTGAGAACATCTGAAATGTCTTTAGAAAACATGTGCTCAGGTGAATTGGAATTGGAAAATTGACCATAGGTGTAATGTGCCTGTTTGTCCCGTTCTGCAATTGGTTCAGTGTTAATTTTGGCAAGAGATTTTTAATTTAGTTTTAGTCATAGTCGCTTGACTAAAACTCTGTTTTGTTTTACTCCCTAAGTAGTCATCTTATTTTTTTTTTTGTTTTAGTCTAATTTTAGTCGACTAAATACCACAACATTTAAGTCAACTAAATTACAGTATAGATTTAGTAAACGGAAATATAAGTGCTATATATTCTAAATGTTTACAGAAGTTGCCAAGTCTAACAAATCTGGGTACGTAGTTAACTATGAACGTATAAAATATATACACATATCTTACTTATTTGTATGAACTTTTCTTTCAATTAAAATAAATGTATTCTCAATGAATCCTCATCAAAGAGGTAATAAAATACAGCAAAATAATACAAAAGGCATTTGTGTCTTTATTCGTTGACGAAGGTGTCAATAAATTTAGTTAAAGTTTTCGTCTCTGGATGGGAGTTTTTATGTGGTTCTCTTTTCGTTCTCGTCAGAGAAAAAAGTGTTGTTGAAGAAGACGATGACGAAAATATTTAGTTGACGAAATTAACACCGGATTGGTTGTCCTCAGACCTAAAGATGCTGCAATTTGCTGTGACTCCTTGTAACTCAGAAATGGAAAAGGGGTTAGAAATGGCCCGGTAGTTGACCAAAAGCTTGAAGGTTCACTGAAGATGAAGACCCTTCTTGAGAAAGCTTGAGGAAGAAAGCTTGAGGAAGACACTGAACCCCATCCACTCGCTCTGTAACTCGCATTGTATAAAAAATGGCTGCCAAAAACACATATAAAGTACATTTAAGATTAAGTACACTTTGAGACAAATTCAATAACTGATAGACTTTATCCAGACGACTTTTTTCTCGAGTGTGTCTGTGGTTGTATTCGTCTGTTTATGACCTGCATCTACATCTATACCGACTGTATGGACTTCTCATCTGTTACGGATGGTTTTGATCCTGCCAACACGTTTTATGTAGATTGCATTGGATGGTTGGGAAATTGTATTGCCACAATTTTAGATTAAAGGAATCCCTGGAGATCGGCGCAGGCTTTGATAGCCGGGGAGAGGAGGAATAGGCTGGTGGCATCTCTCTACTTCAGTCCACATCAGTTGTCAACAATGCTCTTGTTCATTGGTGTTGGATGGTGCGCTGGTGATCAAAGCCAGCCATAAAGGAAAGCTGTCTGTGCCGATAGATAGCACTGTTTGATTTAAAGTGTTTTAAAGCCCCACTCCTCCTCTCATTCCTTACCATCTTCACTTTCAGCCAAACAAGCTGCCGCCTTTGTCCCTTTTTAACTCCTTGCCCTCCACTTTGTCCTTGATCATTTGCGAGCAGTTTTTCATTCTTTTAATTTGTCTGTAATGTCTCAGTTTCTGCCCATGCTCGTGTCCTTCAGCTGTTTATCGCCGATATATATATATTTTTTATTTTGGGTGATAACTCTCAAAGACTTCCTAGCAGAAGGTGGATCAGAGGAAGTGCATGTGGATCACATCTTCTGCTCTCGGCCGTGACTGATGTGAAGATTAGATGGCCAGAATGGAGCAGGGGTTGGATGGGAGATGAGAGGCAGACAGCAAAGGTGCCAGAATGAGAGGGAGAAGGAGAGTTGAGTCTGTTGAATGGGACAGATGCCGTCTGCTTCTGAGTCTCTGACAGTTTTGGGTCAGTCTTCTTCCTGGTTCTACACACCCAGCCGCAGTGGTGGTAACCGGGATGCTGAGAAAGTAGGGCGGCTTGTTTAGATATTGGTGTGCTGGCCTTTATCCACCTTTTCTTAACAATACACAGAGGCCTTTTGTCAGCTAGACGGTTAATCTACAACTTGGAGAGTTTTAGCGTGTCAACTATTCCATTGGACTCTAATTTGTTTGGACTTACGAGTTTAATATTTCAAAACACGGATATATTTGCTAACCAGACAGACAGGAAGAGTCTGGATGATGACAGTGCTTTCATTTTCAAAGATGTTTCTGGCAGAAATTGCCGATATATTTCAAAAGTTAAACATAACCATAACATATACAAGCATTCGTATTTCTATCATGGACGCAAGGCATCGTACCTTAAGATCAGCCTGACGGAAACTCACATGAGTATCGATCTACGCTATTTAGAAGAGGTGGATGATGAAAAGAACCTAGACTATCCTTCATTGTCTTGTCCATGTATACACCAATTTGGACTGGAATGGATGGATGCGATTGAGATCCTCTGAGACCTGCCCTTTGAGTGTGGATTTATCCATCCATCTTCTTCCGCTTCATCTGGTTGCCCAGACTTCCCCTCTCCATCAGAACCTCTTTCAGCTCCTCCTGGCAGCAGCAAAACATCTCAAGCCCGCTTTGAGACGCAGTTCCACCAGTCTCATGGGTTTTTCCTCTGGCCTTCACCCAGTGAGATGTGCCCAGGACACCTTCCCCAATAGATGTTCTGAAAGCATCCAGAACATATGTCAAAGCCTCTTCAGCAATGCAGAGCCGAGGTGTCTCTACTCCAAGTTTCTAATTGGTGGCAAAGCTCCTAAGCGTTATCGATGGGGGTGCAGATAAATTTGATATGACCTTTGTAATCAATACGAGGACATTTTAGTAAACCATGCAGAAGAACAGACGAGACAAAATGCACAACAACACAGTTTGAAGACAGCATCAATACAATAGAATAAAAATATTAACAAATACGTCAATACATAATGAGGACAATTAAAATACAATACATATGAGGTGAAGAAAATATGTATAGTAGAGTGAAAAAGTCTGGTGCTAAAATGTCGATTACCAATCTATTCAGACTCTTTCTGTCTATGTCTGAGCAAACTACCACCTACAGGCCACAACGATTTCATAAAATGTTCTTAAGAGATTCCTGCTTACACCAACAAACCTCCGTCTCCTCAACAGGTAGAGATGACTTTGTGCCTTGACAAGTCCAAATGTGGATATTTCCACTATCCAGTGATTGTAGAAGAACACGCGTTTGTCCAACTACTGGGAACTCAATGCAAATACTCAATCAAACAAGAAGTCCAGAACCGAATAACTGGATTTTAATTGGTTTTAACTCTAGGTTTTAGTTTTTCTTGGTTAAAGGTCTATTTGGTTTGCCATTGAAGGCAATTTACCCATTAGGATGATGGAACAAGGCGTCACAATTTTGTACCAACACAATTTCAATCTTTTGAACCCTTTAAAATCCAACCAACACACTGTCCAAGACCCAACATGGTTTGTTCTGACTAGGGCGTCTAAGAAACACACAACATTTTTCAGGGAGGAAAAATTGAAAACCTACATGAGACACTCAAGGTCACACGCTCAACATCATTATTTGCCAGTACAGAGCTTGGCTCAAGTTGACATTGTCTTTGGTAAATGTCACTTGCAATTAAATTAGGTAACATAGCTGGGAAAAGGTCACACGCTAAGCGCCATCGCAGTGTCTAGTCCTAGACCCTTTTTTTCCCCGTCCACCCCGACTCCTTCACCCCCACCACAAGACTGTGTTTTCCCTGCCATTGTGCAACTAATTGCACAGATTACATTGATTAGATTTGCGTCTTAGGTTTTATTGCTGCCCTTAATTGCCAAAGATGATTGCAAATTAGAGAGGCAGGCATGGCGGCCCAAAGACTCTCCGTCTTCACCTTGAACGGGCAAAGTCACAGAGCCGGTCGCTAACTGCGTGCCATGCTTTTAGTGATTTCATTATGTACCCGAGGAAGTCCTAATTCAGTGCCGTGAAACGCCATTAAAAGATACGTCTCACACGGCTGATTTATGAAGAGCCGTCCTTAAAGAACCACACCAGGCTGTGTTTTATGGAACTTAATGGCTTTGTCTCTTCTCGTTCTCGGCGCACTGGTTCTGATCACAGACCTCAGTATTACAAGGTGGTGGAGGAGTGTGTGTCCCAGATCGTTCTCCACCGCAGTGGGATGGACCCCGACTTTGGCTACAGAGAGCGACTGGACGTGGACTTCACTCATCTCATCGGTACGTTCACGTAACGCAGAATCATTCCCGCTAAATTGGTTTGACGCATTATGACCTTCACGCGCATCGGTTTCCCAGACAATTGAGTTCAGCCGATACGTCTAGAACGTTTCGCGATGGATTAAAGGAGTTTCAGGTTGACTTAACGCACTTTGCCTAAAAGGGAGAGATTGGGTTTCATCGCATGGAGTCTGTGATGTTTCAATCGCGTTTTTCGACATGATTCTCATCGAGAGTCTGTTCTGAAACGCCCGCTCTCACCTGACACGTAAGATAAGCTCCGCTCATTATGAATAAATAAGACATTATCTGCAAAGCCGGGCGCGTGTCATGTCTCATACACACCGTCCGCACGCAGCTGTTGTGATTTATCCCTGGATGTTTATCACTTGTTTTTTTTTTATGATTAAATGTTGCGGAGGAAAGATGTTTCATCAGCAGTGGTTTTAGTCGAGTGGCTCCACTGAATCCCAAGCAGTTATTAAAATAAGAAGAAAAAAAAGAAATAAGATCAGGGCATTGTTAAGGAAACACAAGACAATGTAAGTTATTTATGTTCCTCTTCCGCTCGTCTTCCCGCTCACATTTTGTCACTAACACTTTTGTAACTTGCCAACAAAAGCTCATTAAAAGTTTCTTTAAGCATCTGAGGAGCGATCGTTATATTTTCTCACCCTCTCTTCCTAATGAGTGCGTCTCAGACAACTCAAATCCCCAACATCTAGAGTTTAACACCGCAAATACCCACCAAAATCTGTGAATTCTCAACGCGTGTGTCGCTTTCTCTGTGACAGACCAGTGTGTGGACAAAGCCAAAGTGGACGAGAGCGAGCAGAGGGCGTCCGAGTTTTCCAAGAAGGTGAGTGTGTTAACCGGGTTATTTGTATTCCGCCGGTCGGCTGTCACTAAAGTTTTCTCCGATGAGCGTTGAGACGGCTCATCGATTGCTTTGGCCTGATCAATAGCTGGCAGCAGAGCAACATGATGTGTATCAGCGCGGGCCCGATCGATGCTGATGCTCCAATCTGCAAGCTTGTTTGTGCAATACTGCCGACACTTTAAGATATTTACAAGAGCCGCTTCACACAGTGACGCCGGCCCGAGTGGGCAATATTTCCATCATTGAATTTTAAATGCGCCCACTAGGGACGGCGCGGACATTTTCGACACGTGTTAACGCTCGCTTTTGTTATCACAGACGGCGAGAAACTACCCGCTATTATTCTTTTAAAGATCTGCTGTCTGCTCGGCTTTCTGCCGGAGAAGTGCAGTGGAACAGTAGCTTAATGAATATCAATAACTATTAGGGTTTTCAGACGTTGTGGTTAAATAAGAGCAGTGTGCGTTGCGATTATTGTACGTGTACATGAAACCATTTCAGCACTTTTTTTTTTTTTTGAAGAATCTGTTCCTCGATGGGCGACTTCATGCGTCGTGGGGAGATTTTAATAGAGATTTAACGCTCCGTCAAGTTCATACTTTTACTGATCCGTGAATTGATGACCTTTGGGTTTGAACCCATGACCTTCGGTGTTTAGCTGTAATGATTAAACGACAACTTTTTCTTGGTCACGCACACACTTACACACATATACAGATGGAATAGACCACACATTTTGTTTTTGTCAGAAAACACGAAAAAACAACCCAACCGTGGGTACTTTTAAACGGTTTGTAGTACAGTCTAGGTCAGGGGTGGGCAAACTTTTTGATTTGTGGGCCACAATGGGTTGGAAAATTTGACCAGGTGATGCGTCAAAAAAGTGAAAACGAGAAGTAACAGGCCTGCGCTTCACCTCAATAAAGTCAAAGTAAATATAGTGGGAAGTCTAGTGAGAAAACAGCAGAAAATGAAATATTAACAAAGTTTATTCATTTATTTTTGACTATTTCGTTGGGCCGGATTTTACCGTTGACGAATTTTAAGTATTTCTGTCGTTGGAATCGGAGGCCCAGTATAGATAAACGTGTATTTATGTTTTTAATAATGCCTTATCGCCTTATCGTAATGTCCATGAACTGCATTTTAAATCAAACAGAAACTAGTCTGTGATTTTTGGTCTCATCAAAAAAAACCTGTTTTCGTATGAATCTGTTCAGAGCTGACATATAATTATCTAAAGCTACAGTGTTATAACTAAATGCAAGAAATAAAACACTTGTCACAAATACATTAAATAGTATTATCCTAAAAAGTCTCTTTCTCTTTGTTTTTGCTGCTGAAAGAAAGTAATTAATATATACAATTTTTATATGACTTTTTGGCATATTTTTTTTTTTCATTTTCAAGTTTTTACCAAATTCATTTTTGAAGAAATGGTCTGTCGTGTTTTATACTGTGGTCAATCGTGCTGGTGGGCCACATATTATTAATTTCATAAGAAGAAATAAATCACACATGCATTTCACAAATACATTAAATAGAATTATCCAAAAAGTGGTTGTATCAAACAAAAACAAGCGATTCAATAATGTTTTCTTTTTTTCTTTGCAAATTTAGATTTTACTATTGTCATGTAGTTTAAAAATCTGTATTTGTTTCTGTTTAAACTGCTTTCTTTCTTTTTGTTATTGCTGCTGTAATAAACACAAAATATTCTCCTAGTGGGATTAATAAAGTCTATCTATCTATCAATCTGGAACCCAACCCAAACCACACCGGAACCCAATCTGGAACTGAAATCTACATATATATATATATTTGTTTTTACATTTTTTTGTTTTTAATCGTAGAGTTTTCTTGTGTGTTTCTGGTTACTGTTGCTGCGGGGAAGTGTGTCATGGTGTTTGTGCCGGTGTGTGTTTGCAGTTTGATGAGGAGTTCAGCGCTCGGCAGGAAGCACAAGCTGAGCTACAGAAGCAGGAGGAGAAAATCAAAGGTCTGGAGACGCAGATCAGCTCCCTGCAGGCCCAGGTAAGAAGGTTTGCACCCCGTTCTCCTTCAACACCTCACAGATCCATACAGCAGACTGCAGGCCGCATGCTGGAGCTCCTGGATCTAGCTGCTTCAGCTTTAGTCAAAGCTTCTGGATCATTCCATACTAGGCTATACCACAGATTTTAGGTTAGGGGAATATTGGTTCATCTTATGGTGAGCTAGTTTCGGTCTGTAGTCTGTAGTGCTCTCGAATTCATGTAGCTATACATTTTATGCAAATAATAGTTTATATTGATTTCAAGATGGCGGCTCTACGGGAGAACAACAACAACAAAAAAAACATCCGCATTCTGCGATTATTTTATATTTTGGAAGCAAGATCTCCGCAACTAGCTAGAGTTTTTATTGTTTTTTGTTTATTTGACGCGCAAAGAAGATTAAACAATCGTTTTATACACGCCTAGACTCCACGCATGATATCGGTAAGAAAACGACGCGCTCTTTTTAATAAATATTTCGGAATATAGAAAATATTTTTATAATTTTTTACGTTTTTGTTTTGTTTTTTCTCTCAGTTAACTATGTAATTATACAAGCAAACTTATCATAGATATAAAAGAAGTGCTTTATTATGAACCAGATAAAGATTGAAGTGGCTCAGCTCATTTATACAGAATCAGAAGCGCAACCAAAAAAAGGTGGCGACTGGTTTGACTCTCGGCACATTATTTTCTAACATTTCTTGATAATGTTAATGCTTCTATTGTTCTTGTGATGTCACGTGAGAACATATGAACTGATGAAGTATTTTCAAAACAATACTTCAATACTCATTTCTAAGCTGACGATCTTTCCACAAGTAAAAGCGAATAATAATCAAGTCTAATTTAAAAAAAGATGACATTTTAAAACAAAAAAGTGATTATAGATTTTTTTTTTTTAAATATAAAAGAAACTTAAGTACCTTGTTGAATCACTTTATAAAACACTTTATGAAAAGCTCAAACGTTGACCGGTCTGACAAAAATGTTCGGCATCACCGATCTGGATGCCACTGTACAAATAAACACAAATATTAAATTTATTTTGGATGTGCACGGACCAGCCCATTTTTTTTTTTTTTTTTTAATAAGCTTCCAATTTGCCTCCCATGTTACGCCATCATCATATATTCCCATGAAGCGCCTTTGGTGGCCAGACATCCATTTCCCTCGAGTAGAAAGCAGTGCATTAGTTTTTTCATAAATATTTCAGTCGTGAACAATGAACTCTACAAGCATGTCAGTTCCCCCGTGCATGTTCCTGTGCGGTTTGATGGTATTAAGCCATTTCTCTCTCTCCGCTTCAGATGGCGATGCTCGTGCTAATGCGGCGGTGGGAGGTGCTCTGCTAATTTGCTCAAATTGAAACCGTTTTAGTCTTTATCATGAATCCCGTTCTTGCTCTTAGTGGGCATTTCGGAACTAGAGGGATTGGATGATTTAATAAAGGGCCAATCTTCCTCTCAAACCGTTGGATTTGATTCTTCTCAATTGCTCCATCGCAGTCTAGGCGCAGTTATTGTATGAGCGTCGTGAGGGATCACGTTACGTTTTTGGCTCGCATCATTCCCATTAAAGAAAGGAAAAAAAACACACATCATCCACGAAATGACTGAAATTCCCCACTAAACCCAATTGGAAACATTTTAGATTTTAGCGCTGCCTTGGGACGAAGCTCAGCTCATGGAGTTTAATAGAGGATTCGCCATCAATGGCGGGTTATTCCACCGAGGCGCATGATCAATGGCGCAAACCGCATTCCAGAAATCAAATATGCCGCAATTTGATAATCAATAAGCCTGCGATTCGTCTTTTCGTTTGCTTTCCTCTCACTACCATTAAGACCGACTGGCTTCCTTTGTCCAGATGAGTTGCTGTCATTTGGATCCCGGGCAGTTGCGATTCATTCTAAACGTGTATGGAATCAGATTAGTGCCAAAAATATAACACGTACATTTCAAAGAAACGAACGAAAATGCTTCACGTTTTGTTTGTTTTTCTTTTTTTCGCTTGCAGTTGTTTCTTTTTTTTTATTTTTTTCCTTGCGATCTTCATGTTTTTGTTTGTTTTTTATTGTTTATTTGGTGCACATTAGTGTGTGTGTGGAGTATGGAATCAAGATTAGTGTCAAAAATATAAAAGGTACATTTCAAAGAAATGAACAAAGTGCTTCACGTTTGTTTGATTTTCTATTTTTCACTTGCAATTGTTTCTTTATTTTTTTTTCTTGCGATCTTCACTTTTTTATTCAAAACTTTTCTTTTTTTTTTTTGTTCGTTTTTTTTTTTTTTTTTTTTTTTTTTTTTTTTTTTTTCTTCTTCTTCTTCTTCTTCTTCTTCTTCTTCTTCTTCTTCTTCTTCTTCTTCTTCTTCTTCTTCTTCTTCTTCTTCTTCTTCTTCTTCTTCTTCTTCTTCTTCTTCTTCTTCTTCTTCTTCTTCTTCTTCTTC
Organism: Paedocypris sp. Pulau Singkep; assembly: GCA_017309775.1. Taxonomy (NCBI): domain Eukaryota; kingdom Metazoa; phylum Chordata; class Actinopteri; order Cypriniformes; genus Paedocypris; species Paedocypris sp. Pulau Singkep. The sequence goes on along the minus strand of MU204250.1, from coordinate 11,944,808 downwards.
TTCTTCTTCTTCTTCTTCTTCTTCTTCTTCTTCTTCTTCTTCTTCTTCTTCTTC
>MU204250.1:11921708-11944654 GCA_017309775.1 Paedocypris sp. Pulau Singkep | reverse complement strand
TCTTCTTCTTCTTCTTCTTCTTCTTCTTCTTCTTCTTCTTCTTCTTCTTCTTCTTCTTCTTCTTCTTCTTCTTCTTCTTCTTCTTCTTCTTCTTCTTCTTCTTCTTCTTCTTCTTCTTCTTCTTCTTCTTCTTCTTCTTCTTCTTCTTCTTCTTCTTCTTCTTCTTCTTCTTCTTCTTCTTCTTCTTCTTCTTCTTATTTCCATTAATAATGTGAAAGTGAAGCATTTTCGTTCGCAGAAATTTGCGTTTGATTTTTTTTGGCACTAATCTGATTCCATAGCAGAGCGGCACTGGCTTCCTCCCTACACCACGCCGGGCTTCTCGCAGCTCAACACTTCATTGGTTTGCAGTCCTCACCCTGCACTTCATCTGCCCCTGGAGCCGAATCACGGCGTGTTAGCCACTCTGCCTCCCTCTTTCCCTCCTCCAGCCTCGTCCATCACTTCCTCAACTCCTACACATATTCATGAGCTCAGGCCTCGGCGCTCTGCTCCTCATCAGTCACCATCATCTGGCTTTTTTACGCTTATTCATGCTAAGCCATATTGCGCCCGCTCGCTCGATACCCTCCTCACGGACGGCACAGCTTTGTTAATGGCCGCTCACCTGCTATCTTTTACAGTCCTGTCTTGTACCACGGTGTCATTTTTTTTTTCTTTTTTTTCACCCGTCTACCTTTTTTTGTGGTTGAAAAAATTCACGAGTTGATGGTGTATTGAGTTAAACACAAAAAAGGGACCAAAGTCGAGCGACGAGAGAGCTAAGATAGAATGGCTGATGTACTTTCTACTTCTACTTCTTTCGGCAGCTCAACGCTCTCCCCTCATACAGGGTTTCTGAAAGATTCGAGCACTTTCAAAGGTCCATGTTCAAGTTTTTTTTTTCCAGCACCATACAGTTGTGGTAAAAAAACATATTTTAAATCTACGCCTAAACTCAATAATAATATGAAATATTACCATTTTGTGGTAATGGGGTGGGGGGTACTTACTACTAAGTACTTACTACTTAGGTTTCATTTGTATTCTAATTTTATACTAAATTAGGGATAGTTAAAATTATTTTAACTAAATAGGGATTAAATCCATTAGATCATTTTTTTAGTTGAATTGAAGCTATGAGTTTGATTTTTATTGGAGGATTTTATTGGCTTCATATATTTAATTGGAATTTGAATTGTGGGATTCAATCCTTCAATTGAGGGATTTTATAGATTTGAATGGGATTTCATAATATCCCTAAGACAAAATTTAATGAACGTGAATTTGAATTCTAGTGCATGAATTTCATAAATGTCCTTCACTTTTCCTTCCAATGCAAGAACTGTCCAATAAGTAAATATGAACATTTCAAACAATCACACAATGTCATCTTGGCACATTTTCTTCTCATTTCTAATCCTAGTCCTAATTCTCGTCTCACTGTGTGAAGTTGCTAGTATCTTGAGCTTCTCTGTAGTGTCGCTTTACTCTTTTTATCCACCAGGGGGATTGAAATTGTCAGGAGCTTTAAAAAAAATAAAATGTAAAACGTCGTATAGGAGGACAGTGTGTAATCTCACGTCGCTGTGCTGCAGAAGATCCAACCAGTTTTATTGCTGATGGTCGTGGGATTAGACCGAGTCTGAGGTTAATGGTCTTTATAGTATCAGTCCAACGAGACGCTCAGCAACACTCTAACTTCACCGCCTGATGCACTTTAGATTCGTTTGTTAGTCAGTGATTAACACGTACTATTTGGCAGCGCATACACCTAATGAGTTTAAATGTCAGTGTGTTGTGTTACAATATGTTACAAAACGCTCTGTTACATTCTGCACAGTGTTTACATTTATGATTAGCGTGGGTTGTAAATGTCTAGTTTACTTTGACGAGTATAAACTTTGACGAGCTGAAATAAGTGAAAGACATTTCGTATTTAGAGTGTGTATTTTCATTTGGAAATTCGGTTAAATCTAACTAATGTAAGCTTGCAATTTTTTTTACACTTTTTTATTTTTACTTTTTTAACTGGAAGAGGGAAGATATTGCATAGGTAAATATAGCTAAATAGACTATGGATTCTTAGTTCAGTGATGCAAATAAAAAGTAAAACACGGACATATTAAAAATCTATCTATCTATCTATCTATCTATCTATCTATCTATCTATCTATCTATCTATCTATCTATCTATCTATCCATCCATCCATCCATCCATCCATCCATCCATCCATCCATCCATCCATCCATCCATCCATCCATCCATCCATCCATCCATCCATCCATCCATCCATCCATCCATCCATCGTCTCCCTCTCTCTCTCTCTCTCTCTCTCTCTCTCTCTCTCTCTCCCTCTCTCTCTCTCTCTCTCTCACTCCATAAATATGTATGAAGTTAGGTTTTACTTAATGTATGATAATGATAAGTTTAAATACCAGTGATAAATTCCTTTCGAATCAAGTGGACTCATTTTGATAGCTTTTGTTACACAAATGGCGGCTAAAGAAAGGCAGACGGACCCCATAATGCATATTAAAGAATAATAACATTTTTAATACTACAAGTAAATAATTTTCCTAACTGACTCTTATTCTTAAATATCTGAATCCAGATTGTGAATTATGAGCACAACTAGCATATAGTTATAGAGGGCTAGTATATGTATGGTCTACTCACTAATAAGTGCGATTCATTCTGTACCTACTTATAAGTCTTAATCGTGTGAGGGTTTTACGAACGGAGAATCCCATCAACACGGTTCTACTCAAGACGTTCTTCAGCTTTTCCTCAGTCTTGTAAAATAACGTGAATGCTTCCCTCTCTGTGTCTCTATTTCTTCTGTCTTGCCTTCACTGGGTCGAGCTGACTAGTGAGAGAGACAAGCTAAAACAGGCAGAGCAAAGCATCAGCGAAAGGAACAGTAAGGTGGGTCTCTCTCCCCGAGCACGCCAAACGCAAGAAGCATGCCAACGTGTGATGCCTCCTAACCGGTTGATCAAAGCTGTTCCCCCTGGTGATCAACCCAAGCCTTGGTGTGTCTGTATTGTCTCAAGGCTTTTAACAGATGCTCGGCAATCATACATCACGGATGCATGTTACGCAATTAGATCATGATCCTTCCTACATATCTCGCACACCAACAGCTTGTGGTGGTGACTCCTGCCAAGCGTTTTCTCCTTTCACTGAACTGGAACGCTTCCCGTGCTTGCCATACATCCCGAAAGCTGTAGGCAGACAAACACTATATTTACACACCCGTAAGGATCCAACCGTCGGCCTTGAGGCTCTTGCACTCCTTTTCTGCAGGGACGTGTCCAAACAGCCAAACCGTTACGGCTGGAAGAGGAGAACTGGTCTCCATCTTTGCGTTTTTGCTGAATAATTACAAGCCTCTGTAGTATCTGGATGTAATTGAATTTGTCTCTTGCTCATCGGAGAAGAGATGGGGATAGTTTAATTGCGTGTTCGCCGTAGTTAATTACCCAAAGCGTGACTGGTTCTACCCAGAGTACTTTCCCACCCACTGAGAGTGTAAATGGATACAGGTCCAACCTGAAATGCTCTGCTCCTTATAGGACGCCGTAGATTTGCTGGCAAACCGATTGCTAATTATTCTGAGATTATTATGGATATAATCTAGAAAGGGTTTTGGGTCTGGATGGTGTTTGGGAAGAGGATTCACAGTGGGGAACTTTTATAGGAACCGCTGAAAATGGAATTAGCAGGACGATTTGGAGAATGATGAGAAGCCAGAGATAAAGACTGTGGAGATGGACAAGGAGACAAGGAGATAACAACTGGAATGAATAGGAGGTGAATAAATGACATGTGGAGTTGGAAGATGAACAAGGGATGAGTTTATGAGTAGGAAGAAAAGAAAAATGAGAGATAATCTAAGAACATGAGGTTGTGAAGAAGAAGAAGAAGAAGAAGAAGAAGAAGAAGAAGAAGAAGAAGAAGAAGAAGAAGAATCCATGTGCAATGAAGAAGAAGAAAAATGCAAGTGCTATGAAGAAGAAGAAGAAGAAGAAGAAGAAGAAGAAGAAGAAGAAGAAGAAGAAGAAGAAGAAGAATGTGCAGGTGTCAAGAAGAAGAAGAAGAGGTAAAGGAAGAGATAATAGGAAAAAGAGTTTGAAAAGAAGATGTGAAGAACCAAGAGAGGTTTGATAAGGACGTTTAGGTGAATATGAGTGTAGATATTAAAATGCTTTAAACGATGTTTGGGGGAAAGAACACGATGGATAACAAGAAGACAAATTGTGTTTTTGCAGGATAAGAATTGTAGGACGAGAATAAATACAAATACAATGAGAAGAATGAGGGGACATACATATAGAAATCTAGAAATATATAGGTTTATATGGCTGGAATTGTTTAAGTGTCTTGTTTTGGAAGTAAAAATGAGTTTAAGTGATGGACATTACTAAAAGATAATAAGCAACGCTGGCGGAGAAAATTGCTCGCCAAAGGCTGATTAGCATTCCAGAATTGTGGTCCGAGAGTCTAGCGTGCCACAAGCTGCCACAGAGGGCCAAACCAATGCGGAAACGATGGCACTCTAATTTACTAGCTAATTTGCTGCCATTCTCTTGTATTAAACTTAAAAGGGGAAATGTGGCCCAGCGGGCTGGAGATTGACAGACACGTAATCACGGGACACGGCGCCGTCGAGGGACCCCAGCTTCCTGCATGATGCTCCTACACCTTTTTAATTTCCTCTCTAATAAACAATCCACTCCCGCCATTGTGTAATCAAACTCCTGGTAATGCATATAAAAATGTGACGAGGCACATATCGCTCTCCTAATCAACCCGGCTGAGACTGGGGCGAGGGGAATTGCTCGGGAAAATGAAGAAACTTTGCTAAGAAATCACGAGAACGAAAGTTTTCACGGGGACGGGGAAAAAAGCCGAGCGATTGGTTTCTAATCGTCCAAAGGTCAAGGCGTATCTAAGCTGTTGGGACGTCTAATTGAGGCATTTGCATACCGTCGCCAGCTAAGGAATCCGAGGGAGCGTTGGGGAATACCTCGTGAGCGGGGTGAGCTTGATTTGTCGGGACATTTACTGACCTACGCCTTATCAGCTATTGGCTGAATGGAAGGATTGTTCCTCCGTAATGGCTTGTCGGACTGGAGACGCTGACTTCACACTGGGTTATCTCGGCACCACAGAGCGTCTGGGAAATCAGCTAGCCAGTGAAACAAACACCATCAAATGCGCGTGAAGGTTAGAGACCTGGAGGATGGAGCTGAGAAGGTGGGTCAGCAGCAGTTGCGTCCGCGCTCAAGCCTGATTACTCTTCTCATTACTGCTGAAGGTTCAGGTGGCTGCATCCCATTCATACGCTCAATCTATTAGCAAATTACAGAGGCAATTTACATGTTAATCAAGTCTAATGGTTTACTCTCATTTGTTATGCTTTATGATTAGACAAGATGAAGAAGTCGACACAAAGCACTTTCCATATTTCATGCGTGAGCACTATTGACGCCGCCGTTGACTTTAATCGCCGCGCGCATATGTTCCGCGGAGCCTGCATCATTCCTTATGGTCATCGCCAACTCATCGGGATTTACAAAACGGCTTTTCAATTTAGTTTGTTAGTTAGCTTGTAGTAAATGTGTAATGATACCCTTTGATTGGAGCGAGACTTTAGTAACCCACAGTCTAAACGCGTGCATTTTTGGTTCATTCAAAACAGTGTGACTTCCGAATTGCACAAAATTGAAAAATAAAATGTTAATATTTGTTCATTACGCTAATTTCACTTTATTAATGTTGATCGTTGTTATCATACCCAGAAAAAAATCATTATCAAACTACAAACTGCAAAATATATATTTTGAGCTAAACGCCAATATAGAAACGTGGTATAATAAAAATCTGTATTTTCGTACAAATTAAATATATATATTTACCATTACATTTACAAAAAATAACATTTATTTTTTACCCTGCATTCACTTTACTGATGTTGATCATTATTATCATAGCTGAGAAAAAAAAAAGTTATCAACTTTTTCCTTCTTTTTGGAAGAAGTTTGTATGGTTATCCAAACAATTGGACTCCCCAATCTAAAAAAAAAAAGATTAAAAAAAAAAGCTATTTTTGTAATTTCTTACCCTGAAGTTTCTTTACTAATGTTGACCATTGTTGGGGAAAAAAAAAACAAAACAAGTAATCATTTCTTGTCATTATCCAGCTGCAAACTCCAAAATTATATTTGAAGCCAACTCAACAACCCAATAAAGAAACATGTGGTTGCCATGTACAGCAAAAATCAGTTTTTTCTCACACCATTTTTTGGAAGAAGTGTAAATGATTATTCAAACAATTTGACTTCAAAATTATTTATTCCCCAGCCTGGATCTACGTTATTAATGTTGATCATTGCTATCATAGCAGGGGAAAAAATGTAATCAACTCATCATTTTCCATCTTCAAACTCCGAAAGTATATTTCGAGCTTCTTGCGACACTAGAAGAAACATCTCAACAACAGCACAAATCCTTTTATCAGCCGCAGACAAACGCACTCGCATGAATCTCCTGCTAAACTTGTCGTTTAACTCTCTCGAGAGCCCGGCGTGTGACAGCTGTGTATTTTTAAGAATCGTCGTTCTTGTTGCATCGACCAACTTACATTTATTTATTTACATATTCATTGTGACTAGCTGCCCCTCAGGAAACACACTGTCCCAGTTTCCCCACTGCGAGGATCAGGCTCTCCCAGTGCTCACCCCTGCTCGGCTCACAGTGTTAGACAGGCAGATGCTCATCGCTTCCGAGGGGGGCGGAGCCTAGGGGGAAGGCCACAGCCGCCTCTAGTCATCCATCTGCTTTCATCAGCCGTGTGCAATCCATGTGAAGAACCGTCATCCCTCGTTCAGCTTTGTGACGGTTAAAGTGTTCCTTTAAAACAGAAAGCCTGTTTTGTTTTTCTCACTTCTCTCTATTTTGACCTCGTCACCCACTAAATCTGATGGGATTCACCGTGTAATGGTGATAAAAGCATCCGTTTTTGGATGTGCTGGTGACCTGGAGTGGATGAGGTGAAAGCAATGGTGCCCAACCTTTCATATAATGACTTGACTTTTGTACAATAAATAAGTACAATCATTCAGAATCAGACATTGTTTATTCATCAAAATTCATTTATGGATATTTTTAGTTAATTTCTCGAAACTTGAGAAAGGAAATGAAGAATTCATCCATTCCCTAAATTATGTTCATCTGCTGCCTAAATTATGCGTGTGACGTCTCTTCAGGAATATTTTGGGAACTGGTTGGGAACTGGAGAGCGAGTTTGGGAGCATTCCACGTTTGTCACTGACTCTCAGCACAGAATGAAGATGATGGTCCATAATCAGAGACTGTGACCCTGGTTTTGCTTTTCATCACACAGACAGTTTATTCAGTTCTTCCCTTTGCAAACTTTGGAAGTCCACTGGCTACAGTTCATCAACATGTCTTTTAGATACTCTGATGTAATTGAGTGCACTGCTATAAAACTCTAAAGACCCTCATAATTTGCAATTCTGAAATATCTGAAGGTCGTCTCAGATCAAGGTTATTTTAATATTAGTATAAAATCATAACCTCTTCTTCCTAAAATCACTAAATTAGTCTGCTGATATTGAAATTAAAGATCTTACCACATGCAGCAATCTGGCCCGTGGGCCGCGAGTTAAGCTTCACTTAAATTTAACCTCTAGAGACCCGAGCTCTCAAGTTTTATACTTTTTAAAATATGCTTTGCTAGTTTTGCTTTTACAAGTGCAATAAGTGTAAAAAATGAAACATCAATTTTTTATGTGTCTCAGTGTTGGAGATAATATATGTGCTCCTGCTAAATATTGACTTTATTTAGTCCATATTTATAAATATATATTCCTATTTAGTCCTAACAAGAGGGACCCGTCTTACCTGAACATCACGCTCGTAATTATCCGTAAATAATACATCTAAATACTTATTTTGCAACTTGGTCGATCCGTTTAAGCACGTCAGGGGTTAACACAGCAGGTGAGAACATTCTGTGAAGGTCAGTACACAGACGAGGACATCAGGACTCGGAAGGTTGAAGCTTCCTCTTAAGGTGCCATATCCTGTCTTTCACTCTGTTTATTCACTCGACAGGCGACATCAGGAACTGGATCTGCTGGAGCAGTTCCTCCACCACCTCCACCTCCAGGGGGCGGGGCACCTCCACCGCCTCCTCCACCACCCCCTCCACCCCCATCCGGTTCTATGCCTCCACCGCCTCCACCACCTCCTATGCCAGCTGGTCTGGGACCTCCACCACCCCCACCACCGCCTGGCTGTGGTCCTCCACCACCACCTCCACCTCCTGGGGGAGGTCCACCCCCTCCTCCTGGACTGGCTTTGGCTCCTCCCCCTGCACTTGTTGTGCAGCTGCCCTATGGCCTGGTGCCTAAGAAGACCTACAAGCCGGAGAGCATCATGAAGCGGGTGAACTGGTCCAAGGTAAGGACGACAAAGGCGATCAACTCCATCACAGTAGACGTGGAATGACGTAAATGGCATTTCAGAGAGCTGTCGTTTCTCAAGCTAGCCTGTGAATTTGTAGATGTCATTACATCTCCTTCATTTCAGGTGAGTCTTTCAGACGCTCTGATTAGGTGACGTCACGCGGCGAAGCTGAGATCTTTCTGAAGTGTTGGAGAAGGTGACGGAGCGAGTGCGAGCGGATGAAAATGAGAACGCTAATCCATTTACGTCTGCTATTTTAAATCGCTCACCAGAGACGCCGCTATCTTCCCGAGCTGAGAAAAATAACTGTCAGTGTCAGCACGAGCTACAGGAGAGGTGGAAATCACTCCATCCCTCACATATCCCTCCATCTTTCCCCAAAGCAAGTAACAGACTTTCAAAGAGCCGCGTCCGAGATGGTTGCCTGGTGGAGCTGTAATGTAATTTCTCCTACTGTTACTACGCCCACACTGGGGAACCGCGCTCCGCTGTGGAGAAAGTAAATGATCACTTGCATCTGCGCTGAAGGCCGCCTGGCCTGCTCGGTCTCTGGCTAGAGATGGGTGTCGTTGCCCGGGGCGATAGGAAGCTGCTATTGTTTCTGCTGTTATTTGAGTGCAAAAAAAGGTCAGTTTTTTTGACCTCGTGTTAATTTCTCGATTTAGAGTCATTGTTTTTTTTTTTTATTTATTTTTTTTTTTTTAGATTATTATAATTATTGTGTTATTAGTGTATTTATCTATTGTTTTTTAAAGATGTATATTTTATAAAGATATATTTTTTTAAAGAGGCACACAGTGTTGCTGTGTTGTGGCCTTCTACACTTCCACAATAATTGCTGTCTATATCTGTGTGTAAAGAAAATAATTGTATAATTGTGTAAATTAAAATATCTAATTTTAAATGAAAATAAAATAGTTTACATATTTTGTTGTTTACATGTTATATACAAATAATCAAGATTTTAATCAATTTGTTTTCATAATACAGTTATTGTAGGGGAAAAAGAAATATTTGTATATAATCTGTATGTATTCTATAAACAGTACATACAGTTTATATTTCCCAAGAATAACCCATCTCTAAACGTATTTATACATTTTGAAGTTGCTTTTGTATTCTTAGACGATTATACAAATTACCACAACAATGTGCACTAAAATTAAGAATCGCTCGTCTTTGCAAAGACATCATTTCACGTCAGACACAACCGCTCATTTAGTTCTCATTCTGACTCGATGAGTGATGTGTTAATTGTGGAGCGAAGGAGTTGAAATGTAAAATAAAAGAGTGAACTGAAAAAAGGAGGGAATGGCACAAGGCAAAAAGGTAATTGTCAGATCAACTTGCCAATGATTGAGAGTTTTGATGCCAACGTTGAGTCTGACGGTTGTTGAATTCTATTACAGTTTCTGATATTTAAATGTTTTTTTTTTTTTATATGGAAACATAGTTTAAACCCACACTTTTGCAGACAAGTGTGTGTGTGTGTGTGTGTGTGTGTGTGTGTCAGAAAGACAAATACATAGACAGAGAGACTGGCATTGAGACAGCCAGACTTAAAGACAAATACATAGACAGACAGACAGATATTGAGACAGTAAGACAGAAATACAATAACAGACAGAATGAGCAATACATAGACATATAAACTAACAGACAAACATACAGACAGGCATATATGGACACAATCAGACAGAAAGACCAATAGATAGATAAACAGAAAGACAGATATTGAGACCGTCAGACAGAAAGATACATACATTTACAGACAGATAGACAGACAGACGGAAATTGAGACAGTCAGACAAATGCATAGTCGAATACACACATAGACCCGCAGTTAAATGAATGGATGAACAGACAGACAGACGGATATCTTTCACAGGAGACTCTGGAATTCTGGAGAACAGACAGATTCCTGCTGTCGAACAGTTTTGTTCACAATCTTTTTCTAGAACTTCTTTATTTTTAAGCATTCGCTGCCAATTTCCACCACGAGCCGTGTCTCGGTGCGCACGACATATACCCACAATGCTGTCTGCGTCTGACAGTAATTGTCTTGAAGCGCATTGTCGAGGCCGATGGATTTTCACAATAGCGGCGTTTTGATGGGTGTAGCGGCGCTTTAAATGAGCCGAATTTACAGCTTTTCACTCAGGTTTTAGCATTCTGACAGACCAACAATTACTACTAAAACCCCCTTGAAGACATTGTCTAATTTCATAGTTCTCAAAACACCAAGATGGCAAAGCTGGAATGCCGGTGTGTGTGTTAGCGAGTCTATATTATTGACTGTGGTTCGCCATGGAGGTTTTTCGCGTCTGGTTCTTCTGTCCCCGGCCGTGTCTGATGCGCTTCTTCTGTGCTCGCAGATAGTTCCTCAGGAGATGGCGGAAAATTGCTTCTGGCTGAAAGTCAAAGAGGAACGCTTGGAGAACGCCGACATGTTCAGCCAGCTTTCACTCTTCTTCTCGTCCAAATCCAGAGGTAAGGTCTACCTGTCCGTCCTTCACCCTTTACCATCACCGCAAGCCCCTTCCTGCTTCCATCCCCACAAACACGTCTCTGTGAAATCCTAATTATCTTCATGAAGTTTGTACGTTATTCTCGCAACTTTCTTTGGTGGTTGTCCCTCTGGTCGAGGCGAGGAAGCATTTAGCTCGGTGCCAATTAGCAGAGTTGGAGTTGGTTTTCGCTCAATCCCTCTTGCTTCACGGGACTTTAAGAGCCTGTGAGTTTGGATGGGAGCAGAGGACAGACATGCTTGGTTAGCTGGACTGTCGTTCTGCTTCATTGGTCGCCCCCTGCGAGACGGTTCGGAAGAATGGAGGGAAAGTTACAGTAGGGCGAATTGCGCTTGTTTGGGGCAGTTTGTTTCTCGGAGAGGCTTCGGAGCATCGCGTGATGCTTTCGCCAAGACGGTCGGCTTTAACCTTTGACAGTGAGCGTCCTCTGAAGGTTTCCATGCCAGTTTTATAGAGGGGCACAGCTGAGAGCCTGTCAGACGCCCAGCACAATTGAAATCTGCTCATGTGTGCTGCCGGGGTCAGATGATCCGCGCTGGATTGAACCGAACTTGGTTATGGCTGCACATTGGCACAGCTCCAGGCTCAAAGAAACGGCTTTCTTGTGTTAAAGAGGTGCTGTCTTGTACGGGCGATTTATTAATGTGTTAAGTGCCAACCACTTAAAGTTCGCCACACTGGCTTTCTGGGAGAGTTGTGTAAGTGTTTTGGAGTCGTTCTGGTTGTTTCTGGGGCTGGCGAAGGCCTTTTTTTTTTACCGAATTGTTCTCGTTTCTCTGAGCAGAATGGCTTTTAGGATGTAATTGTGTTTTGGGTTTCAGCCTTGTGCACTTTGTTGTGGGTTTTTCCCGCTGCGAAGGTGTGGGTTTAGTAAGTAAGAGTCGGGGAGCTCCTCAGGGACACGTCTTTGGCTCAGTTCCTATCAATTACGCCTAGAGCATACCCACAGACTCCTTCTTCCCCCGGCCTGTTCCTTAACTCTAACGGCATGCCTTCATGAATGAAATATGCTTTTCTGCGTTTGATAGTCACAGCGGCCTTTTAAGACAAAGCCATGACTTGTGGATCCAGTTTTGAAGTGGGTAAGTTGAAATTTTGTGAAGACGGATTCGTTTCGAAGAGGAAATAGATTTCCTCCTCATGCACTCGCAAATTCAAAGGTCATTTTTGTGAAGATTCATCAACCCCAACATCAAATTAATTATGATGTGGTCAAACTGGCCATTGGAGATGCCATCTTTGCGAATTTGCAGAGGGAATTGGGAGAGATTTTTTTTAAACGGATTAGTACCAAAAATATAAAGCGTACATTTCTAAGAAACTAACAAACATACTTCACATTTTCAACTGGTCAACTGATACAATCACATTCTCACCAGCCAATCAGAAGAAGGTCCGCCCCTCGTGAAACTAGTGCCAAAAATCTGAAATGGCGAAAAAACCTTTCAAACAAAAGTAGAAAAATTGCAAAAGAAACAAAAAGAAATTAAGGAAAGGAATGTGAAGAAATGTACCTGATATTTTTGGCACTACTGATTCCATCGAGATTGCGCTTCGGTTTTGTTCAATTTGGTTTCTCTTTCTTTAAAGAGCGTGTTCCGATGCCGGTCTCTAAGGATGAATTATATTTTAATGCTTTGCCGATGCTCGGTTTTGGCCACATGCTATAAATCCTTGTAGCCGAGTTGACAGGGCAGTCATTGGTAAATCCTGGCTTTATTTGTCCGCTTATGTGGCGTGGGGAAGGTGGTCTTCCCTGTGGAAGCGGTGGGATGCCTGCAAGAGGCACTGTGTTCCTCACAAAGACAGAGAAAAAGATGTTTGTCTGCGGGCTGACAGATAATGAACAATGCCTTCAGAAGGTGTAAATGCGTTCACTGGCCTCTGTGAAGCGAACAGAAAGATCGGCTGTTATCTTGTTTCCCCCCTGGAGTCCCACTGCTGTGTGAGATTTGGTAGTAAAAATAAGAAAGACTCAAAGGTCACGCTGTTAAATGGCTCTCAAGCAAAGAAAGAAATGCTAATCAACAGGGATTTTCGGCTTCTTTTGTGCCGGACAGAATGGGATCAGAACTGATATGACACGCAGTGGGTTTCAAGGAAAGATTGCAATCCTTGCTTTGTGAGAAATGCAGGGTTTACACTGATTTGGTTCAGCAGAGTCCGTGTTTGAGATATACAAAAAATATACCAATTTTTATGAGATGGAGTCGGGGATAAGATCCATTTACGCAAATCAAGTTAAAAAGAGTCCAGGGAATGAGAGCAGGGATTATAATAGAAGCATCCGACAATGGCCTAACCCAAGACCAAGAACCAGACAACAACCCATAAGCAAACTAATAATGCTTTGCCCCGATGACGATGTCCAAAGTCCTTTAAGATCCAGGTATGTGATGATGGTATGCGGTAGTAGCTCTACTCATAGCTTCACATGAATTGCTGACCTAATGCTTGTTACCCATTGCTCATTGCATTTAAACGCCATGTGCTATCAACAATTTCAACAAAAATCAAACAAAAATTTCAACAAAATCAGCAAAAAGTCCATGATAGGTAATCTGCGTTTCGCTAAGATTCTCCTAGCCACTGTTGGTGTTATAACTGGCTGTCATGTTCTTGACTGTTTCAAGTATTCTGTTCTCTCAGAATTGATATTCCGAGCGGCATCTGATATTTTTGACTCTGTAGATGCTTTGAGAGGATTGTAAAGTTGTGAATATAAAACTTTCATAGTCGTGCCATCAAATACCGTACAACTCTTTGAATCAGAAGGTGTACACAAATTTGTGGTCTGTAAAGTATTGTTTGATTGCTGAAACATGTCTGAACTTGTCCATGTAGATCTTGGGATATTTTACGTTATCATCTGTAAATGTATGTACCAAATATGCCAACGATTCACTATTCCTAACAGTTTCAGGATTGGGTACTCTGGACAAGCTTGAATTGGAACTTCATCAACTTTTTGTATGGAGCTCCTTCAACTTTGTGTTCCTCCTACAAGTCTCTACAATATGTTCGAGGGCTGGAAACCTGAAGACACCACACGCTTCAGATAGGCAACAAGCAGCTTCAGCCTCTTTTTTCCTCCCCTGAAATGCAATTTTTCTCCTCATTTGAATCCTTTTTATTGTCAGCCTGAGCTTTGACTGTAATGCGGTTTTCCTTGTAGACACAGTCGCTTGGCCTTTCCACCCCCTCTCGCTCACAATCTTATTCCCTATTTCCCCCAGACTCCCTTGGCTGGGTGGTATCAATCAATGGTTCTGCTTGTGTTTCTGCTTGGGGGATCAAATCTGATACACTAGTGAATTGAGTGTGTGGCATGGCCTACTGCATTTGAAAAGCAATTCAACGCCTCCGCTTTTATGTGCTGCTGGAATAAGATGGATGCCGGCGAAGCCCGCACCTCCTTTTGCCCTAATAGGTTTCTTTTTTCCGTCGCCATCCACTCTCAGGAAAATAAAAGTCTGACTCCTCGGCGCGGAGATGACATGCGTTGCTTGTTGCTTTTGAAATATAAACCGCATCAACACCTCTGTCCTCTTTAAATGGGACATCACATGGATTCCTTCTGAAATCTGAACTCGCAGCAGTGGCCCAAACACTTGAGAGACATTCGCCGCGATTGGGCAGCGCTTTCTTCTGCATGGAAAGCTGTGTTTATTGCGTTGGTTTGAAGGGCAAATTGATGCTGAATAGAGTCGTAAAGCATCTCTTTTCTCCCCCCGTTTGATGGCTCTCACAGCAGTAACCTGAAACGGATGAGCGCTCGGTCAGGCTGGTGTTTGTGTTCTGAGTGGTTCAGGCAATACAAGAGTTTGATCTGGGTGAATTAAGAGCAGTGAGGTTGTGAGGATGGCTCCTGGCTCCTCCACAGATGGAGCTTTGAAGCGAGATCTAATGAAGATGTATTTTAATAATTGGTGTCAACGCTGAAGTAATTCATGGAGGAAGATCAGCCCAGGGCAGCACTTGACCTCTTAAAGAGGAACTACCATCATTTTTTATCTCCTAATGACCAAGGAGCTGCAATGAGCGAGATGGAAACAGGAGCAATGAAATGCTAGTGAGGTTCAACTGAGGGGTGTCTTGCAGACGCGGCGATGGATTCCGGTGATTATTTCGCAATCATGCGGAGGCTGTTTGAGTTGTTGTTTTCACTCCAATCATTCAGAAATTCTTTAAAGTGTTACATCTATTTTTTTTTCATCTTGAGCTGCAACTCGTTTGGCTTTGTCAGCCCTGATGTTTTGCATTGTCTTCTGTTGTCCTCACACATTCTGTTCATCCAATCCCTGCTACTCTGCATCTAAAGGCGGGGCATGTAGCCAGGGATGGCTAACCAATCACAGAGCAGGAGACATTTTCTTCTTTAAAGACCATTTTTCCCCCTAATTCTGCATAGCGACTTTGCGTTGGTTTGGAACTAAGAAAAGCGCTATACTGAACTTGAACTTGAACATATACTGTACACACATTTTCACTCTCTCACACTGTTTCTGGAGTTTGGGAGGAAATCTAACTAAGTAACGATAAGTGTCATTTCAAATGTAGTGGAGTAAAAGGTACAAATGACAAATGTAGTGTGAGAGTAGAAGTTGCTTTTATTTTTGATACTCAGAACAAGTACAAAGTAGCAAAGAACATGCTTAAGTAAAGTAACAAAGTCCATTTACTCAAGTACTTTACACCTCTGGTGATTTCTGACTTGTGCTTGTTGGTTTGAAATGTGCTTGGCAGCGGAAACGACTCCCCTAATGTCCTCGCGCTGGAATAGTCGTGTTCTCAGATTAAACCCTGCGGTCTGGAGCGACAAGCCCAGTGATTTCTTGGCGGAATGGCCTACTCTACTCGGGCATTACTGTAAACACGCAGGCGGCGTTTTAGATCAAATAACAGCTCTATACCATACTTTATAACGCCGGACCCTCGCCTCATTACAACGCTGCCATTTCCATACACAAGCCAATGCCACTTTGCCCCGTGGCAGACGGATGCGGGACGTAATTGTTCTACGTATTAGCAGCTCGCTCGTAATGCCTCAGTGAAATAATAAAGGAGGCTTTTGATAAGCAGCGGGCCGGAGCGCTGTGAACAGGGAGTTAGATCATTCCCCTCGTCTCCCCTCAGGACAGAGCTGGTTATTGCTGAGGCCGGTTATTGCGGATGGAAGCGTCTGCCCGAGCCGCTCTGTCCGCCTGACTCCGGCCTTCTTTTTTTATATCCGTCTTTCTTCGCGGCAGGAAAATACAAATTCAAATTTGAATTGTGATTTACACATTATGCATGGTACAGCACGCAATGAGATGTGTTTACAATTGTCCAGCATGTAAACATGGGGGGCCATGCGAGAAAGAGATACAATAAAAGATGAGATTAAAAACAACAAAGTACAAAATTAACAAATAAGGATAAAATATGACAGACTATATAAACAGACAGACAGACCGAATTTTGTCGTTTTTCGTTTCAAACTTTTTCGTTTTGGCATCCTTGGCGATGACCGGATTCAAACAGACAGACATAATTTTGTCGTTTTTCGTTTCAAACATTTTAGTTTTGGCATCCTTGGCGATGACCGGATTCGAACAGACAGACAGACAGACAGAATTTTGTCGTTTTTTTTTCAAACATTTTCGGTTTGGCATCCTTGGCGATGACCAGATTCAAACAGACAGACAGACATAATTTTGTCATTTTTCCTTTCTAGACAGACAGACAGACGGACAGACAGACAAAATTTTGTCATTTTTCGTTTCAAACATTTTCGTTCTGGCATCCTTGGTGATAACCGTATTCTCTCGTCATTATCGGAGTCAGTCTCATCGCTGTTGCCTAGCAGTTCCGTGATGATTCCGTCTCCATTATAATGCGTTCGCCTATAAGAGTCGCCAATAGTCCAAACATTACGGTAGTAACTTCGCGTGTCGTCTTGAGTCTTGTTTTCTTCTCCCCGCTTGACAATTGAGGACTTTATCGAAGTCCGGTGTGCTAACGCAAATAATAGAGCTTCTTCTGGTGGCCTATTCCTGAAAAGACAGCGATTTCTCTAATTGCTCTCATACGCCGGGCCAATTTGTCTCAATAAAGCAAACGCGGGCCGTGCTAATTTTTCTTTGTTTGCACACCGTGCTCAGACTCGGGCCTGCGGTCGCACTCATTTTTGCCTTCCGTTAATAAATCACATGTGCTGGAAAATGAGATGGTTAAATATTAATGGGGCGTAATGAGTTTATTGTGCAGTGTTGGGGCCGCGGGGGGTGACCTGGATACGGGAATCCGCTTTTGGAGACGCCGCGTTTAACATCCCACCGCTACGCACTCTCATCCGCGCACTCGGACGTCCCACTGACTTTAATCATCCCGTCTCGATGGGGAGCAATTCGGGGCAGCGGCTTCACTTAACAGCCCGTTTTGAAATATTGCTGCGATACCTGTCGCGGAAAAGCGCTGAAAGTTTCGTACCGGTTTTGTCGACGCCTTGTTTGGGCAACGTGAGGATTGTCGTTATTGGGCTGAAAACATTTCCGTTTGAGGTTTGATTGTGGCAGATAAAATTAATAAATACATACATTTAATAAATAAATAATGTAAATAAACTGAAATCAAATACCTTAAATGAAGTGAATAAGTAGATATATAAAGATGAAGAAAAAGTGAAAAGTGAAGAGTGAATGCATGAATGAATAAATAAATATATAGATAGTTGGACGAAAAGATGAATGGATGGATGAATGGATAGATGATAGACAGACAGACAAACAGATAGACAGACAGACAAATATATATATAGATAGATAGATAGACAGACAGACAGACAGACAGACAGACAGACAGACAGACAGACAGACAGACAGACAGACAGACAGACAGACAGACAGATAAATAGATAGACAGGCAGGCAGACAGATAGATGGGTTGATCAATGGGTGGACGGACGGACGGATAACAGCGAGATAGATAGATAAATAAACAGACAGATAGATAGACGGATGGGTGGATGGATGGATGATAGACTGACAGACAGACAGTCAGACAAATAGATAGTAAGGATGGATGGATGGATAGAGTGAGTGAGTGATTGATTGATTGATTGGTAGACAGAAATAAATAAGTAAATAAAAAAATTAATCTTGACTACTGAAGTTAACTTTCTCATCTGTGATGATCCAGCTTGTCAACAAGTATTTCAACCACAATTACTGACAAAATATCTGAATGTTTTTATTGCTGGAAAAAAAACGTGCGTGTACAGTGTGTGTCCGACATCATCATTAATAAGCAACACGCTTCCTTCATGTGTGGCGATCAGTATTCAGGCCCGAGACGGTCCAAACACGACAGGAAGAAGGTAATTACACCAGAACACAAAGGCAGAGCGGGACGCGTGAGAGAGCGTTTCTCTTCTCCCCTTCATGACAGTGAGAGACGAAGCGTTTAGGCTGGAGACCTCCGGGTGGATCTCCCTCCTCAGCCAGGCCTTTCAGACGCGGGACCCTGGAGGAGCGATGATGGGCGTCGTCTGGCGTGTGGCGATATGCGCCGGTGCATGTTAATGCTGTGAGGTCCTCTGAGAGTGTGTGTGTGTGTGTGTGTGTGTGTGTTCCTCTCGGGGTCCGGATGCGGCCCACACACTGCTTGAGTGGAGTGACATTTGCTTTTCTCCCACATTGAGGAATAGTTGTTGTTTTTTTTCCTGATAACAGAAGGTCGTTCAGGTTTTTTTTTTTTTTTTGCTAATTGAACCGTGTGTGTGTGTGTGTGTGCGTTTGATACTGTGTATTGTATCTTATTACATTTGACTTTTCTGCTTTATACAGATACTGTAGTAAAATGTTGCTGCCACATTTAACCTACAGATTCTACATGTGCTACATATTCCAACATAATTACAGTAAATTTACAGTTTATATAAGTAAATAAACGTGCATAAATTAAGATTATTTTAATTAATGTAACACTACACACCACGAATAAATACATAAATAAATAAACAGCCCATTTGAAAATTTCTCGAAGTCAACTTACATTTTTTTTTCATGGCTTGTCTTACCATAAAGGACAAAAATAAAATAAATAAATACTGAACATACACACATAAATAAATAAATAGATGCACAAATGGAATTTCTATAAAGAACTCTAGTTTACCAGAAGTGTCAGAGTCGTTATTTCAGTCTTTTAGTTTTCTGAAGTTTAGAAGAAGAATTATCAGTGCGTACGCTGCGCTCATGTTATATACGTCATGTTATATATGCTCTTATCAAAACATCACAAAGACTCTTGATTGGCTGTCTGTGCGGTTACATTCCTAATTTCCACACAAATCAAAAGCCAGAAGTGGGCGTGACCCTCCTCATGATGCTTGGACCATGTCTTATCTAGGGTCTTTAGCAATGACTGATAATTCATTAAAAAAAAAAAAAAAAAACAGCTAAACATAAAGAAAAAATATTGAACACATTTTTTTTTATTATTCAATTAGTGTTTTTATTTTTTTTATTAATTATTAATTTTTGTATTATAATTAATTCACATTATTTTTTCATAAACAGTGTTGGCTGGACTTTGGGAAAGCCGTAGCAGCGTTTGGCTCTGATTTGATATGTGGGAATCGTGTGATGCGGCTTCTCTGACCGCTTTAAGCTGACCTCTGACCTCACGCATAATATGACCAATTTTTTGTATCGATTACTCTTGGAAGAATGTGCGGCCTTTCTATTTTCCACATGAGCAAACGCAACCTTAAAGACAAAATATGCATGAAATGGCTACCATTTTATTGGATTTTTCAGTTTGCTATCTCTCTGTTTCTCTCTGCTTTTGTTCTCTCTCTCTCTCTCTCTCTCTCTATGCTTTTCACTTTCTATCTGTCTATAAAATGCTCTCTCACTCTTTTAATCCCTCTCTTAATCTGTCTCTCTTCCTTTTCTCTTTCTTCTCTTTTTCGCTACATCATTCTCTGTCTTTTTTATCCCTCACTCTCTCTTTCCTTCTCTCTCCCTATCTCTCTGGCTCTTTTCTCTCTCAGTTCTGTCTTCAATATTCACAATTTTTTTTTCTTTCTCTCACCTCTCTACAGCATTCTCTCTGTCTTTTTATCTCATCTCTCTCTCTCTCTCTCTCTCTCTCTCTCTCTCTCTCTCTCTCTCTCTCTCTCTCTCTCCTCACACTCTCTCACCTGATTTCGGTTTTCAATACTCTCTTTTTTAATCTTTTCTTTTCCTTTTTTTTCCCCTCTCAACTCTCTAGAGCATTCTATCTCTCTCTCTTTCTCTGTCCTTCTTTTTCATTTCTTTTTTCTGTTTTCCTTTCGTTTTGCCCTCTCTCACCATTCTACAGCTATCTTTCTCTCTCTCTCTCTCTCTCTCTCTCTCTCTCTAACTCTCTCTCTCCTTTCTCATTTCTGTCTTCAATATTTTGTTTTCCTTTTTTTTATATTCGCTCTCTCAACTTTATGCAACATTCTCTCTCTCTCTCTTTGTAAATCTAACATTGAAACATCTGGAATCGAGAGTTGAAACCAAACTTTCTGAATTGATTTACTCACTGATTTAGTTGTGACAGTTGTCATCGTCCACAAATTTTGTGTTTCCCACGTTTCCGCCTTTGCCATTTGACTTGCTGCTGCTCTTTTCTATTCCTGGTGCCTGACATTTATTCCTACTTGTCTCGGAGCGTCTTCACTTGGCTTTGCTCGTGATTGGTCAGGCTTTGGCCGCGGGACGACGTTTACGACAGTGTGTGCTGGTTAAACGCAGACACATGCATCTGTCGCCATCGTCAATCTGTGCTGAACCGCTCCGTCACTCAAGATAACGGATAGAAATCACTCCTGCTTTTGATTGATTGGCTTTTTATCAATTTTATTATGGACTATAAAAAGCTACACGGAAAACTGCATACAATACCCTAACAACGTGTAAAGCTTCGTAAAAAAGGATCAGAAAAAGCAACATATGACTACTTGGAAAACTATACAGAAAGAAACGTAAAAGTACAAATAAAGGCATGAAAAACTACATGCAAAGACATGGTGAGCTGCGGAAGGCCACAGTGGAATTACGAAAGCACTGAGAAAACTACCTACAAAAGTATGAACATGCTAACAAAGGCCTGAAAAAATGCAAGCAAACGTAAGAAAAATGCCTGGAAAACAGCATATAGAAGAAAAAAAAAAAAACGTGCGCAAAACTACCTCAGAATCAGGAAAATGAGATACAAGTACAATTCTCCAAGACGTGGAGAACTTCATTGGAAGACGTCATTTAAAAATGAAATAAGAAAACCTGAAAGAAGCAACAAATTAAGACTTGGGAAAGTATTTACTAAAACAAGTAAAACTACTGTGTGAAAAAAGAAATACAGACAAAAGCCACATAAGACACTAAAAAGCCCAAACAAAGACGGAATGCGTGAGAAGAGGCAACAGATATAAGACGACAATCAAAAACACAAACAACCAGGCACAACAAAAAATCTTAATTTCTTGTATTTATTTTTTTTTTTAATATACTCACTTTTCTACCAAGATGGTGACTCTTTTCTTTTTCAGAGACAAAATAACACTGGAAGAAGTAAGATTAAACTAAATACAATGATTTATATTACAACCAACAGAGATTACAAACCATGACCGGGTTAGCTTAGCTTAGCACAACCGGCTACAAACTGGTCCAATGTGTCATCGTAGAAAGAGTCGAAACTTTCGATAGTGAAGAACACAGGCAAGTAGTAAAAAATCCAAGGAACAGACACAATTAAAACGCTGGGTTGCTGCACTGAATATAATATCCTTCACTACGATTCTCTTCACACGGCGTCGGATAAGCAGAGCTTGAAACAGGCCTGAGCTTGAAGCAATTACTCTGACTGGAGAGCAAAGGATTTTGGGAAATGAAGTCCTGACCACTAGAATCTACTTTTTATTATGTATTATTCAAGTAAAACAATATCAAAATGATACCAGTCACAAGTTAGGTTTGTTAAATAAAGAAAACATTGTATTTTTAAGAGAATATTAACGTAATTGAACCAATTTTCTTTTTTTTGGGAATGTTTTTTTTCCTTTTTTCAGAAAAATCATATACGCATTTGTGTAAATATGGTATGTTGGTATTACTTTTCGAAGAAGCATTTCAGCCAATAACTTTCTGAAAAGCCAAAGTGGAAGGCCAAAACAATCTCCTGTGATTTTGTCGTGGTCGTCGCACTCTTAACGTGCCGTTCCGCATTACACGCATGTGCGGCGCCCCCGTGCCATCCCGCCTCACTCAGGTGGGGCAATTTATTAACCTTTGTGGAGCCGTGGGCATCTCGGGGATTGAAGGGACCCTCCCGGCCCTCCGTGTTAATGCAATTTAACCTCACGCCACTGTCACGCCTCGATTCCATTTTAATCACGTTCCACGCCGCATCCGAGAGCGGCCACTTCAACTCAAGCCGACTCTTGTATTACATTTTCTCATCAGTTCCCTGATATTTGATTAGTGTGAGACCACTAGTGTGGTGTGTGTGGCGAGTGTTGGGTGTAGGGCTGCACGATTTTGAGAAAAAAACATAATTGCGAATTTTCTGAAAAATATCGCGATTTTGTTGCGTTTTTCGGTTTTTGCACTTTTAAGCGCATAAAACTAAATATATGAATAAAATATATTGTTACTTTTACAACACAGTTAAATAAACTGCATACAAAGTGATTGAGGTAATGAGATTGTTTGATGCTTTGTGAATAATAAATACAGTAGCTGAACCTACAGTAAATACCAACGAATAAGAATGGGACATAACCATTTAGTCGTTTGTTTTTTAAATTAACAGTCTGAAACACGCAAAAATAAAACATTATCTCTTATTTGAAATTAAATAGGACAATGTTGTCACTGGCAGAACATGAAAAAGTGAACAATCCTTAATAAAACACATTTTAAAGT
>MU204250.1:11877249-11898727 GCA_017309775.1 Paedocypris sp. Pulau Singkep | reverse complement strand
ATCCATCCATCCATCCATCCATCCATCCATCCATCCATCCATCCATCCATCCATCCATCCATCCATCCATCCATCCATCCATCCATCCATCCATCCATCCATCCATCCATCCATCCATCCATCCACCCTCCCACCCACCCACCCACCCAACACGAAAATGTAACGTGTTTGTTTTATTGTTTGTAATTACCATTTTATTTACATCTTTGTTATTTATACCTTTGTCCATGTTGTTGTTCTTACCACTCACATGGTATTAATTAATCAAAGTATTATTTTTACTAACATTTTCTTCACGTTGTTTTTGTCACTTTATTCCGCACTATTTTCTGTCAGACTCTGGCTGTTCGGAAGTTCAGGACTTTCAGTGCCACTTGAATTGGTCCGTGACCTCTTGTTCTTCCGTGACCTTTGTTGACAGGAGCTGATGAGTGTTTAATGAAGAGCTCCACCTTATCAAAACCCAACAGAAAGCTCTGATGGGGAACATCTCCAGAATGTTCAAGTTGTGTTGACTTTAAGAAAGCAAGAGTGATGAATTAGCACGACACTGCGGTGAGAAACGACTTAATCTGTCTGACAGTTTGGGAGGAAAGTAGCGGCGCAGTGTTTGAGAAGGTTATTCCCTGTTCTCTCCGCTCTCGCTCATGCCATTTGTCTCCATCCGTCTACTTACTAGTTTAGTGAAAAGAAGAGCACGCTTTTTAGTTTATTAAACCCTAATTCGAATTTTTCACAATTTCGAAAAAGTTTTTTTTTTTGCCATGCCAGACTCTCTTTTAACCCTCCTTATACTACACTTTTTTTTGTATATACTATTATATACTTTTCCATTTGACCTGATCATGACCATGACCATTTCTTCCTTTCTTTCTTTCTTTCTTTCTTTCTTTTTTTCTTTACTTCTTTCTTTTCTTTTCTTTCTTTCTTTCTCTATTATATTATTAAAATATTTCTTTGTTTTATTTTTATTTTATTTGCAACATGTATGCATTCATTGACAAATGTATCATTTTCACTTATCTAATTATTCTTTTTTCATTTTTTTTGTTTGCAATATCTATGTATTTATTTATATATTTACCATCTTTATTTACATTATTTATTTCCCAGATTTGTTCACGCAAAGCAGCTCACATTGCAACTCTATATGGATAGTAATACACATACTACCCTTGGGAATCGAACCTGTGACCTTTAGTGTCGCTATCAGTAGCTCTTCAGATCTTCGATTTGATCACTTGGGGAAAAATGACCAGATGCCCCACTTGTTCCAAGATTAACAAACCATAGACAAATTCCCGTTTCATGTTCATATCGACCAGCTTATCAGGATTTAAATATTCACAACACTTTTGTGAGAGTGTGTTCGTTTATTTAGTTTTCGCTAAAGACGATTGCCTCTCTCCGCTGGACCCCTCCAAACAAAGCAGCAAACATCAATTCATTTGCCACAAATCTCCCTGTAAAAGAAGCTATTAAGCAGGCAAATTACTTTAAGTTTATATAATTAATTAATAAAGAGAGTGATGAAACTGCGACTTATCAAACAGGCTCAGCTCCCATTAAAGCGAGCTCTCACCAGGCTAGCTTATTACATTTAGTCCCGAAACAGTGTTTACACCGATGAGGAGAGAGCAATAGAAATGCAGAAGTACTGAGTGGGGAAAAAAACGGGGGAAAATAAAAAAAAAACAAATGAGTTTTTTCATAATTAGAAGCAATTAGGAGCTTTTAATCCAGCAGAGGGAGGGTGGGAGTGGTGTGGCGAGCTGTGGAGTTCACGAGGGAGAGAGGAATGGATGCCAGCATCTTCTCTTGGAAATTGCTTTGCTCTCCTCCTGACCCGAAGTTAACCGCACTGTCCGGAAGGGTCGGCCTATCATTTCGGGACAGTGGAGTTGTGTGATGTTATTCTTAGCTAGGCCATTTAAGTTCACTCTTACACTAGATGTTTACTACACGTTATATATGATGCTCAACATTATGGGGGGGATTAAAAGTTTATGGAGCACTAATCCGATGGATTTGTCTGATTAGCACAAAAAAAAAATCTTTTTTTTTTATTTGTTTGCTTTAATTTATTATTTATTTAATGTGTTTATATTCTATTTGTTTGTATTTTATTTATTTAATAGTGTGTTTCTTAACTTACGTTTTGCAGTTCTTTTGACCAATTGCTACTCATTGCATTTTGTAAGTATTTAAAAATTCACTTCAGTCTTTTTCTACGGCCTTTCGCAACTTTTTTCTCATGTGGCGGAAATTAAAAATAGGGAAAAAAAAATAATAATAATAATAATAATAATTTGTCCACCTCTACTTCATCCTATATTTGGTGTAACACTTTGTACATTTTTTTTCAGACATTCCTCTGCACTTAATATTTGTTTTTTAGTTTTTTTTTCTCCTTCTCGACTGTACTACCTGTAAACGGGAACAACTGTGTGCTGTATTGATGAGAAAAAATGGCCTAAGAGATCATTTATTTGTGTTAAACTGGTAAACTTGTGGTAGTAAGTTGGACTTGTGTCCGAAAAGTTGCAAGTTCAAATCCACCTAATCTTACTTGCTCACAAAATATACAAAAACAACCCAATTCTTTTCATGAACTTTGCACAAAAATATACAAAGAGTTCTGTTGTTCTAGTCTCGGGCTGCAGCAACTTCTTGAAAAGTCCAAAAGAGTGAAGTTTCAGTGACTCCTGCATATAGTGGGGATCTTATTATCCTCCGCTGCTAATCTGGGCATTTGATGCTGGAGGCAGATGCCTTCCTCTGATATGAAGTGGATTAAGTTCAGCGTCTAATAGCCAATTTTAATGTTGTGTCTCGCGCAGACTGCCAGCCCCCCTCTCTGCCCCCGACCGCTTTATCCGCCTTTCTTCCTCTCACCTAATTGAGCTTTCGAGTGAACAATTTCGCTCTCACAAATAGTCTCATCCTTGCAGCCTAAGAGTGTAGTTTAGACTTTCATCAGAGCAGAATTTTATAATTAGAGTCCAAACTTGAGGGAAGGCTGCGTTTGAGCAAAAGAAGAGTGGTCACGAGGCACCGAAGCGAGAGCGCGGAGTAAGAAAAGGAATTTTATCTGTCCAGACAGTGGGATATTTTTAGCATCGGACTGATGTCATTTTTAGCGCGGCTGGTCCTCAGAGAACAGACGTGTCTTAGACGCGTATTAGTTTTATTTGATGGAGACGTAAAGTCAAAGGTGTTTATTTAAACCACTCTCTGGGTATTAGAATTGACTATACACACTCCAAGGAAGGTGGACAGCTCGTTTTTAGACTGTTCGTCTGATTGGTTCTATTGGCTATGCTGGGGACATACTTTTTACTTTGGTGTGGACCATCTGTCAAGGTTGTGTGTACTCCTCTGGTGGAGCAAAGGATCAGAGCAAATTCTACTGAAGGGTCTCTTTTCTGTCGCTTTTTTCTCTGAATTGTCTCCGAATGATGGTGTTCTCTGCATGTCCTGCGGGGGGAGACACTGAGCACCTGTGGTTGGAGGGACTAAGTCTCTAGACTGGCTAGGGAAGGTCTCTGATTTTCCTCGGATGAGCTGGAGGAGTAAATGTTGAGAGAGAGGAAAGTCTGAACAGACAGAGGAGTTGGTGCCGTGACCCGGCCACCCGTTTGGTTCCACTGCCTTTAAAGGATGGATGAAAACAAGAGAATAGTTTATTCCTCTTTTGCTCAAAAAAGCACTTTTGCCTGCAGTGCGCGTTGATGCCTCATTTTGTAGCGTTTCCAGTTTAGTTCTCGTTTGAGATGTTCCACGCAATCAGCAAATGACCTCAGTCAGTGTTTGGCTTAACACTTGCTTAGCTTGGGAGAAAGGCACTGTGAAAACGAACCCAAAATAATCTAATTGGTCCAAGGCCTAGAGGAAATGTGTGAACACGAGGTGTGAATACACACTTATTCATCCCAAAACCTTGGGATGTTTGGAACGCTGGATACATTAGGATTGGTTTCCAGGGAAATTGATGTTTCATGGTACCAATAACACACACAATGGCACACACAATATTTCCAGAAACATATTCGGACTTCGAGTGACTTTAGGAACTACAAACTCTACATAGATGGCCACGTCCGGGTCTTTAACTTGGGGTCTTCTTGTGAGGGTCTTTCTTACTGTTAGTACCCACTACACCACCAGTTTTCATCAATTTAATTCAATATTTTAAAATAATGTATGTATTATTTTGGCCTCCAATCCATCAGGACTTGAAACAGGACACAATGATAGACAGCGGTTTAACATTTCAAAATAAAAGAATTTGACCTTTGAAAGAATGAAAAGGGTTTGGAGGAGCATTAATAATGAGGAAGAGTTCAACCGAGCCACATTACAGGAAGTGAGGAGAGATATTGAAGAGATAAATACAATGATCTGACGCCACTGCTGAGTGAAAAGGAAAACGCTCTCTCCATCACACACTAATAGTTTAAAGTGGATTGACACAAGGACAATCGTATGGTTTATATAAATACCCGTGTTCCGGTCTTTGCTTGACTATAAGCAGGTTCTCAACGTTTTCCTCTTGTGTGCCGGATCAGATTTTCTTTGGGCATCGGAATGTTATTTCTTTTTTCTCCAAGCCGGCTCCTCAGGATTCGACAGCAGTCACACGTTCAACAACACAATGAGTCCAACGCATTAGCATTCAAACTAAACAAGAAGTGTATCCCACGTGAAAGCCATTATTTCTCATCTCCGAGGGGTTTCTCCGCTGCAAAAACAATGGTACTATTTATCTAATGTCCAGCTCTGGCTGTGAAGAGTGTGCAGGGCAAGTTTGTTCTGAAATGTTTTTTGCTTTTTCGCACTGTTGGAAAAATCTGAAATGGATATGTGATCTTACAGGGCAATGCACACAAAGCTGAAACTAGAGTTTTCATCAAGGGTCCATTTGTTCTGTTTTTCTTGATCTGTGAATTTCTTTACCCAACTAGACTTCCTCAAAACAACTGTAGGAATTATGAGGATGCATTGCATGACTATGACAAGGCTAGATAGACATGGACTAACCAGATGTATTTGTGGGAGATCTTAAAGCTCCAGAACTTTGAGGAATTTTCAAGGATATTGCTCAAGGACACTCAAGTTGTAGAACCTACCGGACCAGGATTCAAACTGGTGTCTTTCAGCTCCTCCAAAACAATATGGCGGCAACAGGATAAGAACTTTCATATTTTTTTCATATTAGCAAGCCAAAAGGTCATAATGGCTAGGACAAAAAAAAACCTCATTAGAGATGACGAGACCCTTCATTGGCCTCATTAAAGTTGAGGAACAGCTAAACACAGGTCCTAGTGGTCTTAATTCTCTAGTCGCCTGCGTTGGTGAATTATGAAAACTAGGATATGTCTTCTCTTCAGTCTCTCATCGTTTTTTTGTTGACTCTTCAACACGCTTGTCGACTCATCTGTGTAGACAACAGTGGAATCAGTGGAATTCTGTGCAATCAGATCAGCCAAATGGAGGAGAGCAGGCAGCACGTTGGACTGAGACGACACTGGTTATTAATTCTAATGAAGCCACTCGATTCCGCACAGGCTTAATCCTGCACTAATCACGGCACGAGGCATTTCCATAATCTCATCAATTCCAGCACACTCGAATTACACCTTGTGCTAGTGAGCGATGGCGTCTTGTGATTTATCTAATAACAGCTCATTTACTGGTGCTGTACACAGATCGTCATTTGATTCGGTGAGAGGAAACGCCCGCGGACATTTGTGGCATCCCGTGCCTCGTCCTTGACTGTAATGAGGAGAAAGCAAGGTTCTTATTTGCTTCGGAGTTTGATGGAGAACGCATTAAATGACAGCCCCGAGTCAGAATATCTCCGGTCATGCCGAGATTCCTGTCACATTTCAGATTTTTGAATAGCAAGGTCACAACTTTCAAAGTTTGATCAGCTTGGAGAAAACAAGTAGACAGACATGGATGGGGAGCCGTGTGCGAGCGACTAAACACACCGGACTAGGGTCACGTGGCTAATTTGGATTGAGATTTGGCCAGGAACAGGGGATATTCAGAAATGACATCGATTTAAACTCATCTAGCCGTGATGGAGACTCCAGCCTGGAGCACCAGTGAAAGGCCGAGCGAGGATCTTCCCGATGGAAATTACCATCGTTCAGGGAAGGAGTCGTCTAGTATTGATGACCTACTTTGATCATGCGAAACTAAGCATAAAAATATACCAGCGGCACATGTTGCAATGGCTTGGCAATTTCCTAAACCATATTAGAAGTGGGACTCAACTGCGTTTGGACGTTGAAGCTGGGCAGTGTGATTTCAGGTCCAATTTCTCAGATAATTCCCAAATAGTGAATTACCTCTACATCTTCTATAGTGGTCCTCAACACTTGACCGTGCTGTGCTGAGTGACCATTGGCGAACGGACATTTCTTGATTCTGTTGATGCTTTAGCTGATTTTCTTCGTCTGTAACGGACAGAAGAACTAATTCCAATGGAATATTGGTCTTGAGAGGTACACAAATGTTTATGCTGATCTTCTCAACTCCCCAACTCAAGTACGGAATGCTAAGGCTTCAATGCCGCTAGCTTATTAGCAAATTTTAACCAAAAGAAAGTCATTCCACTTAGTGGCTTAGTGGGTGGCACTGTTGCCCCACAACAAGTTGGATCTTTAGACACTCAAGTTCTAGTCAATTAGGCTTCTTTCTGCGTGGAGTTTGCATGTTCTCCTCAAGTTTCCGTGGGTTTCCTCTGGTTCTCCGGTTTGCTCCCACACTCCAAAAACAAGGTCATGCTGAGTTTAGAAAATTGATCATAGCTGTGGCAGCATGAATGTGTTAGTCCTGTTTTTTTGATTAGTTGGGCAATGAATCCAAGGTGTGTCCCACTTCTAGTCCACAGTTGCTATGATTGGCCTCTGCTCCTCGTGACCCAAAGATGGAAAAGTGGTTTGGAAAATGAACAAAAGTCGTTTTCTCCAGCTTTTCTACTGGGTTTTTCACATCATAATGCTAAACGTTTTTCCGACTCCACTTGATATTTGTTCTCTTGTTAGAAACACGTTGTGTTTGTTTACTCGGTATCTGCACTTTATCCTTTCTTTATTTTTTCCCTCCTTAACCTCCTCGCACGCTGCTGCTTTTTCTGAATTAGCAGTGGGAGGAGGGTGAAGTCGAAAAATGCCTCTGTATTCCATTACTGATTCTGTTTCAACATAAGCTCCCTTTCAAGCCCCATGAAGGGGCGTCCGAGCCCGTTGTTCGGATTCGCCTGGAATGGGTTCGAGAGATTAAAGGCTCCTTCTGCGTCGGCTCGGTTTGATATTACCATCGCAGTTTTGTTTGCTCGAGTCTTTTCTGGCAATTATCATCGGCGCTTTTCTCCCGCCGTTGCCAGCGCGGCGTCTTCAGGGCGTCCACATGTCCAGAGCCGCGGGTTCCGATGAAACCGTTGATTCGCCCGTAGTTTGATGGAAGCTGCTTCTGACGTTTAATGTGATGAGATGGTAGTCGCGATCCGCACTTTTATTTTGTTTTTCATCTGGCCCCGTGTCAGTGTTTAAAGGTGAGTGTGCTGAACTTTGGCCTCATTAAATTTGAAATGCCACAAACTTAATTCACTTGGTACTGAGCGAGTGAGCGACATGTGAAGACTTCCTGAAGTTTGGCTCGGCTGGTCTGATGGTCTAGTCTCTGGTGTATCAGTGTGTTTGTGATGCCTCGGTTCACAACACAGCGGGTTCAAAGAAATGATATAAACGGGCAAATCTGAGAAAGAATGAGAGAATCCACCAAATCAATGTGAAATAACTGCTTCTCTCTCTCTCTCTCTCTCTCTCTCTCTCTCTCTCTTTCTCTTTCCATATTTCTTTTTTCTTGCTCTCTCTCTCTCTCTTTATCCCTCTTTCAGTTTTTTTTCTTCCTCTCTTTCTCCCACTTTCCGTTGTTTTCACTGTTTTCCTGCTCTCTGTCTCTTTCTTCCTCTCTCTCTCTCTCTCTCTCTCTCTCTCTCTCTCTCTCTCTCTCTCTCTCTCTCTGGTTTCTTGCTTTCTCTCAGTTCTTTTACTCTCTCCCTTTTTCTCACTTATTTTCATCATATTTTTCTCTCTCACTCCCTCTTGCTCTCCTTCCCTCCCTCACTCACTCACTTTTTGCTCTCTCATGAAGTTGTCCCCGTCTTTAAAATGTTCTTTCTTTTTTCTTTCCTTTTCTCTCTCACTACCCTTGTTTGTCTCACTATTTATCACTTATTCCTCTTTTCCCATCTTTTTTCTATGTATTCGTCACAACTCAATCTTGCAGTCTTTCATTCTCTCTCTTTTCTTCACTCCTTCTCTTTCTTTTGCTCTCTCTCTATCTCTCTATATTTACTTTACATTTACTTTACAGTCATTTGGCAGACGCTTTTATCCAAAGCGACTTACATTTCATTACAATTGTTACAATTCAACAATTCCTGCTCTCCCTGGGAATCGAACCCATGATCCAGTGTTTTTTAAACACTAGCGCTCTACAGACTGAGCTACTATATCCCTCTTTTTGTTCTCTTTTTCTCTTTTGCTCTCTCTCTCTCTCTCTCTCTCTCTCTTTATTTATCTCACTTATTTTTCTCTTTTCTTTATTTCTTTCTTGTTAGCCTTGTTTGTGTCACTTTTTTTTTTCATCTTCTTTTTTTCCATTTATTCATCTCAACTCCATCTTAGTCATTCTCTCTCTCTTTCCATCACTCCCTCTTCCCTACGCTCTCTCTCTCTCTCTCTCTCTCTCTCTCTCTCGCTCGCTCTCTCTCTCTCTCTCTCTCTCTCTCTCTCTCTGCATTGACTCAATGAATGAAGAAGAACGGTGCGTGTTGTGCAGGGATGCGTAAAGCAGCTTGCTACAAATGCGAGACAGATCCAGACTGTAAATAGATCAAGAGGAAGACACGAGCCACAAGGACCGTGAACCTGCCGTGGAGCTTGACAGCTTCAGTAAATAAAGCCCAGATAACCCGTCTCCTGGTGTGTTTGTGGGTGGATGTGTGGAGACGCACGTGGCCTGTTTCACCGCCAAACCCGCTCCAGTCATGTGACGTTGACGGAAAGGCTAAAGGTCGAGCTTTTACT
The DNA here is from genome assembly GCA_017309775.1 of Paedocypris sp. Pulau Singkep. NCBI lineage: Eukaryota > Metazoa > Chordata > Actinopteri > Cypriniformes > Paedocypris > Paedocypris sp. Pulau Singkep. The sequence continues at coordinate 11,889,623 of MU204250.1, read as the reverse complement.
GGTCCAGCAGAAGAACATTCAAAGTCAGCTTTATCGACAACTCTGCCGTACATACTGGACGTACAAAGTCGAAATTGCGTTTTTCTACTTGTCCCGACATATAAACAACAATTTTAAAAATGCACAACGTTCAAAAGGTACAAAAAAGCGTACAGAGTGCAGAGTAAAACAGCCACGCCCCTTAAACAAAGGGGCGTGGCTAATTAATTATCAGCAGATTAATTCACTCTTAATTCAGTGAATTAGTTTATATTACCAGTAATTCGTTCATGAGACAGAAATCTTGTCTTTTACCATAAGTTTTATCTTAAGTTTTTACCTAGCAACTAAATACTTGTTTTTGCTAGGAAAAAACACTCTTGTTGGTTCTAGTTTAAAAATGAGCAAAAAGCGTATGTTGATATTCAATAATATTTGTGTTTAAAAAGATCTATTTTTAAAAAGAAGTTGTATTATAATATAAAAATAACATATACAAGTGTAGAAAGAGATTAAGGCACGTTAAAGCAAATGCACAAGTATTAATACAATATAATTGGTGCATATAATGTTTTAATTATGCATTTTGATCTGTAATTGTGTATATTTATAATTTATTTATTTAAATATAATTTAAATGATAACACTACCATAACACAATAACACTACTACTACTACTACTGCGACTACTAATAATCAGAATAGTGAAAATACATTACATTTATCGCAACTAATATTAAGAAATAAAACATTATTTCTAAATACAAATTTAATAACAGTAAACTCTTGGCCTGACTATAATAGAGAAGGATAGTATTCCCAAAGCTTGAGAAGTGTCTTCTGCTCTTCAGCTTGACATGGTTGATACATGGATGTAAAATATAAGATATAAAATGATCGGGTCCCTTAATAATCTAAATAGCACACAATGACATCATGATCACGGGTTTAGAATGAACTGGTTGCCTACATCACGACACTATTGATGAATTCTGATGCCAAGTGACTTCTGGAAAGACAAGTGACGTCTTTTGATCCTCGAGGTCTCGTCTGTATAGTTTAATGCATTCTGGCTTTAAAGGCGACCACGGATCCAGTCAGATCACAGAATCGCCACTTTTTCTCTTCCACTCTCGTTCGCCATTGGTCAATCGGCGCTTTTAAAGAGTCCCGCACTTATCTTGTGATCAGAAGCTCCTCGCATCTCAAGCATCTGTCCATCAGTCTGGCTTGAATAGTTTCCTGAGCGGAGTCAATAGCTGCATTTCCTGGCGCTGGACCGCGTGACCCGCGGGTTTGATCGTAAAGGCCGCGCTGTAATTTGATGTTGTTTATAGATTTGTTTACCTCAGACTGTGTTTCACGCTGGAAAGTCTCCATCGCCGTGATTCGCTGTGCTCGTTTAGCCTTTCTTAGTGGGATTGAATAGTTATATTGTTTTTATATTTGTAAGATTGTATTAAGGAATACATTAGTCTGTTATCAAATTTTCTTTTGTAATTTATTTGGTAAATTTGATCTATTTGTCTGTCTGTCTCTGTCTCTCTCTCTCTCTCTCTCTCTCTCTCTCTCTCTCTCTCTCTCTCTATATATATATATATATATATATATATATTTCTAAAACTATATCTATCTATCGGCCTACCATTAGTCGTCATTGCTTTCTCTTTAAAAGCTAAAACTCATTTTACTTTATGTATCCTCACTCTCCCATTTCAACTGTTTATTTCTCAATCTCTCGTTTTCTATCTCTCTTTCTCACTCCTTCTGACTCTCTCGCTCTCCTTCTCCATCTCCCTCTTCTTTTCTTCTTCTCTATCTTTCTCTTCCTTGCTCCACCCCATTTTCTTTCAACGGAATATATTCATTCTTATTCTATCTGTTTTCTAACAAGAAATACATCAATTTAAAGGAAATATATTATATAATATATAATATATTTAATTCAAAGGAAACTAAATCTTATATTAGATACTACTTATTCTACTACTACTACTACTACTACTACTACTACTACTACTACTACTACTACTACTGCTACTACTACTACTACTACTACTACTACTACTACTACTACTAATAATAATAATAATAATAATAATAATAATAATAATCAGAATAATAATAATGATAATGATAAAAAAAAAAATCATAATAACAAAATTATATTTGTAGAAAGAGACATTTTTATTAAAAAATGTTTTTTTTTCCTGGACACATTTTGTTTTGGATATAATTTCTGAACCAAACAGAAAGAGAGGGAAAAAAAAAAACAATTTTCTTCATATTTTGTGTGTGTGTGTGTGTGTGTGTGTGTGTGTGTGGGTGGCGTATTCTGATAATCACCTGTAGTCTACAGTAAATGTAGTTTGAGCTTTACAGACGAGATGGCAGCTTATAAAAGGTTTTCAAGACCCGGTGAGGCTGTGATCACCCAATAAACTATATATATATATATATATATATATATATATATATATATATATATATATATATATATATGTACATTCATGGAAATGCTGATTCCTTATCACGTCCGAGCTTCACGCTGCTAACACAGCACACACTCCCCAGTCGAACCTGTGGGAACGTTTCTCCACAGCAACCACCCAACACCTTCTCACTCCAGCCGCCGTCATTACTGCTCATTACGCTCCAATAGTCTGTTCTCCACAGCCAAGCAGAGAAGAGCCGACTCTGTCAGACGCAGCGGATTGTGTCCTGCTGTGTTGGTAGGCAGATCTCAGTGTTCCCTCACAATTACAGTCTGGATGCTCTTCCTGTTTAACAATAGCTTTTTTTTCAGTCTCTAAATGGGATTTCATTGGACCAATATTGGTCATTTATGATGGAGAATAGATCTCTGTAGGGTTTTAGAGATCACGTAAAGCTTAGTCCGAGTCTGTTAGCCAGAAGATTGAGCAAAAGAAAGACTTTTTGGTCGTCATAAGCCTCTTCTCAAGAAGAGACGTGTCAGGATGCCAATCACTGGCTCTCCTGCCTATTACGTTGGGTTCGTTGGTCCACTTGTTCAGTCATCACTGTTTTGTTGGACCAATTTGGCACTGGTATGTCTTATGGGGCTGAACTGGTCTGTGAAGAGCATCCTAAGCCGTTCCACGAAGGCATGAAGGGGATGGATAGCCAGAAGATTGAGTAATAGAAAGACTTAACTTTTTTACCATTACAAGCTTTTGAACCATGGCCATTCCATGAACGGTCATGAAGGCATGAAGATGTTCTATAACGTACTAGGGTGGCAATCACTGGCTCTTCTGCCTGTTGCGTTGGGTTTGTTGGTCCACTTGGTCAGTCATCACTGTTTTGTTGGACCAATTTGGCGCTGGTATGTCGTAAGGGGCTGAAATGGTCCGTGTACTTAAAGCTTAGTCCGGGTCGGTTAGCTAGAAGATCGAGCAATATAAAGACTTTTTGACCATCTTAAGCCGTCCCATGAAGGATCATAAAGGCATGATGGAGATGCTCTGAAAAGTACTACACTGGCTCTCCTGCCTATTGCGTTGGGTTTTGTTGGTGCAAGTTGTATGGGGCTGAATTTGTCTGTGTAGGGTTTTGAGACGTCAGTTAAAGTTTAGTCAGAAAAGAGCAGTCAAAAAATTATCAAACCTCATTCTTGGCAGGCGTAAGATTCAGAACCAGGGTCATTCCATGAAGGCAAACCGGAAGATGGTCCTCTACCTGGAAAAGTCAATCAATGGCCAGTGTTGGACTTTTTGCTGTATAGGAGAGAGGTAATGTGTATGATTTGGAAAGATTGTGAGACACTTTGACAGCAAGAAGATGGAACAATATAAAGATGTTGAGGAGTTTTGCTGCCAATCCTCTGAAGGTCCAAGAAACCAGATCTTTCTGGTCTTTCCACCACTTAAGCTGGGTTTGTTGGGTAAATTGATCAACTGAAACTGATTTTCTTGGTTTATGTAGTTTCTAACATGTGTTTTCCCCTTCTTTGTTCCGTCCTTGTCTTATACTTGGTTCTCAAAGTGCTTGGTTGATCAGTCCAACATGCTTTAGTTCATTCGGGTTGGACCGGATGAATCTGAGCCTGACTCACACGTGATGTACTCACTGTGTAAAGCTTCCAAACTACAGTGGTCATAATTTACATCGGAAAGTTCAATCAAATTTGCAGACAAAGAGTGCAGAATCTCATCTGATTTTTGGTAAAACTTCCTTCTCATTCTGGGCAGAGAGGTAAAAGACCAATGTTGCTGTGCGTCTACAGAGGCAAGAAAATAAATAAATAAAATACTATACACATTATTTAAGTAATACACGATGATACGAGATCAAAGTGACTCCATCCGAACAAATCCAAAGCACCTGGTAAAACGTGGACCCGGATCAACCTGAAACCCGGATCGGATTACCAACTTCTAGTTTAAGTTTCGCTACTGAGCTCGACTACTTGAATAATGTCAACTCTAAACATTCTTCCGCAACCTCCGTGAACTTGGCCCCCACCCAACGCCAAAAAATGCGAGTCGCATTCGTTTGTGCTTTGTTTGAGAATTTCTCTGGGACTGGTTGATGTCAGAAATAATTTTAATGTCACAAACCAAAGAAGCACAAACGAATGACATCATTTTGTTTATTTTTCGATAGTTTGAGAATTTCTCTGGGACTGGTTGAAATCAGGAATAATTGTGATATCACAAACCGAAGAAGCACCAACGAAAATCTTTGCAGCACAAACGACCACAAACAAAGCACAAACGAACCAGACCGTTTCCGTTCATTTTGGAGATATCTGGGAGGCTGAGTGACCTTAGATGACCTATAAAATATTGTTTAATATCTGAAAAACCATAAAAGCACAAACAAAACGTTTTGCAGCACAAACTAAGCAAAAACGAATGCGACTATTTTCACATTTTTTGGCGTTGGGTGGGGGGCCAAGTTCACTGAGGTTCTTCCGCATTGTCATCAGTGTTTTTTATACTAGAGACCCCAGTGTGTGTGTGTGGGATCTAGAAAAACCGCACATGTGCTCTATGTACCACATTCCCAGTTGGTACGTAGCTGTTGGCCATCGGAATATAGATCCATAGTACTCATGTTTGAATTCCATCGCCTGCTCGTGGTGGGATTCCGCAGACTCACAATTACATCATTCAGACCTGCTTTGGGTTTAATTTCAGCCGATATGACCCTCCTCGCCTAACAAGCGCTGGCTTGGAAGTGGGTAAAGACGGATTGTTATTTTATTTATTTGTGTTTTCCGATTGTTATCCTTCAGGCAAACCTTGACATTTGCACGCGCACCATGTGAAGTATTTCTAAAGGCTTCTTCGCACCAGGGCCGACAAATTGGATCAACTTATTGGCTAACCTTCAGAATAGAAAGAACACCACCTAGCCACATGATTCTTTATTATTATTTTTATATATAAATATATATATGCTATTTTTTTTGCTCCTCTGTTTTTGTTCTTCGGCCAGTCTTTTTTTTTTTTTGTTCTCACTTCCAATCATTCTTTGTTTTCCTGCTCCGCTTCAGATGGCGTTCAGTGTTAACAAAGCCTTCCATCTTGTCCAGTATCAATATAGATCCTCAGAGGATGGAGATGCTGCTCCGTCAGGCCATCCAGTCCTTGACTACGTCCGGTCAGAAAGGCACAAGTGTCCACACAAGCTGTTGGATATATAGCTAAGTTAACTGAAAGTTGAGTTCTGGAACCTTCAGGCCTGGTATTCAATCCCGTGACCTTCTGAGAATAAGTCCATCTCTCTAACCATTAAGCCACAGAAGCCACATCAGTTAAGTCAAGTTCAAGTTTGTATTTAATGATCAGAGTCCATCTCTTTGCATCTGACTGCTGATTGGTTAAGAAAGCGGTATCCAGAGGTCATTTCTCTAAGACCACCGGCCAATCAGCAGCCCAGAAGACTGACTCTTCCCACACTCTCTGTGCTCTGTGATGGCCAGAGGAGACCCTGGTCTGCGGTTTATGCTTTAATAATACTGCTCTGCGTATTATTCACACCGTTTTAGAGGATTTTACGGCGTGGTATATTTTCCCTGGCTCGCGTTGGCTTGTCTGTGTTTAATCGGTGTGATCTGTGCTTTCACAAACTATCATGTGCAAAGCCGCAATTTCAATACCAGCCGACAACTTTTATCTGCGGATGCTTTCATTTCACGTAAAAGTACAAATGTGGCTCTTTGAAAATTATGCAAAGCAAATACTATTATCAGCTACACGTTTTGAGAGAGGTAGGGAGAGAGAGAGAGAGAGCCAGAGAGAGAGCCAGAGAGAGAGAGAGAGAGAGAGAGAGAGAGAGAGAGAGAGAGAGAGAGAGAGAGGGAGAGAGAGAGAGAGAGAGAGAGAGAGAGAGAGAGAGAGAGAGAGAGAGAGAGAGAGAGAGAGAGAGAGAGAGAGAGAGAGAGAGAGAGAGAGAGAGAGAGAGAGAGGGTGGGATTAGGGAGGGTAATAGATAGAGATGGAGAGATAGAACCAGATATTTAAATTGAATGAGTGAGAGAGGTTTACCAAAAAAGAGATATACGTATGTGGATCTGTGACAGAGAAGAATATTTGGAGACAAGGATATTTATAATATGAAAAAGTGAGAAAACATTGGATAAAAGTTTATAATCGTTTAAGAAAGAGAGTGAGCATGGTAAAGTGTTATTGTGAGACTGTGCTTAAGAGTGAGTGATGGATAAAGAGAAAGGGAGAGGAAAACGGAGTGATATAGATACAAAATGAGAGTGATAAAGCTCGATAAATCTCGAAAAAGAGAGAAGGAGAGGGAAAGAGAGAGAGACGGGGGGGGGGGCAGAATGAGAGAGCGTGAGAGATTAGCAGATAGAACAAGATGTGTGTAGAGATTTAGAAAAAAAGAGTGGGATAGATAGACAAATTTAGGGAGTTTAGAGTAATAGAAGGAGATAAAGAAATTTAGAGTATGATAGAGTGATAGTTTAAAGAAACAAAGAGATGGAACGTTGTAAAGGGATATAGACAAGAAGAGGTAGATGGAGTGATAAAAATTGAGAGAGAGAGAGAGAGAGAGAGAGAGAGAGCATGCGGGAGAGAAATAGGGAAAATTGAAAGAGAGATTCAGAAAGAACATAAGGCTTTGAGAGAATGAGAGAGAAAGAGAGAAACAGAGAGAAAGCGAAATAGAGACAAAACGATAGAGGATAAAAGCGAGAGAGCGAAAGCGGGAGAAAGAAAGTGTGAGAGAGAGGGAGGGATAGAGAGAGAGAAAAAGTGAGAGAGAGGGAGGGATAGAGAGAGAGTGAGAGTGTGTGTGTGTGTGAGAGAGAGAGAGAGAGAGAAAGAGAAAGAGAGAGAGAGAGAGAGAGAGAGAGAGCACAAGAAAGCGAGTGAGAGAGAGAAAAGGAGAGAGAGAGACATGTCTTTGTAGAAGCCCTGTAGTGTGTAGGGCGTGGCTAATATAACATCTCATCGCATGTTTTCTTTTCTTTTCTTCTCCCGGTTGGATGGATCTTGTCTTTCTCGGCAGCAGAGGTGACTGTACAACAACACGTGGTGACTTGAGGAGGCTGAAGAGTCTCTGGCTCTCAGATTGAAACTATTAGTTAGCGTCTCAGGCTGTGGCCTTTTGTCCTGCTTGTTCTCTGTGGGCCGCCAGTAGAAGGCAAGGTGAGGTTTGGGGCGTCTCTCCCTGACCTTTGACCCCGAGCGTTTCTTGAACATCTCTCGGCACATCAAGCGTTCCTCGCAGGCTGCGGGACGCCCCGTCAGACTCGCTCTCATTCACTCTTGCCTTTGTTTTTCTTGGAGAAGATGGTAATTGAATACGATAGAGAAGGAGGTAGGGATAAAATGAATGTAGGACAAAAAATGTACGTAGGACGATTTTTGCAGGGAGATTTTTTGTGATTTTTACAATGTAAACCTTTCTTGTGAAAAAAAAAATGTAATTTCTTTTTTTTTTAATTCATTTTTTCTTTATTTATTTTTTATATTATTTTTTTTTTCTCGAATTGCATATTTAACAACACATTATACATTTGTAAATCTAAGCTTTAATCTTCAAATTCTAATTTAACTTTGCACGCCGAAACGCACGTTTCTTTGATATTATGTTAAACTTTGAAATTATGCTGTGAAATTCCTTTTCAGATTTTCAAAATCAATATTATTATGCTTTTATACCGTAACTGACATTGCAAGATTCAAACTGTTACACTAATCTTTTTCAGTTTTACAGATGTTAGACTTATCTGCAATTAACTAAAATGCCTTTTAATTAGTTTAGTTTAATTTGTTTTGGAGTTGTTGAGGAAGTTTTGTTGTAGTTTTTTATATTCTGAAGTTTTTTTATATTCTGGCCGCATATATATTTTTTTTAACAAAGTTAACAAAGGAAAAACTAAGTAAAAACAAAAACACTGCCGATTGTAGATTTTTTTTTTTTTTTTAGACCTTTTTAGAAAAAATAAAAAGTAATAAAATAAAAGAAACTTCATTGAATGAGAAGTAAACAATTTAAATTATAAATAAATATGCATCGAACAAATCATTGATCTCCTAATTATTTCTCCCTGTAGTTTCATTTTGATTGTGGTTAGGCTTAATTTTAAATATAAATTTTAATTAAAAAAAAAATAATAATTTTAATATAAAAAAGTAACGAGTTGAAAGTACAGATATTTACTGCTGCAAAATGTACAATTCTCATTGTTGGGACAAATAAAGGGTTTCTTTCTACTTCTACTTCTTCTTCTTCTTCTTCTTCTTCTTCTTCTTCTTCTTCTTTTTCTCCTTCTCCTTCTCTTTCTCCTTCTCCTTCTCCTTCTCCTTCTCGTTCTACTTCTCGTTCTACTTCTTCTTTTTCTTGCGTAAAAACAATTACTCTAACAAAGTATAAATAAGCCCAAATTCTACTCAAGTAAAGTAAGGAAGTAGTTCTCTGAGTCAGATGATTCCAGGCAGAGCGCTCTCCCGTCCCGTCTGCTGCCTCTCAGGGACAGTGATGGAGTCTCCAGCTCCTGGGTGAATCCTTCCCGCCCGGAAGCGAACATGTGGTGGTGTTTAGCTTGCTAATGCTCAAGGCTCGGGCCGCCTGAGGGAGACTCATCACCCCGACAGAAGGAACCAGGTCCAGCAAACACTCTCCACGCCCAAATGTGGAGAACTTTGGGGAATCAGTGGCTCCCACCTGCGTCCAAGATCCACAGAACATTCCTGTTGTTCTGTTCTCGTCTTACCGCCTTTCGCAATCCAACTCCGACTCCTACGATAACATTTGGCGTGTCGTTAAAGTGGAACGCTGTTTTCTCGTCTCCTCCGCACACGTGTTCGCCATTACACCGAATATTTATCCAACTTTGAGATTCCACCTTTTTTTCTGCGCTCTTGTGTGTTGTGCTTGCGCTTTACTGGAGCGTGACGATAGAGACACCCTTCACATGCTGTTAGTGATGGAAACCATCTGTCTAACTGAGCGGGATTGTTTCATTATGGGCTGGTTTTATCAATGCCCGGCTTTTACACAACCTATCCGGAGTCATCATCTACCTTTTTATGGTGTCTATGAAAAAGTAACGGGCCATCTGGAGCCAGCTCATGTTCTCTCTGTAGGTCACTTAGTCAAGCGCTACTTTCAAAATAAAGCACATTTGCTTTAAAAATGTTTGCTGTTTTATGTCCGTGTAGCTGTGCAACTTTTCGGTACTTTCTAGTGACTCACACGTCATTGGTTGTTTTTTTTTTTTGCATGTTTCTCTGTGTAAGTACTTGAGTCACTTTACAAGTTACTTTTTTTGGCTACTTTGTGCTAAGTATCAAAAATATAAGCAACTTTGACTCTACTTGACTACATTTTTGATTGAGTGTCTGTACTTTTTACTCCACTACATTTGAATGGACACTTGCTGCTACTCGTTACCTTGTGATCGCCATCTGCAGGATGCTGAAGATACTGGATGCTGTTTATGACGTGAACACGAATCAGCGCTTGCACTTTTTTGCACATTTGAGTTTGACTGAGACTGACTTTTGGTTCTTTTTTAGTATATTTTGTTCTGCCGTTTTGAAACATCGAGGTGTTACATTTCATTTCTATATCAGGAAATAAAACTGTCATTCTTCATAAGCTGGGACATGTTCTTCAGATGGGGCTTTAAATAAGCTGCTGGTGAAGTGATGCTCATCTTCCATTGGTGTGTATTTTTATTCGCCTGTTTTGTGGCGTGTGAGCAGTCTTGTAAAATACTTGAGTGAATCCACTTTGTTACTTTTTTTGGCTTTGTAAGTATTTTTGGCTACTTTGTACTTGTACTGAGTATCAAAAATATAAGCAACTTTTACTCTCTACTTGACTACATTTATGATTGAGTATCTGTACTCTTTACTCCACTACATTTGAATTGACACCTGCCGTTACTCGTTACATTGTGATTGTGCATGACAAGTCGGCATCTTTTTCTACCGCGGGTGATTTCTTGGGTGAACGAGGTGTTATTGCCATCTGCAGGATGATGAAGGTACTTGATGGTACTAGATTCGATTTTTGAATGAAATCTTGTGAACGTGTTTTTTTCTTTTTGCACATTTGAGTTTGATACAGACTTTTTCTTCTTTTTTATCCATTTTGTTCTGCCATTTTGAAACACGGGGATGTAAAATGTAATTTCTATTATTTGAAATAAAACTTTTTACTGTAAGTAAAGAGTTTCTTGTTTTTAACCTAAATTCAGTAGGGGTAAAATACTTAAGTTGTACGACTTTTACTCAAGTTCTCTTGAAATTGGTGACTTAATTTTTTTTTTTTTTTGTTTTTTTGTTTTTTTACAGTAAGGTGTTTGTACTTGTACTCAAGAATTGTTTTCAGCTACACCTTACATCGTTGCTTCACATGCGTTCAGAAGATTCGAGCTTTGAGTTTCTCATTGTGTGTGTGTGTGTGTGTCTGTTCCAATCTGTGATTGGTTGGCCTTCAATCCATAGTTTGTCCCATCTTCAAACCAAAAGTTCCTCGGATCAACCACTCCTCACAACTCAGAAATAGAATAGTGGCTTTAAAGTTTTTTTGGATGGATGAATATGACCTCAACAACATGTTGATCCGATTCTCCGAGACTACAGTGGAGTTGTGAACTTCTCGGAGAAGCCATTCCCAGTCTTCCAGTTTGGAAAACGTGATATTGTGGATAAATCGAAACCAAACTGCGATCTAGTCTTTCTCTAACTTTATTTTCTCAAGTCCATGTCCCACAAAATTGCTCTCCAGTGAGACTCTCCGCACATTGAGTCCCGGACTCGCACTGGGCAGAGTGTCGGTCCTGATGAGGGGGAGGCGAGGAAGAGGAAGTAGTGATGGGCTGAGCTACGTCTGTTTCGCATTAATCCTCGCAGACTGTGACTCTCAGACAGCTGAAGAGCCCGAGGATGTGTTTAGAACATCCTGCTGAGAGTGTGGGCTACCCAGGTGGGCGCGCCAGCTGGTGGAGGGGTGGGACGCTGCGCCTAAGGGGATCATGGGGGATCTTGAGCCCTTCAATATGGCTGAAAGCTGTTTCTTCACCTGAGTCTCTGCTCACGAATCTGTTTGTCGCATTCTACTTCACTGGTCTTTACATCTTCTCAAGTTGAATGTGTTTTTGTAGGCCACAAGCTTAGCAAGGAGAGCTCTTGTTGGCACACGCCCATGATAACCTCATGTTGAGTTGGATGAAGGGAATTGTTCTAATAAGTCTCTTCTCCGCATTGGTACGCTTTTTGGTATCTCAATTGTCTTAACTGGAAATACTCGGGCATTGAAACTAACTGGAAAATTGAACTCGTGCACCAGGGGTTGCAAACTTGACTGCCCATTGAGCTACAAAAATTAGCGAGGATATAAATATAATGTGTATAAATATATTATTCATTATATTATTTGTAGTATTATTATTAGGCACTCGCCTGATGTGTTATTATTGTTGTTGTTGTTATTTTTTGTTCCTGATATTATAGTACTAATAGAACTAATAGTAGTCGTAGTAATAAAAATTATAACAATAACGTTTTACAAAAAAAAAAAAAAAAAAAAATATATATATATATATATATTTTACAAAATGAATTAATTCTATTTTTTATTATAATTTTTTTGTAATTTAAAAGAGAAAAATGAATTACAGCAACAACAATAATAACAATACAACTTGTTTTTTTATTTTTCAACTTGCATTTTATTAATCAATTATATTCTGAAAAACGCTACATTTAAAATTTAAAAAGAGAAAAAAACGTTGATCAAATTGTTACAAATATTATTATTGTTATTGCTGTAGTTGTTGTTGTCACTAATATTTATATTGTTAATACACAATTAAAATGATGCATTTTTCTAAATAAAACATGTCTTAATTGATCTCAGCTGGACAGAAAGATGGTACAGACGGACCCCGT
>MU204250.1:11815805-11828645 GCA_017309775.1 Paedocypris sp. Pulau Singkep | reverse complement strand
CTCTCTCTCTCTCTCTCTCTCTCTCTCTCTCTCTCTCTCTCTCTCTCTCTCTCTCTCTCTCTCTCTCTCTCTCTCTCTCTCTCTCTCTCTCTCTCTCTCTCTCTCTCTCTCTCTCTCTCTCTCTCTCTCTCTCTCTCTCTCTCTCTCTCTCTCTCTCTCTCTCTCTCTCTCTCTCTCTCTATCTCTCTCTCTCTCCCTCTGTTTCTCTGTCTCTCTCTCTCTCTCTGTCTCTCTCTCTCCCTCTGTTTCTCTCTCTCTCTCTCTCTCTCGTGCTTGATTATTGACTTTGCTACACCCCGCTGCTCTTTCCTCTTCCATTTTATCGTTCTGTATTTCCTCGTTGATGGAGCTTTTGAGTGCGGCCTGTCAGAAAGTGTCAGAATCTAATAGGTTTGAAACAAGCAGGAATATCCGTCTGCAGTGTTTCCTTTTACCTGCGTCTCTCTGAACAAGCAGCTTGTTGAATGAGTGTTTACCAGATGGAGCAATTCTCACCGTGGCTTATAACACCAGCTAAACAAAACAGCACATCTTCTGTTTATTCTATTGTTCAGTTTGATTTCTTTGCTTTGACAAATCTCAACAGTTGAAATGACTGTAGCTCATTGTGTGTGTGTGTGTGTGTGTGTCTGTGTGTGTGTGTCTTCATATGTGTGTTTGGTAATAAGCAGTTATATTTTTCTATGTTTAGGCACACACGTTTGCGTAAGTCTTCATTGGTTGTATCTCTGGTTTTATGTGTGTGTGTGTGTGTGTGTGTGTGTGTGTGGGTGGGTGGGTGTGGGTGTGTTAATGTATGGTGGTCCTTGTGTGTTTATGTATTTTTGATCTAGACTGTGTGTGTGAATGTATATGTGTGTGTAGGTGTGTGTGTGTGTGTGTGTCTGTGTGTGTGTGTGTGTGTGTGTGTGTGTGTGTGTGTGTTTGTGTTTGAGTCCGTTCTGTGTCTGTTAATATATTAGACTATGTGTGTGTGTGTGTGTGTGTGTGTGTGTGTGTGTGTTTTTATGCCCACATGTTGTGTCTGTGCATGTGCTATGTGTGTGTGATTTTTTTTTTTTTACCTCAAATATTTGTGTAATTGTGTGTGTGAGGAAGAATGCATGACTCTCTATGTGTGTGTACATATACATGTATACATGATACTGTGTGAGTTTGTGTGTGTTAATGGATTAATTTCATCGTTTTTTTGTGTGCGTGTGTGTATGTCCTTTTTATACATACATTGTGTGTGTGAACGTGTGTGTGATTTTTTTGTGTGTGAACGTGTGTGTGATTTTTTTTTTTTAGTTAGTTTTTTTTTTTTAGTTTTTTAGTTTAATTTTTTAGTTTTTTTTTGTTTTTTTTTTTACCATAAATGTTTGTGTAATTGTGTGTGTGTGTGTGTGTGTGATTATGCCCTGAATTCTGCTTGAACTGTGAAAAGTAACTGAACTACAGCCGCTAACAAAACACACACAGGCCCAATTCCATCTCATTTTGACATTTTATCTCTTTTCTTTTTACCGTTTGTCTTTTCTCTTGACATGTTCCTTAAACGCTGTGGTAGATTTGTCGGCGCTGCAGTGGCGTCGGCGAGAGTTGTTTAATATTTGCTGAAATGACGCTTTAATGAGCAATAGCCTGTTTACGCGTGTTATTTGTTGTGCTCGTTAAGTGTCAGTGATAAACATTGTTTCTAACCACCTGCAGCATTTTATCTGGCGGCGATTTTCCCTCTTCACGCTCACAGAGTTATTAAAATCTCACTCTGCGCGAGGAAACGTTATTCTGTTGTCAGCGCTGAGGTATAGAAATGCTTTCATACAAACAAACAAACACACACATACATTGTGACATGCACACACACACACACACACACACACACACACACACGCATGCTCACAAACACACGTGTACATATTGAGCTAAATACACACTATGCACACGTACATACTCAGGCACGCTTACACACATGCGCACATATGTACAGTACATACATACACTCATAAATAAGTTCATACACACAAATGCATACACACACACACACACACAAGTACACACATGCATTCTTACACACATATGTACATACAGGTAAAAACATATACAACCATACATAGATACAGACGTACATTCGTACATACATACATACATACATACGTACATGCATAAATATAAATAAACACACAATAACACACACACATTCAGACATGCATACACACATACATATATACACATACATGCACAAATAGATATACACATACACACAATCATAAATACACACCTGCATACATACATATGCACACAAACAAACATGCATACATATATACACACAAACATACATACATACTTAAGTACATACATGCATGCACAAATGTATCATGTATTGTGTAGTATCGTATTGTATTTCGTTTTTTAGATGGTGTGGATATTTCTTGTATCTCATTGACGTGTTGAACGCAAACACAAGGCATCGTTTTTTTTCCCTGTGGCAGACGCGCATTACTGTAGCGTCAGCTCTTTTACTGTCCGACATCCAATCAGAATCCTCCCTCTCCTCACACTGTAGCCGTCACATGATGTAAGTCGCTCGTTAAAACAGATGGCGGATCATTTCAAATCCCATTTTTCACGTTTTGCGCGGGTATCTGCGAGAGCGCCGTCCCCAAACCCGCTCTGACCTTTTTGGTTGGCGGTGCATGTCATCTTCGAAATTGAGATCAGGCTCGTGACATTTTTCAAATCGCAGGATGGGGAGAGAGAGACCCTTATCTGGGCCGTCAGTCAGGACTTAGTGTATTCCCCCGCCACCCTACACACACATCAAATCATCTGCGCTCGGCATCACGCAGCACAAGAGCTGCTGTTGATCCTGTAAAGCTCCAATCATTCACCCACAGGAAGTGTGTGTGTGTGTGTGAGAACAGCAACAATGACGGGGAAATATTTGGATGAATTAGTGGATGGATGGATGTATAGATAGACAAATGGATGCAGATGCAGATGCAGATCATGGATGGAAGGATGGATGGATTGATGACTGGAGAGATGATGAATGGCAAATAAATAGATGGATGGATGCATGGACTGATAGAAGGGCGGTCACACAGATGGATGTAGAGATAGACGTTTGGATGGACAGAGACAGTTTAACATGCAAATAGGTACAACAGTAGTTAGACATGCAGATCATTGATGGATGGATGGATGGATGGATGGATGGATGGATGGATGGAGAGATGATGAATGGGCGATACATAGATGGATGGATGCAAGGAGGAATGAATGGATGGATGATGAATGGGAGATACTTAGATGGATGGATGGATGGATGGATGGATGATAGACTGACTGATAGAAGGGCTATCGCACAGATGGATGTATAGATAGATCAATGAATGGACAGAGACAGTTTATGCAATTAAGTACATCAATATTTAGACATGCAGATCATTGGTGGATGGATGGATAGATGGATGGATGGAAGAATGGCTGGAGAAATAATGAATGGGAGATAAATGGATGGATGGATGGATGGATGGATGGATCCATAGAGGAATGTCTGTAGGGATGATGAATGGAAGATAAATAGATTAATGGATGGATGGACAAATGACTAGAGGGGGTGATGATTGGGAGAAATTGGATGCTGATAGAAGAATGGCCGTACAAATGGATGTAGAGGTAGACGAATGGATGGACAGATACAGTGTAGCAGACAAATAGGTACAACTATAGTTAGACATACAGATCATTGATGTGTAGATGGATGGATAGATCGTATGGCGAACGCACAGATGGAAAAATAGACGAAGAGATAGAGACAGTTTAACATACTTAACACATCAATAGTTAGACATACAGATTGTGGATGGAAGGATGGATGAATTGAATGGCAGATAGACTATTTGATAGATAGATAGGTAGGTAGAAAACTGGATGGATGGATGGATGGATGGATGGATGGATGGATGGATCGATAGATAGATAGATAGATAGATAGATAGATAGATAGATAGATAGATAGATAGATAGATAGATAGATAGATAGATAGATAGATAGATAGATAGATGAATAATTCTTATAAAGCAAGAATACTTTTTGTCAAAAAAAAAAAAAAAAAAATCAGTCGTTTTATAGTTCTGACATGTTGTAGTCATTTCCGTATTTTCTCGTGTGTTTGGGAATAAACGTTTCCGCTGTCGTTCTGCCCTGAAGCGTTTTCGCCTCCAGCTATTTTTATTTATTTTTTTCCATTCATTTAGTTTCTGGTGCAAACGTGCAAAGCTGTTCATCAGTTCGCTTTAACCCAAATTAACCCGAAAAACGTTTTTTTTTTTTTTCGTTGCACAATAGTTGCAATTTCCCAACTTTTTAGCCAAAATACCCCTTGACATAGCAACTACTAAACAATCTGAAATATTTGTGGCACAACATTTTTAAAATGTTTTAAATTATTTTTTAAATAATTGTGGGGACATTAAAGTGGGGACCTTTGGTGTGTGTGTGTGTGTGTGTGTGTGTGTGTCCAATTATTTAGCCCAATGTAGGTCCCCATTACTACTTTTTATATTAATGTGGGGCCTTTGGGGACCCCACAACTTTGAACCCTGTTAGAGGATTCTAGAATTGAGGTAACAATCGATGTATAGGGGTAGAATATATTGTTTTACATATGAGTCAAGGGTGGGACCCCACTATGATAAATGTAAATTATATAAATGCAAGTGTGTATGTGTGATGGATATAGAAAATGTTTGTGTGTGTATGGGAGCGAGAGATAGAGTGTGTGTGTGTGTATCGATCGTTTTTTGCCAAATTGATGCGGCGTTTGTTCGTGAGCGCTCAGCTGATAAAGCGAGGGTCCGCTGCGTTTGTCTTCAGGTGGCCTTTTCTGCGTGTGCCACCTTGCCATTTTGACGTGTTAAGTTATAACGGGTGTCTGCCATTCTCTGCTAGAGCTGCCAATAAAATCTCCGGAGGAGGGGATTAGGTGCGGGCGCTTCTGGCCTCCACTAGCCCCGCCCCTCTCATCCTGGCATGTGCCATTTCTCACGGGAAGGATGGACACTGGTCTCCAGTAGCAATCCATCATCTGCGCGTTCCATGTTTTTTGAGACCCAAGTCCCTCGTCTTACATATAAACCACATGACATTGAAATTAAAATATGTAGATTTTTTTTGTGATTGAGTGAGATTGACGAGATTTATTGTAATTGTCAGAAATTGACAAGCTATTATGAGAATCTCGTGGCACATAATGGAAAATCACATCATCATTGGGTTAAAGTTCATGGTGAGCTGTGTTTTGATTAGGCAGCAACCAATAAGAATGTAGATCGAGTGACAATGTGGTTTTTTGGCATTTTCACGCTATAAATGGCTACAAAGGCATTTCCATGCTATAATTTTTAAACTTTTTTTTCCCCATCTTTTTACATTTTTGACAGGGATTTTAATTAATTAATTTTTTTTTATTTAAAATTTAAAATTTATTTTTTTATTTTACCAGCCTATGGCGATGAATAACATGTGTCATGGTGTGACAGCGACAACAGAATCACATTTACAGATTTTTTTTTTTTTTTTTTTTTTTTTTTACATTGAGAACAGTTGGATTTTGAATGTATGTTTTTCAGAGCATCAATAATTTTTTTTAGCATTGTTTTTTTGAAAAATATCGCACAGTTGGAACATTGAGGAATCTTTGAGGAACATCGAGAAAGTCACATTTGAACAAACTTTATGGCAATGAGCTATGACACGATTTGGCTGCAACCAATCAGAATGTAGATGCAATCAGACCCCTCCCCCAAGTAGCGTTCTATTTCTACAAAGCAAAATGTCTCATCTGTGCGCACAATGTTGGACCTTTATGTTTGCCAAATTTTCGCATCTTCAATATCAGATTTGCACAATCAGCAATAGTTGCGTTTTTTTTCCCCACGTGCTATCCTGAAAACAATACCATTTTTTAAATAAACTACGTAGAAGTAAAATTCTTTAACGAGTGGCACGGAAGGTGTGTATCGACCGTGTGTGTGGAGTGAGCGCAGCTAGACATCATTTCATGACTTATTGATGCGCTGAGGCGGCGAGCTAATAACCCTGTCTGTTCACTTGGCTCTTTTACTCATCCTTATCTTCTCTACTTAGTGTTAGGGTACTATTAAGCTGTAAAGATGGGGGATGCGGGAGGAAGGCCTTATGGGTGGCTGTTAGTTCTCTGGTTATGCCAAGAGTCACGGATCTCCTCAGGTAATGGCTATTAAATGGAGTCGAGGCGCGAAGAAGCCAATCTGTGGAGTTTTAGGTGTTCTGAGCCAGATAAGAACGTCCATATTTAATGAAAAGTCTTGTGTTTTTAAGTCCAACGTGGTCATATATTTAGCCTGTCAAAATTTAGCGTTTTTTAAACTGTTTTAAAGGTTTGTTTTCTGATTGGCTGCTATTTATGACTTTGATTTTCAATTTGTTTAGTTTCTAAAAACATTTAGTTTTCTCCATGTTTTTTCATTGGCAAATCGTTTATTTATGTATTAAACGAGGTTGTTTGCGGGTCATTTGGCACCAGGTGGTCATCCAGCTGTGAGGTCACGTCATAAGCGAATTGATTGAGCTTGGGTAGTCGATTAAAACTCTCGTCACTCATGTTGATACGTAAAAAAGTTTTGCACTTTTATTTATTTTTTTAAATGCCATGAACTACTTGTTTGATCCTCTGGTTTTTTTCAGTCCGAAAACATCCATCAGTATTGTGAAGCGAAAACGTCTCTGCTTAAAGTACTTGAGTAAATGGACATTGTTACTTTGTATTTGTACTGAGTATCAAAATTATAAGCAACTTCTACTCTTTACTTGACTACAGTTTTAATCTGAACTCTTTACTCCTCTACATTTGAATGGACACTTACTTGTTACTTTGTGATTATGGGCGACAATTCGCATTGCTTTCTACCGCAGTTAATTTCTTGAGCGGAAGTGATATCGCCATCTGCAGGATGCTGACGCTTCTGGATGCTATTTATCAGCTAAATCACTTGAACGTGAATTACCGGTTGCATTTTTTCGCTCGAACAAGTTTACCGAGACTGTCCCACATTGTAGACATGTGACGTTTTGCTTGGGACAAGTTCGACATGTAGACCTTTGCAAGCCCATGATGTTTAAAAAGTGTTAAAATTGCTTAAATCATCACGTACGGCGTGGAAATGCCGTTGTGCTGTTGTTAACAACGTCCATCTACAAAAGTCTGATTATGTTGACAGCGACAGTCAATCTGATCTGAAGTCAACTGTTCTTTTTGTTTTGGGATGAAATCGTTCGCCATCGTGTAAAGACGCCGTTTCTCGCTCATGGCTAACAGCAAGTTACAGCTGGATTTCCGAATTGAGACGGAACGAAACCCAAAGGAGACGAACGAGAACTAGACGGTTGATTCATCTCGCAGCTTGAAAGTTTCATTACAGCGCTGATGAGTTTAAAGATGGCCCGAGGTTACGAGAAAACAAGTATCGCCCTGTTGTCCAGCGCCCGAGGCTCTGCATCTGCCCGCCGCCAAACACAAAGCAAACGGGCAATTGAATCGCCAATCAATACCGGCTTAAACGCGTCATGAATATACACTTACTGTAACACGCGTGTGCTGTGTCGACGTCACGACTTGCGGCTAAAGTAAGACGGAGCTCGGCGGCGTATGAATTGATCTGACCTTTTCCCTCCGCCGAGGGGCATAAATCACTCCGTATGGACTTTATTACACCGTTAAGAAGGAACACTGGCTATCCTAATTCCTGTAGTAATGCCGGGCCTCAGTACCAACACGCCAAGAAGGTCACGCCGCAAGAACCATCCGTTTTAATCGACGCCGCCGCCCGTAACCGTTTGTTTTCCTTCTGCTGCTTTAATAGCGACAGAAAGCGGATTCATCCCAAAGAAGTTGAAGTTGGAGTGGCTGCTTGGCGAATCAAAGCTTTGTTTTATACGTGTGGCGTGCTGCAGAATCAGATCTGAAGCCTCTCGCTGTTCAGACCCAGTGATCAATTAATCATCTTCCCCGTTCGGTGGGCGCCAGCCTAATGGGTAAGAACACGTTTGAGTTTTGGAGCTTTATTGCTTTGAGTGAAGACACAGGCTGTGATTTGGTTTGGCTTATCACCACGAGCAGCGGGGGGTCGGCCAATCGGCAGCGTGTCGATAAGTAGCCGCATTTGCCACAAAGTGGACACTTCTGTCGAGCTAATGGGGCGTAGAGAAATGACTCCGCTCTCCATTTGTTTTAAGATTAAAGTTGGCGCTCTTTTTCTTCCCTCGTGACTTCTCGCCATCTCTGAATGGCGTTGTGGCCAAAACGCTAAAACGTCGTGAGTTGCCGTTCTATAGAATAAGTAGTGCAGATGAATAGAAAGACGTTCTTCTCCTTTCTCTCCTTCTTTTTACTCTCTCTCTCTTCTCCTTTCCTCTTTTTCACTCTCTCTCCACTTTTCTCTAACTCTACTCCACCTCACTCTCTCTCTTTCCCTTTCTCTCTTATCTTCCTTTCTCTCTCCTCCTCTCTCTATCACTCCTTTTTCGCTCCCCCTATTCCCTTCTTGTTCTCCCCCATCTCTCTCTCTCACACTCTCTTTCTATCTCATCCTTTCTCTTCACATTTTCACTCTCTCTCTCTCTCTCCTCCTTTTATATCCACCCTCTCTTTGTCTCTCAACTAAACTTTATACTGAATGGATCAAAGAAGGCAAGTTTACAGGAGCAGAAAAACAAAACTCATGCCGTGAGAGCATTTAGAACTTTCACCAATATCAGAAGAATTGTGGAAATTATTCTGCGCTCTTTTTCTTCCCTCGTGATTTCTCGCCATCTCTGAATGGCGTTGTGGCCAAAACGCTAAAACGTCGTGAGTTGCCGTTCTATCTGCTGGCTTTACGGCGAAGTCTTTGCTCTGGTCCTGCGGCCTGTGCGGACAGTAAATCAAGACGCACTCGGCCTCACACCTATTCTGATGAAAAGATCGCTTTCATTTTTTGGCGTTAATCAAGCTTCGGTCGCAGCGGCACACGTGGCACCATGCTGCAGGCGCATCAAAAAGACTTTTTAAACTGACCGATTTTCTCAATAATTCCTGAAATGTCCTAAATTCATGTCTTTGTTTTCACCAATCACAGTCTTGATTAATGTTCATACAGGAAGTTGTTGACTGAATGGTTGCGAATGACAGGTTATTGTCGTCTTAGATCATCATACGTACTTGATCAATATTTGCCTACTTTTTTGTTTTTTTTAGTATTTGGTCACTCTCTAACTCAACGTGAATTTGCAAACTTTGCTCTTACTTTCCCGCCTCTTCCAAAAAGCTTGAATTTTACTAAATAAAAATAAAAAACAAAACTACAACAGCAAAAATGTAAAACTCATCTCGATGAGTGAATATTTTCAATGAATCAAATTTGACACTACGCTTATAAAACCGCTTCAGTTAAGGTAAGTTTAAAGTAAAGTGCAGTGCAAATTTGTCGATATGGCCACTAGGGACTGTGCTCTGCAATTCACTCATCCAGTGAAGTTACACACACGCAATGAAGTGAAACGATCAAAAACCCGGAGCAGTGGGCAGCATTAAGCCGGGGGGCTTGTGAGGGTCAGTGTTTTGCTAAGGACGTTCAATTGAGAAACTGATTAAAAGTTGATTTAAACCTGCAATGACTAGCTGGAACGACCAACTCCAGAGGTGTAAAAAGTACTCGACAACCATACTTGAGTAAAAGTACGGATACTTCCTCTAAAAATTACTCCATTAAGTTTTCCTTAAGTAAAAAAAGCAAAGTATCCAAATTTAAAAGAACTGAGTATTTTACTCACACTGAATTTACGCTAAAAAATGTTAAATGTGTCAATGTTTTATTATATTATTCATGCTTACGATTCCATTGTAATGTCAGGGAAAATTTGTATAATTTAATTTGACGAAATTCCACTTTAAATGAACATTAAATATACTCTTACCTCAATGTTTTTCAAACAAATGTTCCCTCAAATTGGACGATTCATTTTTAAAAACGCTTACTTTTGTTGTCCGCCGGAAACAAAACAGACACTGCGTCTTATAAGAGTCATTCTGTTTTTCGACAAAAGAAAAAGTTTCATTCAAATAAGTCCGTGCAGGCGCTGCTTGATATGCTGGATAATTTGTATAAATTGATGCCGGCTTGTTGCTCACAATCATGTAACAAGTAACGGCAAGAGTCCATTCAAATGTAGTGGAGTAAAAAGTACAGATACCCCATCAGAAATGTAGTGGAGGTGAGAGTCAAAGTTGCTTATATTTTTGATACTCAGTACTAGTACAAAGTGGCAGAAAATATACTTAACTAAAGAAAAGAAGTCCATTTACTCAAGTACTTTACACCTCTGTCCAACTCCAACCTACTACCAGGACCTCAACTACCAGGACAATAACCAGGACTCTTGGCTAAACTGGTTTGTACTTAAGTGGGAAGCTACTGAGAAATGATATTGCACTTTCAACTCAAGTCACTAAGTTACTGGACGAGATTATAATTAAGTTAGCGTCTGACTTTCTTCACTAACACCGTACAATGACGTCCTCTCTAACTCTCGCCGTGACCACTCGAGTACCCGTGGCCGAAGTAACTAATCCAGTCTCCATCACAGCTCTACTTTATTCCCGTTACGATTTTCTCAAACAGACAATTTCTCCACCGTGCTCTAATCGTTGCGTTCTGAGCCTAAAAATAACGTCTGGGTTTGATCCAGGCCCGCGTTCCAG
Organism: Paedocypris sp. Pulau Singkep; assembly: GCA_017309775.1. Lineage (NCBI taxonomy): Eukaryota > Metazoa > Chordata > Actinopteri > Cypriniformes > Paedocypris > Paedocypris sp. Pulau Singkep. The sequence goes on along the minus strand of MU204250.1, from coordinate 11,817,879 downwards.
AACAAAACCATGACTGATCTTCTAAAAGCCTCTTCCCCAATGAACAAAAGTCTTCATTACAAAGCCTCATTGATTATCTACGGCGGACATTGCTGCAGAGAACCCTGACACCAGCTTGCTTCCATCGCCGCTCGTTTATTCGAATTAACCGTGTCGGCCATAAACGGGCTTCATTCAGCTTTTCATACAAGCGGTCAATGAAGTCAGGTGCTCTTTTGTTGCGTTGTTTGGCATCGCAGGCCGATCCATGAAATCATTGGCGCTGGTGTTTGTGTTTGGCCGGAGACACGTCACTTTACCGCAGTGCACCTCGTGTGGAGATAGAAGAAGAGACGTGGCTTCCTTCCGGGTCCTGGTGGTCTCACAGAGGGAGCTGTTGAGCTGGAGATCAAGTAGAATTGCTCAGAAGGACCGTATGAGATGATGACTTTATAGCGAATGGTTCTGGTCGGAATCATTTGCTGATGGTTGTCTTGTCATTCAAGGTCATTACAAGGACAGATGAGTAGAGCTTGTGATTTAGAGCCGGTGGAGAAGAAAGGCCAAGCTCTACATTTAGCGGTCTATATACACGTTCTTGTCCTCACCTATGGTCTGATTTCTGGGCCAGACCCTGGGAGAAACATGGAGTAGTTAGTAGTTAACACAGATAGTAGGTAGTGTGTACTTTACCAGTAATTGGATCATTTGAAGAGTCTGCAACTTTGCACATTTCTCCTTTGTCCTCCCTAAGCGAATCGAAGCATCTGCTCCCATTAGCAGGACCACAGCTTGAGGATGTGATGTTAGTGGCATCCAAAAATGTGCTGGTGCAGATGAATAGAAAGACGTTCTTCTCCTTTCTCTCCTTCTTCTTTCTCTCCTCTTTTTCACTCTCTCTCCACTGTTCTCTATCTCTACTCCTCCTCACTTTCTCATCTCTCTCTCTTCCTTTCTCTCTCCTCCTTTCTTTATCACTCCTTTTTTGCTCCTCCTATTTCCTTCTCGCTCTCCCCCTTCCTCTCTCTCTCTCTCTCTCTCTCTCTCTCTCTCTCTCTCTCTCTCTCTCTCTCTCTCTCTCTCTCTCTCTCTCTCACTCTCTCTCTCTTTCTATCTCATTCTTTCTCTCCTCCTTTTCACTCTCTCTCTCCTCCTTTTTTATCTACCCCCTCTCTCTGTCTCTCAACTAAACTTTATACTGAATGGATCAAAGAAGGCACGTTTACAGGAGCAGAAAACAAAACTCGTGCTGTGAGAGCATTTAGAACTTTCACCAATATCAGAAGAATTGTGGAAATTAATTTCTACCAACTTATGAACAAATTGTTGCATTGTGATATATCTGGCACAGGAACAACGCCTTTTGCTCATTAGGGGAGGGATAATTATGTTTTTGTTTTTAGGTTTACGGATATATTTAATCTTACAAACCAAATGAATAGTCCTATAGGTAATTAATAATTAAAATTAAAAAAGTATTTTTTCAAAAGGTCAAACTCTTTCTCTCTCTATCTCTCTCTCTCTCTCTCTCTCCCTTTTTCTCTATCTCGTCCTCCTCTCTATCTCTCCCTATATATCCCTCTTTCTCTCTCTCCTCTTCCTTTCACTTTCTTTTTCTCTCTTAATGTCTCTACCTCCCTCTCTCTTTCCTTCTCTCTCTCCTCCTCTTTTCTTTCCTTCTTTCCTTTCTCTCCTTTTTTCTCTCTCTCGTCCTCCTCTCTATCTCTCCCTATACATCCCTATCTTTCTCTCTCTTTTCTTCCTTTCACTTTCTTCTCCTCTCTTAAAATCTTTACCCCCCTCTCTCTCCTTCTCTCTCTCATCCTCTTTTCTTTCCTCCTTTCCTCTCTCTCTGCTTCTTTCTCTCTCTCCTCCTCGTTTCTATCTCTCCCTATATATCCCTATCTTTCTCTCACTCCTCTTCGTTTCACTTTCTTCTCCTCTCTTAATATCTCCTCTTTCTCTCTCTCGCTCTCTTTCTCTCTCTCCTCCTCTTTTCTCCTTATTTTCTCTATCTTCTTCTTCTTCTCTCTCTCTCTCTCTCTCTCTCTCTCTCTCTCTCTCTCTCTCTCTCTCTCTCTCTCTCTCTCTCTCT
>MU204250.1:11787204-11797204 GCA_017309775.1 Paedocypris sp. Pulau Singkep | reverse complement strand
GTGTGTGCCGTGCGTTTTCTAATCACTTTAATTGTGGTCTGAGCCAGAAGCCTTTTATAAAATTGTGTGTGTGACTATGTGAGACAGAGAGTGTGAGTGTAAAAGTATTTAGATCAACGTGCGTCCCCAATCAGTCTAAAATGATGACCTATGGTATCTTTTGAGGACCTTTGCATAGAATGTGTTCTAATTGTTAAATGAGTTGTAGTCCATAATACTTTACATTATACATTATTGACTTTGAGGGTCAAGAAGGGATTGTACGGTTGAGGTTACGGTTACATTTGGTGAAGGTTAAGTTCAAGTTCTGAGCATTTGTAAGGCGCTTTTCACAGTTTTAACTGTCTCAAATCTGTCTCAAAGGGGTTAGAGTGAGATGGGGGAATATTTTGATGGTTAGTGTATGGATCAGGAGGAAACGAACATATTGTTTTTCTATGTAATTCAACTGGTGGGACCCAACATCGATATAAATGCAAGAATGTGTGTGTGTGTGTGTGTGTGTGTGTGTGTGTGTGTGTGTGTGTGTGTGTGTGTGTGTGTGTGTGCAAGAGAGATATAGTGTACTAACTTGTAAATGTTGTTAGCCATGCCCTATGGTCACTTGTGGGGTCCTTTGGTGAAGTATCACTTTTTTGAAAACGTCTTTTTAAGGGTCATGAAAGGATTTTAGGGTTAAGGTTATGATTGGGTTTTGTTACGATGGTTAGGGTATGGATGATGGGTAAGGGATGTAAGTCAACTGGTGTGACCCAACTATGATATAATTACAAGTATGTGTGTGTGTGCGAGAGAGATGGTGTGTATGACTGTTCAAATCAATGAGTGGTTCATACATGTAATACATGCCCTATTGTATAGTCACTTGTGGGGACTTTTGGCTTGGTTCCACATCTTTGTTGCACTTTTGGACTAGCAGAGTTTTGATTAGGCTTGTAATGGGTCAAGTTTGGTTGTAACGGGTGAAGTTTGGTTGTAATGGGTGAAGTTTGGCCCAATCATGACTTAGTTCTAGCCGAGTTTTGATTAGGCTTGTAATGGGTAATGTTTGGTTGGGATTGTGTTGGTTAGCGTTTGGTTAGACTTGTAATTTGTAATGGGTAAAGCTGGAGTAGAAGGATTTTTGAAGTATTGTGTCAACAGTGAGACCCCGCTCTAAAGGGTTTGAGCTTTTCATCAGAGTGTTTTCTGTAATAAAGCCTTTAATGGCCAGAACCTCCAGCTCTCGACCAAAGTGAAATGTCACCGTGTGTGTGATAAGATAACAGAAGAGTTTTATTCACACCGAATGCTCTCCAGTTACGTTCCTTATCGACTCCCTGATCTGCTTTTTGAGAATCTTTGTACCACATCTGCTGATCTTTCACGGCTGAACAACACTATCTCGCATCTGGTATGAAAGCATCGTCTCGCCGCCTTTGAGCTTCTGCTTTTAGCGTCTTTCCGCGGCGTTTTGATTAAAACAAATGCGCTTTGAGAACTTCACTGACTGTACAGACAATTTTAGCAGCTCACATTCTGTCGGTGTCATCGTCTATCTTTAGTTTTAATGCCGCCGCGCTTTGAAAGTCAGCTTTTTAGACGCTGGTGCCGCTTCAGTTCTCAGGTAAAAGGAAAAAGGTCAGGTGTTTTTTTTTTTTTGCCGCTGCGTTCTTGGCTCGGAGAGATCAGACGCAAACTCCTGTCGCTCCCGAGTTACGATTTGCACAAAAAAGTATCTTGTGCGAGATTTGCAGTAGCACCGTACCTGTCTCGCCGTTTCATCTAGAGCGGATGTAAAGAGATGTGATTTCTCCCTCATTCGCTTTGACGATTTCCTAAAGTGGATCGTTAACTCTTTCTTACTCCGCGCAGTGAAATCCTCGGAGGAAGAGCTGCCACGGGTTCAGCTTCCCATCCTTCGGGAATTACACAACACTTTCATTTTCTTAATTTACTTCTCGAAACATTGCGGCAATTATAGCCGAGGCTCTGCTGCGCAGGTAACGATAAAAGACACAATGCTAAGTGTCGGAATTTGCATTTGAATAAAAAAAAAAGCAGCGTTCTGAGTCGCCAGCAAGTTCCTGGTCAGTTCCTTTGATAAAGCTTTCAATCATCGCCGGCGCTAATTCCCAACGATCCGTTCGAATGCAAGTCTTTCTCTGTATTTTTTTTGAAATTGGATTTTGAAAATTGAAGAGGAGACGTAAAGCGGCGCTGGGCGCTAATCTGGCACGGCGGGGTGAGGCCTAGCTCCACCTGGTGAGGATATATATGAGCTAATCAAGCTTTATCAGGTCCACGCGGGATCATTTCAGCTCGCCCGCGCCATTCTAATAAAGGTGAAAATGAATGTTTTTATAGGATAATTATATTAAACTAATATCAAGATCAGTGGAGGGTTGTGGGTTTGAGGTAAATGTGATTAAAAAACGGGGAAAAAATCAAGTTAGCGCGTTTTGTCGAAACTTTATTTAGTTATTTAGCGTCTTAGCTGCTTAGTCCATTTCTGGGTGGTGGGGAGGTGAATCCACATCTTCTTACCCTCACCTAGGTGGGATGGGCTGTTTTGATAGCCAACCAATCAGTGAGTTAAACACTCTCACACAGTTTTTGGCAGTTTTTCCCAACTCTCACTCTTGTGATGTATGTTTCTTGGACTTGGAAAGAAAACCCAGTGGAAACCCACGTGGACACTGAAGCTTCACACTAAATCGCCCCAAATGGACCTCAAACTTTAGTCTTGAACGGATCTTCGTTGTGGGGCGATAGCGCTAACACGCAATAGCGTCACTTTAGCCACTGCGCCAAAGAGCGGTCAAGTCTGTAAGAGAAGACAGAGTGAAACTGATGGAGAATCACTAGTGTTTGCAATGCGATGTTACGCAATTGTTTACAGTTACGCATAAAAGTGTAGCATTGTTCTGAAACAAAGATGCGCAAGATCCACAATGAAGCAAAACTGTGGTAAAACTGATACCACTATGGTAACATTGTATACACCAAGTTGTCAACTTTGTTTTGTGTTGCGAATTACTCTGTAAAAAAATTAATTTTTGACTAGCCAAATCTTAAAATTAGACAATAAATATTGATTTTTTTTTTTCCCTCAGGATCTTAGAATTATATTAGATTAGATTAGATTCAAGTTTATTGTCATTACACATGTACAAGTACAGAGCAATGAAATGCAGTTTATGTCTAACCCGTTATATATGTTATAAGTTGAAAATATACAGAATGCATATGTACAGAAAGAGGTGAATTAAATACTATGAACAGCGACTATATTTACTGATACTAAGAATCTAAGAAAGATACTAAGAAAGATATGAATCTTATTTACAGATGCTATGAACAGATTTTACACCGTATACACAGACTATATACACTGTATAGGAATTTACATTTGGATTTACTATTGGATTATTAGGAGCAAACACTTTAAACATATTAATTAGCTTTTTTAGGATATTTGGTCTTGTTTCAAGCCGTCTTACCGAGTAAAATTTCCTCAACCCTAAACCTTTTTGTGTTGCTGTACTTTTCTAGTTTCTAATTTCCGTACGTTTTCATGTGGAGATTTTGTGTGTGTTGGTGTCGCTGTGCTAGAAAACAATGCTAATATGTTCTTCCCGCTGTATTAATTCCCTTTCCGATCGGCGGGTTCAGATGAGAGCGACGCGCTGGTATAATTACTTTTAAACTCCAGTCTCGCTCAGGCTGATTTATTCATAATAAACACGCAAACGAATCCTCACATACAAATGAAGTCGCAACCCAGAGAATGCAAATGACGTGGACAATTAAGCACTTAATTACACTTATCGTCAAAGAGCAAAGCTTCAGCCTCAGTTTCCTGCTGTAATAAGTGACACCAGCCGCAGGAACACGTGTCTGGCCTTCACACGGATTTGTTCCAGTTAATCCAGTTTGTCTTTTGGACTTGATCTTCTCCTAGTTTGTGATTTAATGTTTATTACGGGTGTAATATGGGATGGCGTGGTGTGTAGCCTCCACCTCTGTCTCTCTGTGTGGAGTTTGCATGTCCGGCCTGTTAGTTTTCTCCGGCTCTCCATTTTTTTTCCTCATTTTTTTTTCCAGCTCTCTGATTGGTCGGCACACCAATCTTGTTGGCTTGTGCTTTAGTTCCTGCGATTTGCTTCAGCTCCACGTGACCCAGAAATGGAAGGCTGGTTCAGAAAATGTATGGTTTTTTTATTGCTTCATTGTTTACATAGTTCATTTGCTTCACCTTTTTTTGCTCTTTTTTCACTTTTAGAAAACCGCAACAGGTTCTTGGTGTTATAACCTTAATTCTATGTTCTTTTTTTGCATTTTATTATCTTATGGTCATTTAATCTTCTTTTTTCCAAATGTTTTAGATTTCTTTTTCATAAATTGCTGTCTTTCTCTCTCTCTCTCTCTCTCTCTCTCTCTCTCTCTCTCTCTCTCTCTCTCTCTCTCTCTCTCTCTCTCTCTCTCTCTCTCTCTCTCTCTCTCTCTCTCTCTCTCTCTCTCTCTCTCTCTCTCCCTCTGTCTCTCTCTCTCTCTCATTCATTCTTTCTCTCTATTTCTCTCAATATATCTCCCTATCCCTCTATATTTCTCTCTCTCTCCCTTTCTCCCTCTCCATCTCACCTACTTTCTCTCCGCTCATCGGTTTGAGAGAAAGAGGATACTAAAGAAAAGGCAGAAAGGTGATTAGTAAAGTAAATGGGTTAATGTGCTTCGGCAGTGGAATGTTCTGGTTGATGCTAATGAGCGACTGCGAGAGATCCGGGCTCGTGTTCTCCCCCGTACGGCCCACCGCACCTGCCCGAGTCTCCGTTTAGATGAATGCAGATCCCACGAACAACCGCACAATCCATCTCTCGGCTTTTTTATTTAACCCTCACACCTCTCTCCCGCCGCCCTGATCTCCGGCAGACGCTGCTATCCTCTTCCATCGGTTCGAATGCTTGAAGCGGCGCTCTGACGTTTGTTTGGGGAATAGATGTGAGTGTTCTTTTGTGCCGGTCGGCTTTTCAAACGTCGGGTAGACATCAGACTTGCCAGTGTGCACCGTGGCACTTCACGCCTCTCCCCGCGGAGACTTGATGATATATTTATGGATTTTTCCTTCGCTCTCTTCCCTCGCCTTAATCAAAGTGCGGGCGTTTCACATGTCAAGGTTGTGTCGAACCTTTTCTTTCTCGCCTATGGTTTTCATGCCAAGACGGCGGGTGAGTGAGGGAGAAGTTTGAGGCGTTTCTGACGGTATTAGCGAGGGATGATTGGTCCACGTGACGGGCTTCGGGTCACCAGGAGAGGACTTTCAATTCAAATCAAATTCTAATTGTATTTGTCACATGCGCAATTATTTTTCAACAACGTGCGGTGAAATGTATTTGGCAATCGTCCAGCATGTTAACATGGGGGCGGGTCGGCACAAACTAAAAGCAATAAAAACAAGAATACAAAAGCAATCAATTACAATAAAAAAAGAGAGATAAAATGTGAATTAAATACAAGTGATAAGAAACGGGAAGGGCGGGGCTGTGGGGGGCGGGGGGGGGGACAAAAAAAAGCAATAAAATCAAGATTACAAAAGCATAAAACACAATAAAAATAGAGAGATATAATGTGAATTAAATACAAGTGACGCAAATGGGGAGGGAAAATAAGGGAGCGAACAACATGTGAGTTTTTCTCTTTACATGTGGGGATGCTGTCGTGAATGGTACAGGTTTGCATCCGCCGCTGGTTTACAATGTTTAACCTCTGGCACAGCTGATGGAGGCTGGAGCCTGTCAGACTATATTCTCACCCCACACTTCACACGCGCCCAGGGAATTGAGCTTCACTAGACGCTTAGTTACTGTAAAGGACAAAGTGCCCGAACGGCTCCGGTCGCTTAACCAGTCGTTCTTTAGTTCCCATTGTAGTGCTTGAGTTGTGCTGCACCAAATGATCGTCGGGGTATTGTTAATCTAAATGGTAGTACTAATTAATACGGACTGTATTTCTGTCTACTTAGTTGTAAAAATTAGAATAGTAAATACGTTAAAAAATGAATTGCATTCTGCTTACGACACGGACAATTATTATAATGCTTGTTAGAAATACTAAATAAAGATCAATAATAATGAAATAATTTCAATCAATGTATATTATTATAACAATAATAATAATTCATTATAATTAGTATAGTAGGTGTATAATAGATTATCTTCAAATTTGTAAACTAGTCAAAATAGAAAGGAAAGTTTAAAATGTTCAATATTAGTTTTGCACGCTAAATATTAATATTTATATGAATTAGAATCGGATATTGTATACATTTATTGAAAAAAATACTGTATTATATAAGTTTATATTATTGCCAATTGTCTTATTATGTAATTTGACAATTTGCTGTATCTTTAATTTCATCACAAAATTACACTTGGGAAAAGTGAAAAAGCGATAAAATAAAACATACATTTGCAAGCATAATGAATAAGTCTGTGTTATCTGAAAATGGGCAAAAACACAAACAAATCAATGTTTAGAGAAAAATATACTAACCACATGTAAGCTGTGACTTTTACACATGTTCCTTATCAAACCACGAATTAACTGTTTTTGGTTTTAGGGTGAACAGAAGAAAATGTGTGAATGAACAGAAAACAGTGTTTTTGTCGCTTTTGGCACAAACGTGATAAAACTTGTTAACAAGTAAACAACATGTAAATGAGAAAGCAGCTAAGTAACTTTTTAGCTAGAAACAGATGATGACTAACTGGATTAAAAACGGTGTGTGTATTTGTTTGTTTCTTTATGACAACAATTGTAACCAAGCAGGTGATTCAGACACACTCTGTTGCTCACTCAGGCTCCGCCCATTAGACAAAAATAGGCTATTTCAAACTTGAAAGTGTTTGTTCCAATAAATAGTCTTAGCACAATTTAAATGTCCTGTTTTTTATTCGATTATTCTTTTTAATGAAGTAATTCTACTGCACAAACATTGTAATCCTAAAACGACGTGATGTATCTCACCACTACTAAATGTTGTTTTCCCCTCCGTTCACTGTGAACTGTTTGTATAAACCTGTTGGTTTGATTTATTTATGCATTTACGTTGATGCAGCTGTCAGATGATGCATGGACGAGATTCGCATTTCCATTTGTGCGCGTGTCTGTCTGCAGTTCTCTGGCACTGAGCAGCTACAGCGTCTGGAAATGAGATATCAGCCTCAGCAGCGCTGGACTAGAAGCGCGAGAGGGAGAAATAAAGTGACAGGGAGACAGACAGATTGACAGATTGATGTAGTTAGTTTGACTGATGGTTCAACATGAATATGCTGGTGGAACAATGTTTAAACGAAAATGCTGCGAGAGGCGGAGGCGAGCGGACAGACGTAGAGCCACGGTAAGGGTGAGGTAGAAGCTCTGGGGAATTACAAGGACATCCAGAGCGTCCCTGTAAAGCCTTGGAGCTTCTGCCTGACCTTTCCCTCCAAAATGGTCAGAGTCAAAGTGAATAATTTGTGAAGCAGAATAATTCGTGTCCCATGTCTGGATCGACAGCTTAGTTACAGATTTATGAAAACTTGTCGTCATAAAGTTGTTGGAAATGGAAGACGCATCACTTGTGGCTTCTAATGGGAACAATATTGCTGTCTTTTCCACTTCACAGTGTGCTTAATTGTGCACACTGCATTTAGTGTGATATGGTGCCTTTAACCTTGATAAGAACTTGCACTTAAATCAAGATACACGCACACTTTTTCACAAGAAGTGAAGCTCCAGGGAATTGCAGGGACAGCCAGAGTGTCCTTGTAATCCATTGGAGTTCATTCCTTTTAGTGGCCGGAGTCAAAGTGAACAGAATGATCCATGTCGCTGAAGTTTAACTTGAGCGATTCGATTGATCCACACGTAGGAATCGAGACAACCAGACAGTACAGTCACAACACGAAGGTATTGAGGAATTACAGAGACTCCTCAAAGCCATTATGGAACCGGTTTTGCCCTACAATGCCCAGTTCCAATGTGATAGGGTGTCTCTAACTTGAATATGGACTTGTGCTAAAAGCAAGATACAAACACAATTTTTTTACAAGAGGCAAAGCTCCAGGGAATTACAGGGACAATGAGAGTGTCCTTTTAAGCCATTGGAGCATCTTCCTGACCATTTCACTTTGTCAAAGTGTGTCAAAGAGTCAAAGTGAACAGATTAGACGACAGTTTATTACAGGCTCTTCCACACGTAAGATGCCTCAGACAACCAGAGAAGGGAATGAGCAGGTATAGCTCAGGAATTGCAGGGACGCCTCAGAGCCTTTATGGTACTGGTTTTGGCCTACAATACCCAATTGGATGTCGGTCTTCAGCAGAATTGGTTCAGTGTCAAGGTCACTTCAATTGTGGAACCTACTGGTGCCGAATTCAGACCTGTGACCTACAGAATTGGACACATGTACCACTAAGATGAAACTGGCTTTAGGTAGAGCTCCAGGGAATTACATGGACACGCTGGACTTTTCATTGCTGGACCAATTTTAGCCACGGTTGTTGAGTTGGACATTAGTTTTCAGTTTCCATGGGCATATAAGTACCTAGACATCCAAATGTAGAAAAATAAGTATTTTATCTGCTTAATAGGCCCATCAGCGGCACAATAGCATACCATGAGATCTCATTGGGGTCTACGTTATCGATCTCCAGAAGTCGTGAATCTGTGTGTCTTTTTTTCACAAAGTTGATCACAGAATCACTTCTGAAAAGAGCAAATGCCAGCTCTGCGTTACACGCGGCGATCTGTTGCTTAAGATCAGTCTGGAAATGTCGACCTTGAAACCACTTGAATGGCTTTTTTCCACGAGCTCGGCGAACAGAAACCACAGTCGTGCATTAGAAGGTTTCAGGTCACCGTGTCCGTTTTACAAGCGGCGGGGGAAACGTCAAGGTGTTTTGTTTGTGATCTCGACAACTTCCTCGCTGCCTCGGTTATGTCACAAACAAACATTGTGGGGGCGCCACTTCCTGTCATTCATTAGACATTAATGATTCGCAAATCCACTCGCCTCCGGGATCCGTGTCTCATTCCGGCTGTCAGTTTAACGTCCCTGTAAAGCTCCGTAGCTTATGCTGGAGAAACTCTCCCAGATCATTTTATCTTACGTGATTGCCAGATAATTATCAGTTAATTATTCAGGGCCTTAAATGAATATGCTAAAAATAGGGAGTCCGTCTCCTGGCCTGTACCGAAGACGTTTCCATTATTCCAGCGCTTCTCTTTTTGTCAGAGTGGACGCAGGTCGTGGGTAGATGTATGACGGCGAAACGTAAATCTGATTTTCATTTGTATCATGTCCGTGTTCATCTAATCAGCGCGCTGCAGGAAAAATGTCTGTTTTATAAATGCAGAACTTGATAATAGAATTTGCTGATCTTTTCTTACCAGACAGGCAGTGTGTGTACGTGTGTGTTTGTTATATATTAGTACACACACACACACACTCCCTCTCTCTCTCCCTCTCTCCGTCTCTATTTCCTGTCTTTCTCACTGTAGTTCTCTCTCTCATTCTGTCTTATTCAATTATCCTTTCTCATTCTGTTTTTCTCACTTTCTCTCTTCCTCTATTTGTCTCTCATCATCAGCATATCTCTCTTTTTCTTTCTCTCTCTCTCTCCATCTCATTGTGTCTTATCTAATTATTACTTCTGATTCTGTTTTTCTCACTTTCTCTCATCCTCTCTATTTGTCTCGCTCATCATTTCTCATCTCACTCTCTCTCTCTCTCATTCTGTCTTATTCAATTATCCTTTCTCATTCTGTTTTCCTCACTTTCTCTCTTCCTCTATTTGTCTCTCATCATCATCAGCATCTCTCTCTTTTTCTTTCTCTCTCTCTCTCCATCTCATTGTGTCTTATCTAAGTATTACTTCTGATTCTGTTTTCTCTCACTTTCTCTCTATTTGTCTCGCTCATCATTTCTCATCTCTCTCTCTCTCTCTCTCTCTCTCTCTCTCTCTCTCTCTCTCTCTC
>MU204250.1:11733281-11765158 GCA_017309775.1 Paedocypris sp. Pulau Singkep | reverse complement strand
TTGACAAATAGACAAACAATCCGAATGGATGTATGGTTGTCCACCAAAAAACAGACAATTATAATTGTTCCTTAAAATTTGTTTAATCAACATAAAATAAATATACATTTTGTTTTTGGTATAAAAGTCCGTTAGAATCCATTAGAACCCATTTCCAAAGCACTTCCATTAATCATGGTTTTTAAAGGTCTTTTCGGAGACTCGTTCTATAAAGAGATTTTTGAAGTCATTTTGCAAATTGATATCTAATGCTCTTCATATGCACATGATTAACAATGCGATGCATATTTAATGAGGGTTTAATTCATTTAGGGTTAAGAGGATGTGTTTGACAGGACCGTGGAGCTGGGGAATGAATAACGGTCCTATTTCAGTTTTTTAGGGTTAGTAAAGCCATACGGTCTTGTTGAAAGTTTTCACGCGCGACTTCAAGGACACCGTGTACTAGATCCGTGCGACTTGCCAAATCTGATTTTCTGAAGTTTTACAAATCCTAATATGGGGAATTGCTCATTGAAATTGCTCACCCAGCCCCCATTTGTTCTAATTTCCTCTAAGTGGATTTTCATATTCAGTTTGACTGACCAGATGTTCAGTATTCACCAAAGTGCTTAACTCGCAGAAAGATAAATGAGGAGCGATGTTAAATAAACTAAAAACTGCATAATCTGTTTGTTTTTATGAGGGAAATGCGTTTTGTCCAAGTAAGGGATTCAGATGGCCAACATTTTCAGAACTCCAGAAGAAGAACTTCATCGTATTCTTGATCTTGATATCGTGTTGATGACTACACATTTTAGTCGACAAAAATTAAGGCAAAAATTATTTTTAACGTTTTTATTTTGGTGTGGTGGACTCAGCTAGGGCCGTTATGTCTGGATTTTGTATGTTCTTCTGGGTTTGTGTTGGTTTCCTCAGAGTCTCCAGATTCTTCCAACAGTCCTAAAACCATGTTCAGGAGAATCCTAGTATTGTAAATGCTTGTCTCCCCTTGTGATTGGTTGCTCACCGATTCAATGGTGTGTCCTGCCCATGATGCTGTGATTGGCTGCAGCTCCCCGTGACCCAGAAAGAGATTAATTAACCCAGTTAATTTACTTTTAGGCCCAGTGATGCTGTAATTGGCTTCAGCTCCCCATGACCCAGAAATGGAATAATTTACACACTATACATTTAATCATTGCATGATCAGACTGATGTTGTGTGGCTTGTCTTGTTGAATCAACACATAAAATAAAATTTTCCACAGAATTTAAATCATATCATGCTATTAAATGAGAGCGATATTTGCCTGCTTAAGCCATGGAAAACTAGATTATTAGGAAATTGCAGACAAATGTTTTTTTTTTTTTCAAATGTTTTTTCCACGTACTGTAAAAGTGGCTGTTGCTATGCATGTGGCTTAAGGTCTGTTTTAATGGTCTATTGGATGGATGGATGGACAACTATTTGGATGGATGGATGGATGTATGGATGGATAAATAGATGGATGGACAAATAGATGGATGACGGACGGATGGACGGATAGATTTTTTCAATCATTCATTCATTTTAGGTTTTTTTGTATGCTCTACTTGCCAGAACTATATTCTGAATTTTTGAAGGTCAAGCCTTTAGAGTTTATCAATCTATCTTCCATAATAGAAAACCGTGAGGAGCAGCACACCCTGCTGTCAGTTTTATCATCATTCACAGTTCAATTAGTCATGTAGATACAGTATGTAGTCTGCCATTGGTCACTAGAAAAGACCAGATTGGTACGAAGCCGAAGTGTGTTGCTGAATACAGCTTCGTTATTAACCGTCTGTTTCTACCAATAAGACTAGACCTGGACAGTCTCGACATTGAGTTCTACATTTATCACCTCCTCAGTGTCATTCACGCCACTGTCAGGAAGCTCAATCCTGTTTAAAACGGCATGTTACATGCTAAATCCAGCTCGATGGGAGACAAGCGCCAGCTCCTCGCACAGAATCCTGAAGAACACCACCACGGGCATTGTGAGTTTTTGTCATTACTTTGAAAGACTCCAACAAGGACACCGAGCTTATCTGCTGTCGGACATCAATTCTAATAAAGAAGCACATATTAACGTGCGCCATATCAGCAGCCAGATGCTTGTTTGCCTTAAGGCGACAAACGACGGCGTGGCGAATTTCGCCATCAGTCTGGTCACAGACAAGTTAGCGGTCTCTACACTATCATCCACCAGATCCTCAGTCATGGATTTGCAGAGATAAGTCATGGACGTCCGGGCGCTCGGCTGATTTCCATTAATGGTGTCCATCTGAATAAAGCTGGGTGAAACTTTGTAAAATGAAGAGATTTGAAGGACGATTACATAAATTGTGAAAGCACTTTTGTTTTTTTTTTTGCGTATTTTGATTTTTTTTTTTTTTTGAGCATGAGAAACTACTTTTTTGACCTGTTTAATGAAATTGTTGTTCCGTTGAATTTCTTTGAATATTTTTGTTTTTATACGTCAATGAAATGCAGATGATTTGACACATTGCCTAGTCATTCTATACAATGCTTGAAAGACAAGTTGGCAGAGTGTGGAAACAGCTCTTTTATTTTTGTTTTTACGGCCATACAAGGGTAAAAAAATAAGACCGAAACCAGATTTTGGCCAAGAAAGGTTTGTTCGTATTTCAAATAACTGTTGTGTATTAATTACCTTTATGTTTGCAAAGTAGCAACATAACACGATTTTACACATTGTCTAAAACCTCCAAAAATTCAAATTGTAAGCCTACGTTACACACATGGCTGGTAAGAAGAACATTTCAAATACAGTTCGTTTTTTTTCCCCCCATATTCAAATACCGAATTTTCTCTCTTCAATAAGAAACTTTTTCTGTCTTTTTTCTGACTCATTTGTGTAGCCCTCTCTAATTATGGAGCACTAAGTGTTCTAATCACTTTAAGCTTTCTTAACTTAATTCAGCCCACTCTCCCTCAGGTCAGAACAGAAATGAGCGGATACTTCTGAGAGTCTTCCATTTCTTTCACCATCAGCACCCTCCCACACTCCGGGCACATTCACACTGTTGCATGTCATTAATTTACAGCCATGGGTGGTCTACTTCCTGATAATTCCTCATCGAGAGTTTGAATGCAGAATTCCACTCTGCAGTCACTCAAAAATAATTAAGCTCGCCGCACAGAGCCCGGAGAATCTCATCTGCGGAGCTGAAATCCCCCGGAGAACGGAAATTAATGGCGGTATTGGAAAGGACAACAGAGCTTGAAACACAGGTGAACGCCGAGGTTAGAATACCTAGGCGGTTCTTTTCAACAAAGACTAGATTCCTCCGCCTGGCCCGTTATGCCATCAGCGCTCCAGTGTAACAGGAAACGTCAGACTCGGCTGATGATTTATGAAGTGTGTTCTCAGATAAGGCCCGCTCATGTGGTCCATGATCTCGGCAAACAGATGGCGAGGAGAGCAGGGAACAATCACTGAGCATCCCCGATCTGATAAACTAGAGGAAATTCATTAGCATATGCATAGACGTCCCAAAAATTCTTGTAAGATAGGCCTTCAATATCATTTCGAACTCCTTGAGATGGAAATATCTAACACATCTTGAGTAATCGTGTAGAGCACGCTGTGGCAGCAGAAGAGTGCTCTTATTATTTTTGCATTACATTCATGTGCATTCAGCAGGCATTTTTATCCATTTATGGAATACAGCCATTGAACCAACTCCTCCCAATGATTTCCCTGGGAATCGAATTCGGAACTTTACTGTGGTTGACACCTTGATTCATCAAACATCAAACCCCATCCTAGCTCTTTGTTATTAAACAACAGCTTGAGTAGAGTCGCTCGCCTTGACTTCCTCTACTCTCCAATCTCGTTGGACTTAATGCTCAGTCCTCCAGTCCAGCCTCCACGTCCCTTTTCCGCTCCTCATCATCAAGGACCAGACCTCCCGGCGCCAATCTCAACTCAAAAAGGAGTGGTCCGATCAAGGAGGGGATGTGTGAGCATCCCTAATTAAATTACCCACTGACATAAGTGGGTTTTCACATCAAGCTGTTCCAGCCAATAGCTCCAAAATGGCTGTCTGGTGCCACATCCATCTTCCTCATTACTCTGGAGTCCGGTGCTCATGCGGCTGTGTTGTAGAACTCTCTCACCGGCAGTCCGCCTGACAGGTCAGAGTACTATATCTCATGTCACTTTCCCTGGAGAGACAGCACCTTGTAACTGGCAAGGGGCTTGGACTTTCAAGACTGCTGTGTCCTCTGCTAATGCAGTCGCCTCGGTGGCTGCGGGGAATCTCTCAGACCAAGAATGGCAGGTGGGAAGCAACTCTGTGATCCTCCTGGCTCTTCGGGCTCAGAGCCATTTGCTTTGTCGCCATTTGCCTGGGGTTAATTGCACAGATGTGTATCGTAGCATGTAGACGTGGTTGAGTATGAGGATATTTTTTTCTGCCTGTCATCATTCATATGCTTTAGATGTAGTGTAACTAAAATGAAAAGTCGATATCAGCTCTGAATATCTATGCCTCTACATCTACACAAAAAGCCAAACCTCTCTAATATGTGCCCAAAGGGGCTGTGTTCAGTTCAGATTCAGTGCATTTATAAGGCGCTTTTCACAGTCACAACTGTCTCAAAACGCCTAAAATTCAATCCAATTGGATGAATTGTGACCCTTTACCACCCCTTGTTTCAAGAATCAGATGTTTTACAGTGACATCTCTGACATATATAAGTTGTAAGGTCCGCCCTTGATCTGCTCTTTCACAAATAGACTGAACTGTAGCCGATAAAACAGTCCTTGGCTTCTGTTAAGACCCCGGTCTAAGAATTATGGTGTGCGGGTGATTTCATTTAGACTGTAATCTCCTAATCCTGATGATTTCCTGCAAAGCTCGGTTGCATATACGCCGGCACACAGATGCTTCTAGATGTGCTGATGCCATCCACGAGAAAACAGAAGAGAGCGAGAGCGTGGCCGGGCGTGCGTGTGCATACATTGTCGAAATAATTAAATGTCAGCCAGTGGCTCCGTCGAGTGTCTCACGGGGGGTTTTACAACCTGCACAGTCTCGCTCCGACAGCCCTTCTCCATGACTCAGTCCTCCAGATGTTGTGATGCCGTGCACTCTTTTATTTACACGCACCCCGAATCGGCGACCACACAGCTGCATTCTTCTACACTCCACTTGTTTCTCTCTTCCCTTGTTTCTCTCTCCCCCTGTGCTGTGGGAGATAAGCTCTTGCCCTATGCCAGGGTGCTTGCTGGGGAAGCTAATCTGATGTGTGAAGTTCACAAATCCGGCAGAGGACTATGCTTGTTATCCCCTAATTAAAAATGTGATAGTGCAACCATAAATATATTGGAAAGACAGAACAGGGCCCCAGGGCATTCTGGTACATTTGGCAGAAGCCTGAGGGGCAGAGAACCACCTGATACCCAGATGAGAGAGAATGAGGGGGAGATAGAGGGTGAGAGATAGAGAGAGAGATGGAGAGGTAGAAAGAAAAGAGAAAAGTGGTGGATGTATGTGCAACGAGAAGTTAGCACATGCAAGCTAGCGAGCTTTAATCATCAGAAGGCCCTCTGACAAGGTTGTATCATGTGACCATCTCGTCAGGAAACACATGGCCACATGAGTCGCAATCACAGCATTATTAGAGCCAGCTGTGGCAGGCTGGGAATTTTTGTTGCGTCATTGTACCCTATGTGTTTTGGATTCCTATTCTTGGTAGTGAATTCCAGTGAACTTCTCTAGAAGTCTTAGAACTCCCTGTTTGAGTTGCAAGTGTACCTCAAAACTTCATCAAACTCATCACTCTTGGAAAACCAAACCATTGGTGAACTCGGAATGTGGCGGGAACATTAAGTTGACAGGAAATGTCCACTTTGAATAGGAATCTGCTGAGATCAATGTCACCGTTTTGGGTGCTGTATTCGTCAGGAAGAGTAGGGAATCGTTCAACCTTATGCAGGTTCAATTTACGTTGTGAACAAGTCCAAGCATTTGATCAACAGTCTTGTAAAAATGTAAAGGTGCCATTGCCATGAATTGTACAGGGATAATGGTTTCCCAAAACGTAATGTGTTCCAAAACCTCTTTGAATTACCTTGCGAAGATAATCATCTTGCTCGAATATATGTGTTCCATGTGGAGACATCATAGAACATGGTACCATCTGGTGCTGATGGAGGCTTGGCCCAACAGGACCTTGTTAATGAAGGGGTTTTGGTTGCTTGGAAGCAGGTTTCCACTTTTAGTCACTTTGCTTCCTTGTCTCAGAGAGCCACTGAACCCAGCCTCCACCGCTCTCCTGTCCTAGCCATTGCAGATGATGAATTGTGTTACAGTTAAGCAAGCAAGAAGTAGGACAAATTGATCAAAAGTGTCAGGTGCCCCTTGTGATGTCTTGGTCTCCAAAATGAAGGTAATGAAGGAGCTGTCTGGAAGTTTCTGGATTTAGGGTACCACTAATAAATGTTTACCTGCCCCTGAGCACCCATTTTGAGCATCAGATGGATGCGGGATGCTAGGAAAGTTCTGGATGCGGACTCCTTAGGAACTGTCGCTGCTTTGAGACGGCACTGGCACGGTCTGTAAAAAGAGCCAGCGAGAGGCATGTCCCGCTTTAAACCAATGAGCCAAGGTGGTGTAGAGCAATTAGAGATAAGTCATTTATTCTGCTCCCTGGTTTGTTCTGGAACAGCTAGTTTAATTAGCTTGATGTAATCTGGATAGGTTTTAAACACACCGCCCGAGTTCAAACTGCTGCCTCCATGCGAATAAGCTTCTCTAAGACAAAGCCAAAGCCAAAGCATGTCAACCACCTTCTGCTTTTGTTTGTTTATCCATTTTAATTTGGATAGTTCAGCTCAGTTGAATATGTACCGTGGTATGGCGTGGAAATGAATGTGCTGCTTCCAGCAGTTCTGCCTAGATGCAGAGAAAAGTGTGTGGCATTTTCTGAAATTAATTATGTAGCCGTGTCAACTTTCTTCATCTTTATAAATTCAATTTGCTGACTGTCATCTACTTTGAATGCGTGAGGAAACAAAAGATTGATTAACACGCCTGAAACTGCTGCCTAAAGCTACCGGCATCTCAGTCACAGACATTTTCTCTCTGCCAAGGCAGACGATGAAATCTTAACCCATTCACTAAATATTTCCAAAGAGCGACTCGATCATGTACACAAAGGAAGTGATGGAGTGATCTCATACACCGCTATAAGTCACCATAATGATTCTAGTTTAAAATAATGCCTCTGCCGGACCACTGTGATGTAGTGGAGACCCTCGGTCTCATTAATGCTGTGTAAAGATAGATGACCCAGATAAAGGAGCAAAAGATTATTTCTGAACCCCCATCAGTGACCAGACCTGCATATGTTCTGCTATATACGCCCCTATATATACAGTATATATACATATTAGCCATTGGAAAATGTGTTAAGTCGTTTTGTATTTATATAATTGGGTTAATGTGGGGGTTCTGGGTTAATGAGGAAAATATTATGGACCGGTGCAGCGTTGAGACCGGAACTTTATATTAGGATATCTCCGGAAGCTGAATCCTCATGCGGACGAGACCTCACTTTTGTTACTGTGCGCCTCAAGGTCACATTGGAATACATTTTAAATATATTGTTTTTGTTAACAATTCTAAGGATTCCCCAAATAAAATATACAAACATTCTGGCAAACAAACAGTTTTCTAAATTATAGATCACATGCACGTCTGAACCCGCAACCGAACTGATGTGTCATCAGGGCTGAACCGGTGCGTATTATTGCCCTCATTAACCCCGGCCTGGTGCGCAAAATCAGCCAATCAAAAAATAGATAGAAAATGAAAGAACACGTTACGGTTCATTTTAGTTTGCAAACCCAGTCAACATTTCAGCATGATCAGTTTAGACAACAAAGGTATTTTGAGAAAATATGTACAGTATATACTGTATTTACGCAAATATATACACCTATTTATTTTTTAAAATTTTCGACACTCAAAAACGTATAGCTTTTTTAAAGGCTTATAATAAAGATTTCAAATATGCACATAGATATAAGACCCCATTTTTACGTATTTCAAGTCAGCAACAATCACAAATAATTGGAAAGACATTGTCTTTATGCAACGGCGCACGTGTGCGTCTATATATGTCAAACAGTCCGTAGGCAGACGTGCTACAATACAAACTTTTATTGGCTCAAAAACAGAAATAAAGAGACACGTCACGACATACAGTACAATAATTTATTTTATAACACAAAGAGACCACAAACCACGACCGTGTAGTCGGTTACGCTAAGATAAACGCTTAAATGATCAAAAATAAAGAACACGGGCAAGGAGTAGAAAGGAACAGAAACAATCAAAACGCTCGGTCGCTGCCTGGGAATAAATTATCCTTCGATAAACCGAGAGCTTGAAACAGGCCCGAGCTTCTTGAAAAGGTCTGACTGGATAGCAAATGACCACTGGAATTTACTTTTTGTTAGCTATTATACCAGTAAAACAATATAAAAGTGATACGAGTCATGAAAGTTAGGTTTGTTAAATAAAAAACTGGTATTTATATATATATATATATATATATATATATATATATATATATATATATATATATATATATACAGTATATACGTATATATATATATATTTAAAAATTATTTTTTTTTGTGTGCCTGAAAAATCAAGGGGTTGCCTATATTCCCCTATTTACGTTAATATATCATGCTCTTTTAATAAAGTTGTTTTTTTTTATACAAGTATGGACACTGACCTACACTGTATATTTTCAAAATCCATCCTCTTTTTTTTTTGTCATTTTTTTTTTTCTCCGTAGGCTCATGCTGCGTTTCTTGGCACGTTCTTTTTCGAGGCATGTCGCACTGTCATCGAACAATGATAAAAAGCCCCGGTATTGAGCGACTGCACACTAAATCTTAGTAAAGAGCACTTAGCTCCCATGTGCACGGCGCAGAGCGAATACCTGTCATTGGTCATCAGTGAACACTTTCATCCTTTGGCTCCGGTCCATATGTTCCTCACCGCCTGGAAGCGCTGGTGCTTCAGGGAGCGATGTTGTTCTCTTTGCCCTCCATTCCGCTCACCCTTCAGAATACGCCGTTTTCTCTTTGTTTGACTGGATTATAATGAGAGCTGGAGTTTGTGTGAATGTTGGCGGGTGTGAATCAGCTCTGACACTCTCTGTTCTCCCCACAGAAGGTGACGAGACCGGCGTGATGGACAGTCTGATGGAGGCACTGCAGTCTGGAGCCGCGTTCCGAGACCGCAGGAAACGGACCCCACGCAACGGTACGGAAGCTGTCTGTTCGCTCTTAGTGCACATCGACTTTGATTATAGATTGCTTTCTCGTCGTTTCTCATGTCACTTCATTTTTGTGAAAATCCAAACAATTGTGGTTTTATGAAAATTCTTATCTATGGCATATGGGGATATGGCAACAGGCAGATAGATAGACAGACAGACTGAGCTAAGCCTACATGCAGATAGATAGATAGATAGATAGAGAGAGAGAGAGAGAGACAGACAGACAGACAGACAGACAGACAGACAGACAGACAGACAGACAGACAGAGAGAGAGAGAGCGCGAGAGAGAGATAGAGATATATAGATAAATAGATGGATGGATGGATGGATGGATGGATAGATAGAGAGATAGACAGACAGACAGACAGGGAGACAGGGAGATAGATAGATAGATAGATAGATAGATAGATAGACAGACAGACAGACAGACAGATAGACAGACAGACAGACAGACAGACAGAAAGACAGAGCGCGAGAGAGATGGAGATATATAGATAGATGGATGGATGGATGGATGGATGGTTGGATGGATAGATAGATTGAGAGATAGATAGATTGAGAGATAGATAGATTGAGAGATTGATTTGTACACCGATAGAGAGATATAGATAGGTAGACAGACAGACAAACAAACAGATAGACACACAGGAAGACAGACAGATTAATCTATAAACCGACAGGTAGATATAGATATAAACAGATAGACAGACAGACAGACCGATACTGTAGGTTTAACTCTTGTTGAGGATAATGTGAAGTTTACCTCGTGGATTCTCTTCAGTGTTTTGCCCTGGTGAGCATCTCGTTCCCCGAAATCTGTTTTTTCTATTAGATTCATTGCCACATTTCCATTCATAAGTCACTGATTACTGAAATTGATTGTGGACGGTCTGGGTCCTCCGAGGATGGTTTAACATAATCTTAATGTTAACATATTCCATCCTGCCGTGATGAATGGAGCTGACCCAGGGGGAGGAGGAACGGACCACCTGCTCTCGGAGCTACGTTAATTTGAAATGCCAAGGACAGGGAGACAAGTGTCTATAATTGCTCCAGCTTTCCAGAACAGCGTCGTGCGATGCCCCCAATAAGTCAATCTTTTCCCAGAGTCCTTGTCCTTGCATGCTTACTGCGCATAAACTCGGTTTTGTCATTAGAATTTCTCCTGGGACGTGGCAAGATTTTTTTTTTTTTTTGGACCGACGTGACAAAACAGGTTGGATAGATCTGTCGAAAGAAATCTCTTTCTTGTCGAAGGTGGACAGTCCTTTACCTGCGTGGACTTTTTTACTGGAATTATTTTGTCCAGGCTCATTAATTGCACTTTAATTACTCTAAAACACAAATCATACTAGAGATTAAAAGAACATTAGTTATGAAGATTAAGAAATTCTAATGAAAATGATTAGAGTAAAATAATTAATACATGTTTCCATTTGCTGCTCTGTCAGTGTTTCGAACACCTTATGTTTTGAATTTGAGTCTGCGGGAAATCACGAGTTTGATCGTAAAAACTATAATGCAATCATCGTAGAAAGAAATGAGTGGTAAATTCATAAATTGCATATAATAAAGATGCAATACTCTTATGCATTTAAATGCTCTTTCTACTGTTAAATATGCAATATAATACCAATTTACATGTGTATTCATAAATAAAAGTATGGTATTGCAGTATTTATTTATTATTCTTCAAATTATCATCTCTTCTATCAAGATTACATGAGCATGAGACTGAATCCAGTAATCTAAGTCTCAGTACAACTTGATTTTAGAATTACAACCACATGTTGTTCTCTAGAGTAAAACAAAAGCACAACACAAATTGTTTCTTATTGTTTTTAAGTGGAGTTAAGTTTTCCCATCATCACATGGAAGACAAAAACACTTTTCTCCAAGTGAAACTCGTTGTTCCCTCCTCGTAGTAACATTTGACAAACTCATCTGTACTTTTCCCCAAGTGCGGAAATAGTCGCCTTCCTCCCCCTCTGGTTTCCTCCATCAAATATAGAGGTTTATATAAAGAAGATAAGTCTCTTTTAGCAAGTTTACCTCAGCGTGAGACTGAATCCAGTAATCTAAGTCTCAAAACCAAGTCAGGAATCAACTTTATTTCAGAATTACAACCACACGTTGTTCTCTCGAGTAAAACAAAAGCCTCACACAAATTTTGTCTTGTGTGTAAATCGTTTTTACGAGGAGCAGTTTTGCAATCATCATAAGGAAGACAATAAACACAACATTCAAACTCATTCACTCCCCATTCGTCATTTTTTTTTTTAAACCAAACGCTTTTCTCCAAATAAAACTCGTTGTCCCCTCCTCGAAATCGAGTAACATTTGACAACTGCAGAAATGGTCGCCTTCCTCCATCCCTACAAACACATCAAACGTCGATTACCCACCTGCCATCTCCGGAGAGCCAATTCCTCCATGTTTCTTTCCCACACCATCTCCATCCACGCTCCCCCATGTCAATGTGCAGGTCTAATAGAGCGCACAAATAAGTCAGGTGTCATGCCGCATCAGATCCGTCTTCCAAATTTCGGGACTTTTGTTCGCTGCCCCATGACGGATCCTGCCAGTGGAGATTAGCATGCTAACGTCTCACCTCCTGCATCCAGCGCTGTGGCCCCATCTCAGTGACATCTGTGTGAATAAGACTGACGTGTCGGAGTGTGTAGATTAAACCTCGCTTTCTTCCCAGCAGCGCTCTTTCTTCTGTCTCAGCCTCTTTCTTGTACCACCGTCTTCTTCTGTTATTCGGTGTCACTCGTCCTCTCTCACTCGTTTCCAGTCTCTCTTTTCGCCAGGAGTGTGTGGGCTGAGGTTTGACAACACCTAGAGTTTTAGAGTGGATAATTGGTTTCGAACTGCTGAAATACTTCACTCTTCTCTTTTTTTTTGACGTTTCTCTCTCTTTTTCTCTTTTTCTTTCTTTCTTTCGTCTGTCAATTTCCTTTTCGTCATTGTTGCAGGTGATCAAAGCCCTTCCTGTCCTGCGCCGCGGTGGCCGGGTGCTAACCATGGTAAAGAAATCAACCTGTTGTTTTCTCCTCCGCTTGGTTGTCCTCTCTGTCGCTTTTTGCCCAAACTTCTCCACCTCCTGCCGTAACCCAAACTAAGCTGAGCTCCATCAAACAAAATAGGATAAAAACCAACTCTAACTCTCAAATTCAGACAGTGTCAGTCCTTCATAAACCAAGTTTGCAAATGGCCAGAGCCAATTTCCCTTCTCTCCAGACTTCAATTCCTCAGGGTTTGATCATTAAAACTAGCAAGCTTGGTGTCATTCAGCTTGATTCTCTTGATTCCATATCACAGGACAAATTCGCTAACCACGTGTCCTGGGAATGGCAAGACGAGTGTAATCTCGAGTTGTTGGAGCTCAGACTAGTTTCTCCGTGGCTGTAGATGATCTAACCACCACGTCTCGCATCCATGATGCATGGCAGCACACCAACGCCTGCGGTAGATTCAATTTAAATTTGTCGGAGGTTCATTGATTTTTCTTGTATTGTTTTTTTTTTTTGGAGTTTACTTTTCATGTGTAGATGTGTTTTTTGTTCTTTTTTTCTTTGCATTAGAAACTTTGGGAGAGTTTCATCTTGCCTTTCTCTTGTACGTTCTTTGTGTCTGGGCTGCACTGCTCGCAATGTTGGAAGAAGCTTTTCAAGCAATATTACTTACATTCTGTGGTTAATATTATTTTTGGATTTTTGCAGCTGCTTTATTTTGGACAAGTTCTCCAGTTTTCTCTCAGAAAGGTGTTCAGCAACTTCTTGATTCTAATACTTCATCAGTTTCACTCCATCTTTTCTCACAATTTTCCAGTTAATCTTAATTTAGGATTTTTGCAAGTGCTTTATTTTGGATAAATTCCCCAGTTTTATCTCAGAAAAGCGTTCTACAATTTCTTGATTCCAATACTTTGTCAGTTTCACAAACACAGAAATGATAATTATAAATTCAGGCGTTTTTGTTGGTAGGTTGATCGTTCTCTGTGGAAGGTTCCAGAATGTATTAAACACTACTTGGATGTGTATTCGTGCATGATCTTTGTTTATCTCCCTCTACTTTACCTTGATTAATATTTTTTCCTTGAATATGTTGGTCCGTTTTTGTACTAACAAGTAAAAAAAGTCATTTTGAATAACCAATTACTTGACATCTCCAGTTGAATAATATACTAATTCCAAAAGCACTTGTGTAAATCAATCATATCACAAAGAAACTAACCAGTAGAGCGTTTACAAAACGCTCTAATTTAGCTTTGAAACATCGATGGATGTCAGAAGCGACCTTGAAAGCAGCACGGGTATTTTATGATGAAGCCTACTTCAGATTAAAAAAAAAAAAATAAAGATAAAACAAGAAAGGAAAAATCATCTGTTTGAATGCCAAAGATGAGATTGCTGGACATAGACGGGTACCTGTTCATACACACCTTGGCATTGATTTCTCTGGTCACAGATGAAAGCCACAGGCCGAGTAGCTCTATCACTCGAGACATCCAAAAGGCACATCAATCAGATTTCTGAGAGGCTATTTTATTTATTTACTGCCTTTCCAAGTCATTAAAATCTCTAACCTTTCATTCCCGGGCTTTCACCTTCAATTTTTGGTCCATCAAAGGTTCCAGCAGGTGAGAAGACGGCGGTTTGACTTGACTGAAACGTCTTGCTTAAAGCTGACGGCTTGTTGGAGGTTCACGGATTGTTCTGCCGCTGGACAGTGTGGTTAATTCACACGAGCCCAGGAGAAAGTGAGCCTTGTATGTTTAATGAAGATTAAATTACCTATTTTCACTCATGAAATTTTAAAAGCAGCGAAAGGATGGAATCTGTGAAGTAGCAAATGAGAGAGAGAAGAGAAGGACTGCCAAGAATACGAAAGTCGGACAAAGATTAAGATGTTTTTTTTTTTCGTCCCACTCATTTTTACTCATTCTCACGTCTGAGAGTAAATGATCTTTTCATAATGTCTTCCTTACCTCAGTTTCTTAATTAAGCCAGACTTTCTTCATCTTTCCCTGTCTCTCGTTCACCCGTTTTGTCATTTTTACACGGTGTTGACTGAAACACATCCGTTGGCGCAATAATTAATCAGTGTCATCGTTGTGCAAACCTGAGACTGTGATTAGCAAATCCCTTACCAATTATTTGCCAATCCCTCTTCATGCCACTTCCCTTCGTTTTCTTCGCCGTCTTCACACCCACATGAGTTCGTTGGCGGAGTTGTCTATAGCACTTTTCACCTGACAGCAATGATCCCCACTTCCCAAACCTTGAGCACTCCACTTCAGGGTGTTGATGGATGTTATTCATGTAGCTCACCCCAGGGCGCTTCTTCTTGAAGAAGGCCTAACGTGATTTGCTCGGGGCTGAGGGGAACAGAGGCTGGTGCACTTGGCAACGGCATGGATGACTTGCTAGATATCGATAGGAAGAAGTGCTAGGAAGATGGTTTCTGGAGACTTATCTGTTCATGGTAGATAAGAACGCCTTTTTTGTGAAGAAAGGATGGAGCCGTGTGGATGGTTGCTGAGAAGCCTTGGACGAAAGGATGCAAAGCAGTTCCGATTTTTCTGATAATGTTTATAGGGATTGGGTTTCCAGAGGATCAAGTCTTTAAATTCCAGCAACCGATGATAGAGATTAGGTTTGGTTGTGCCAAATATAATATATGCCCTGATTTTGTGCCCGCTCAAAGCTATAAATGCAATGATGTCACCAGTATGGGCTCTCAATGAAGTCGGAGGGTTCTCTTGCTTTGGTCTAGATCGGAGGTCTTGGTTTGATGTGGTTGCTTTTTTAGCAAGCTAACCAAATAAGGTTGATTCCGGTCTGTTGGGACACAAGTTCTTTGGAACTGCCAGCCAAGTTTTGAAATAAACCCCATTACATACGCCTGATTGTTTGCTTCTTTGAGGCAAAACGCTGCTTAATTGGACCAAAGAGCCAACTGTTAACTGTTTAATCGTGGTCAGAGGTCTTTTAACATGGATCAGGTACATCAAGGGTCAAGCAAAGGCGGTCCGAGAAACAGGCACAAAAAAAATCACGATCACCAGACTAGAATCATAAATGAGGCAAGAACAATGCCAAGGGCTTCAGGCAAGACTAGATACAAAAACATGGACAAGGCAAGAAATAAAGTGGCTGGATCACAGGCAAGATGCACAGATAATGTAGCAGAGAACAGAGTGGAGAGTTGGTGTTTAAATACACCTGATTACAAATAGCTGACAGCTGAAACGTAAGAAAACAATTGAGAAGAAACCAGAAGGCAACAAACTAAAACCGGAAGCTTTCAAAATAAAAGTTGAGATTGACTATGAGCCAGAGTCCATGACACCAAGAGAGAAAATAAGATAAATCTGACATCTTTTCTTGTGTACTGTAAAAGAGTCCACCACAATCTTTATTCATCGCTGCACAAAGCCAAGAAAATAGAAATGGAACGATGTGATTCGATTAACGGAATTGACAGAACCACATCAAGGTCATTCCTGAACTGGACAGCCCGAGCTTCATCTACCAATTCCATAAAAATCTGTGGAATGTCGAGAACAATGTGGTGCCTCTGAATGGAGCTATCAAGGTTGTTAAAATGAACTAACCAAGACACACACCCTAGAAGAAATCCGATCTGAGAACGGTCCTGAGTGTCTCCTGTCGCAGTTTTGTCGATACGCGTTGGCTAAGAGCCATTTGATTTCCAACAAGAGCCTTTCGACCTCTAAAGTCAGCTCAAAAGAAACAGGCGGCAGCTTGTTACCCTTCACGGTGTCTGCGGTGGCAGTGTGTGCGAACAGAGAAGACCCGGGTCTGCTCCCAGCTACAGGCCTTTCAAAAGAAGTCAATTGCGCAGTACCATAGAGGACCTCAGGCTTGGCCGCCTTTGTCCTCCGCGACTCCCCCAGCAAGAGCTCAGCCCCCATTGATGCATGCGGAGGGAACCGAATCTGAAAGACCGACTTCTTGCAAGTTAAAAAAAAAAACCACACACAAGCATGATGTTTTGTTCCTGAACTTTCTTTTACACCATTTCCAAAATGAAGGGAAAGCAAATGGCCCCCGTGAAAGGTCACCAGAAGTGCTCATCGTCAATACTGGATCGATTTGCCACTGCAAATATCCCTCAGCAGACCATAATTGAGAGTTTGATCTGATTTCACTCCTGCATATTTTCACTGTAGAATTGATTTTACTCCCGGCTTGAGACTTCTTAATATAGCTATAACTCACTTCGGAGAGGAATGTGGAAGCTAGATCTCCGCCGTCGATGAGGTTTTTAAACTCTACCCACACCTCCTCCATCCCTACAACAAAAGACTGATAATACTCTGAAGGGACACCGTTAGTCTTCCATGCACTGAATCAAAAACCTCAGCAGAGAGAATTAAGCCTTATTCCGCGATGAATCAGAGCGAGAGATCCAATAATGATCAGTGTAGGCTTAAATAAAGCACCATTCAGCGGGGACTCGGTTCTACAAGAACAAAAAATAAAGGACAGCTCTTGCTTTTAATGGTACTTTTGCGGCCGTACCTCATAATTTCATCCTGGACTGGGTATCTATTACCACAGACAAATAGTAGCCACATTTGCAAGTCCGTCTCTTCGCTGGAATCTGTCAAAAGCTCCATTGGGAATGAATATTTTACCTTTCCATTTGCACAAGTCGATGGGCCTAATCAGTAGCTTCGGAGGATAATGGTGTCGGGCAGACAGCTATCACTCATTTTATGAAATCCAATACACAAGATTCATCGAAGGCTCAGCTAGTGTGAAATGTGCCTTCAAGAAAATATGGCACGCTCAACGTGGAAAAGCAGGGCGGTAATTTGATTACACAAAAAAAGACGTATGAGTATTACGCCAAGTGCATGTTTTACTCCATTTCTGCTGTAAATTAATATGTGGTTGTGCATTTGGCGCAATCCCTGGAGAGGAAAATGTATTCAAGAGGACGCAGCCTAAGGGAGACGGAGGGAAATGAGCTTGATGAAGCACAGGCGTAGTATTGGGCAGTCGAGCTTAGCGAAAGTTGGGAAGAGGTCATTAACCGATAAACAGCTCAGCATGTGCAACACTGCAGAGGGAAATACTCCAGAGACGCTTCCTCATCTGTTTAAACGTGGTCCATCACTGATGAACAGCGACTGGGCTGCTGGAAGGGCTGAGGGTCTTTACTCCACACTGCCCCTGCTGGATTCACGGAGAATTACAACACAACTCCCTGTTTATTTTATAGCGTTGTAATGCTCCCAGGGATCATTTTATCAAATCTGCACATATTGTACGGACATTATGTAGCTGTATAGTGGACTTTGCCTTAAAGCAGAACTGGCAATTTCACAGTCGATGAATTTGATTTTATACTCTTAGACAGTGTTGTGCAGGTTACTTCAAAATTGTAATACATTACACAATACTTAGTACTGTTTGTAAAAAGTAATGTTACATTACAATATTACTGTCTCAGAATTGTAATATATTACATTACTTCTGATACTTCACCAAAATAACTACAGAAGTAGAGATAACTTCTTAAAATTCGTAAAAAAAACTTCTGTAATAAAATGTCAAATTAAATCTGTAAAAACCTAAATCTGTAACAAAAGAATAGTAGACTCTTTTCTAATAGATAAATTAATACTATGAAATAATAAACTGTAATTTCCTAAATATCAACTTCTATAACAGCTATAACAATATCTAATAAGTATAATATCCCCTTTATCCCTTACTTATTAAGTATAAAAAGTGCAATATACAGTTGCCAGTTGTCATATAAAAAGTTTTTATATGACAATTAAACATTTGAATTTATTAGGTAATTTACTTTACATGGGTATTATATTGTTTATTAATATATAATAATTATAATGTTTCATGCAATAAATTAATATTTATCTGTCTAGTCTGACCTAACAAACGAACTTTGAAACATTGTGTTTCAAAGGGTTTTTAACCTAGAAAAGCATCAGCCGTTTGAATATTTTTTTTTTCAAATTGGTAAAAAAAATTAATAACGGGTCAAAAGTCGTCCTGTATTTTTTCAAAAAGGGACGTGCATTTTTATCCTTAAATGCTCAGTTCTCAAATAATTTAAAGCACGTCTTGTGAGATTTAGACCATCTCTCGAATATACTTTCACCTGCCATGTTTATCACATTTTACAGCAAAAACCAAGTAATATATTACTTTTGTACCACGTTACTCCCAACTCTGCTCTTAAATATATTATTTGGAGAGAAGAGTTCCTGGTAATTGGTAATGCATACATTATTTAATTGTTGTTGAGTGTGTGTGTGTGTGTGTGTCATAAATGACTTGGTAATTCCACGAAATGGGGACGTTTTTTCATTAACTGTGCATTTGAGCGTCCAAGGCGTGCTAACGGTGCTAATCGGTGTGGTTGACACTCGCCTGTGTTGTTTCTGCTTGTGTTGCCCGAGGCTGAAGTCTGTTTGGAAAAAAGTGCTGAATGGCGCGGAAGCGGATAATGGCGTGTAACCGCGGGGACACGCCACAAATTCCGACACAGGCCCGCGTTTGTAGGAAGCACTTACGCAGCACAAAGCCCAGACGCAGATCAGTGGCATTCAAGGCGTGGTGGGGGTTTGCCAACCGATAAACAACGAGAAAGGGATTTTTGTGGAAAGCAAATAATGTTTAATGTAGGAGGGAGACGTAAGAAGCCCCGCGAGAACAAAGCAGCCCATCTCGGGTGGTCAGCGCAATCCCTGCCTGACATCACTCCATCACCAATGCTGACAGATGCCCATCTGTGCCACTCAGATTCATCCATTCAAAGGAAGCCATGCTATTCTTCTGCAAAAACCACCGTAGCAGCACGTTTAGGTCGCATTGATGTCGTCCAGTCGTCTGAAACATAGCTGGGTCTCGGATTTTTTAGATCATATTAACTCTCCTATTCTGTTCGTTTCAGAGGTGCAAAAATAACGTCCGTGGGTCAATTTGACCAGGGGTCTTTTATTAGGCATTTAAGAGTCAGAAACCAAAAAGTTCCCCAAAAAAGTGTGTGTGTTCGAGAGTGTGTGAGTGTGAGACAGCGGTGGATTGTGTCTCATTCTTGCAAAAAAATAAATAGTATCTTTTTAGGTTTTACTCTGTCTGAAGGGTCAAATTGACCTGAACATTATCTATGTAACAAAACGTTTAAATTTGTATATGATAATTACACCAAGTAAGCCAAGCAGGAGAAGTTTCAAAGTAAAAAAAAATACTTTTAAGTATTTTTAAGAACTATTTGAAACATTGAAATTATCGAACATAATAGGAGGGTTTAAAGAGTAGGTTTTGCAAGACCAGAATTTGAGAATCACAATGTTCTTGCAAGAGTCTCTTCTCGGGAACCCAGAAAAAAGTGCCTTTCTTATCAAACATACTTATGGAGAGACTCACTTAGTCTCCCTACTTTGAGTAAATGTACGGATACCTTACTGTAAAAATTACACAAAAGTTATATGTTACAAGTCACCAATCCCAAGAAGACTTGAAATAAAGTTGAGTAAAGTATCCAATTTTCAAAGAACTTAGTACGACGTAGCCAAAATACTTAAGTAAAGTAACAAAGTCCCTTTACTCAGGTATTTTACACCACTGGTGTTATTTAATCTTTCAAGAAGGACCATCTGCTCGAGTAAAACTAAACTTTTCTAAAACAAAACAACATTTTCTTTACAGTATTTGGTATAAATCCTGGCAGTCACGTACAGTTAATTTCACAGTTAGCGTAAACTTAAAAAAATGTGCTTTAGCCATCGAGGTTATTGTAAAGATTACTCTATATTTGATCTTTTACAACTCTGAAGTGGCGTAATAGTTCCGAATAGTGCAAATCTGAAATACAAGCTGAAACAGAAACGACGACACATCAAGCGCTTCACTTTTATCACATATGATGATGATGATCACCAGATCTGTAACATGTTCGAAACACGTGACACGTGTTTGATTCAGTCGTGATGTCGCGTGTTTGCCTGTCTTCAGATCTTCTACAGATCTCAAACGTCTGCTTCTCTGCCTTCAGATGCTTTTATCTCAGACCTTCCGTACGATCACGAGCAAACATGTTCCTTCTGCACACCACATCTTCATATTTAAAATTCCAACCTCACTGAAAATCATTTAACATGGTAATTACCGTATTCACGCGAATATAAGCACATTTTTTCAAATTTCCGACACTCTTGGAAACTTGGTGGGTGCTTATAATTGCAGATTTTAAATATGCACATAAATATAAGCCCCAATTTTTCCATATTTCAAGTCAGGAACAATCATAAAAAAATGGAAACACATCGAAATAGACGCACTTACAGTATACGCTTTTATCGGCTCAATAACACAAATAAAGAAACATTAGACACGCTGCAACACTTAACAGAGACAAAAGTAGTAAGGTTAAACTAAATACAGTACCATAATTATTATTACAACAAACAGAGACTACAAACCTTGTAAGCTTTAGCTTAGCTTAGCGCAACTGACTACAAACGAGTCCAATGTGTCATCGCAGAAAGAGTCGAAACAGTTGAAAATGAAGAACACGGACTAGGAGTAAAAAAAAATCCAAGGAACAGACACAATCAAAACGCATAGGGGATAATAATCCGCTATGATCCTCTTCACACATCGGATGAACAGGGCGCTTGAAACAATTGCTCTGCGCCTGTGCAGAGTCTGACAGGAGCAAAGGATCTTGGGAAATTAAGTTTTTACCACTAGAATCGAGTTTTTGTTTTCTATTACAAAAAATTCCTTTAAGCAAAAAATCAGGGGGGTGCTTATATTCTCGTAAATACGATAACTTCCACAAAGGAAAGTATTATCCACAAAGGCAATTTTATCGATTGATTTATTCCCAACTTTTCAGTTTACTTTTTCTCTTATTCATGCGCAACGCATTTTCCTTATTTAAATCCATAGAGCCGCTCTTGGGGGAACAGTGGGATGTGTTTACAGACCCAAGCAGTGTTGACATTAACCGTGTTTACACCATTTCAGCGTGAATCTTAAGCTCATGCATAATCAATCCGCAGCATTAGGATGCGGAAATGCTTCCGACGCGCTCGCCTCTGCATCAGAGGAAGAGGAATGCGGCGTTCCACTCTCTGCAGCGCCACGTGTGTCAAGAGAAGTTCCACTCCAGCAGTCGGTCCGAGCGCTCGCTGGGAATGCGCTTTTTTTAGTTTAATTGCATAAAGTCAATTGCATTAATTTTTCGCCTTGCTGAGGTCACCGTGTTTGATGGAATCAAAGTAAAATGCGTCGTTTGCAATTCTGCAATAATGGTACATTTCCGCACTTCCGCGTGAATTAATCAAATCATAGAATCTTTTTATTGTCATTTCAACCTCTTACAGCAGAGCAATACACGTTTCTGCAGGACCCTAAAACTAGGAATTATAATTATTTTATCAATAATCTCTCTATCTGGTATTTCAATTTTAAAAAAAAATAAATAAAAAATAAAAAAAATATATATATATATATATATATATATATATATATATATATATATATATATATATATGAATTAAGCAAGTGTTGTGATGTTTGAGAATTTCGTCAGATAAAGTCAAAAGCTTAAAATAAATGATTTTTTTTTAACCTGAAAGTACTAATTTTCAGTTTAAATTGTGTTGTTGTGAGTGAATCCACAGAGCACTACTTGCTTTTTACAATATTTATTTTTGTTATGATTAAGTCTTTTTTTTGTATTTTAGTGTAAAGTTAGTGTAATCCTGAAATCTTTTTGAACCCAAAATACATTTTTACCCTAATTTTCAGTTTAAATTATGATGTTGTGTGTAAAGCAGAGCACTGCATGCTTTGTACAATATTTGATGTTTGTTAGGATTTTTTGTAAAGCGTACGTCTTTTTTTTTTTGCATTTTATTTTAGTGTGAAGTTAGTGTAAATCCTGAAATCTTTTTGAACCCGAAAGTAATTTTTACCCTAATTTTCAGTTTGAATTGTGTTGTGAGTGAATCCGCAGATCCGCTTGCTTTTTTTGTTACAATTTAGCAGTTTTTTTTACAATATTTATTTTATTTTAGTCTAAAGTGTAACGAAAAAGTATATGTGGGATTTGTGATATTTCGAGATATTTATGCATATTGGTACGTTGATTTTTTTATGAACTAATTTATACACTGCATCCACATAGCGCCTTTTAGAAACCCAAGGTCGCAGAATCACACGTGTTAAAATTGCGAAAGTGCAGCAAATCTCAGGAATTTGCCATCACAGTGTGTCTACTTTTGATTGCAAAAATCACACACACAAACGTTCCTGTGCGCCTGGTTATTGTCTGGTGCAGTCGTGTGTTCAAGAAGGTCGTGAGGTCTCCACAACCCAGTCTGGGTTTCTTCAGTGAGACATGGAGGAAACAAGCGTGGCCTTGGCTCTCGGGGCTGGACCGGCTTTAAACCAAGAGCGCTGGTGTGTTTGGTATAGTCGTCGCCCGTCAAGAGCGTTTACCAGTACCGTGCCACTGTTTGT
Organism: Paedocypris sp. Pulau Singkep; assembly: GCA_017309775.1. Classification (NCBI taxonomy): domain Eukaryota; kingdom Metazoa; phylum Chordata; class Actinopteri; order Cypriniformes; genus Paedocypris; species Paedocypris sp. Pulau Singkep. The sequence continues at coordinate 11,742,283 of MU204250.1, read as the reverse complement.
CCACATTAATTGTGTGATAGACTCTTCATCAGACCAGTGCGAGAAGAAACTTTGCCGGCGTGTGAACTGCATAAACAGTGAGCAGAACGCTGTCTCGTTTGTTCCGAAAATTCAAAGCGGCATAAACAAGAAAGATAACAACTGGAGTAAAGCTCAGAGAAACACCTTTGGTATTCATGAATTCCATAAATTACGATGTTGCTCGGCTCCCTGTAAGAGATGACTAATGTGGGAGTTTAAAAATAGATGGTGGGGTTCAACAAATAAGCTCTCTAGAACCAGTGTGTGTGATGTCGTGTGTCTGAGTTTGTGTAAGCTGGCCTGTGTGTTCTGTTTGTGTTTGTGTGCTTGTGTGTTGCAGCATTTAGCACAAATGAACAATGCTAGTTTTTAGCACAAATGTGTCTTTGTCTAGGGTCATAGGTTATAACGCAGTTTTTGTTAGAGTTAGAGTAAAGAGGGTGAGGAAAGTAAGTATTTTAATGGTTCAGAGAGAGGGAATGTATTGTTTTTTATGTCAATGGTGGGACCCCACTATGATGCAAATGCAAGTGTGTGTGTGTTTTTCTGCTTTTAGCACAAAACGGGGCCTGAATTTTAGTTTTTAGCACAGTTGGTCACTTGTGGGGTCTTTGACTAGGGTCCCACTACTTTGAAGATCAAGTTCAAGGGTTCTGTTTGAGGGTCAAGATGGTATTTTAAAGCTATAACGGAGGTTATAACCAAGTTTTTGTTAAGGTTAGAGTAAAGAGGGTGAGGAACGGGAGTATTTTGATGGTTTGGTTACAGTGAGGAGAGGGAACGTATTGGTTTTTATGAAAGTCAGTTGTGGGACACCCACTATGATGTAAATACAAGTGTGTGTGTGTGTGTGTGTGTGTGTGTGTGTGTGTGTGTGTGTGTGTGTGTTCCTGCATTTAGCACAAATTGGGCCCGAATGCTAGTTTCTAGCACTAATTGGACCCTATGTGCACTTGTGGGGTCTTTCTCTCACGACTTTGAATATCAGTTTGAGGGCCAAGATGGGATGTTAACACTATAGTGGAGGTTATATCCGAGTTTTTGTTAAGGTTAGAGTACAGTGAGGAGAACTGTAGGGGAACTTATTGTTTTTTATGAAAGTCAATTGTGGGATCCCACTATGATACAAATTCAATACAAGTGTGTGTGTGTGTGTGTGTGTGTGTGTGTGTGTGTGTGGCCAAATCCCAAGTAGCAATGAAAGGCTATTGTGTGCTAGTAACACAGAGTAAGGGGCTTTAAGGACAGTGAATCAGGCTGAATTGTTGTGACCAAGTAACCTCTCGCCCCCGGAGGGAAAATAACTGCGGGATAAAGCGATGCAGTACATTACCTCAACTCCAGAGCTCTTTTCCCAGCAGATGTCCTTTCCTCATTGGGTCAGGTCACATTCTCCCCATAGTCCAGCGGCGCGTCTAGGGATCGGCGAGGCAGTACTCACTGAGGCATGGAACATCTTCGCGTGGAACAAAAGCTCGGCCTTGGAGGGAAGGAGATCCGCAATCAGGACAAACATTATGAATGGAGTTCATGTTCTCCATTAGAGGCTGCCACACCGTGACGCACGCCAGCACTCACGCACAGTTTGATTTGCATAAAAGCGTGTAAAAGTCAGCGCCGACGTGTGCTGTAAACTCCCATCTTTACAAGCCGAGCTTTTATTCCGAGATATATTTATTAATGCTGCCAAACTGTTAGAAGGATGGATTTTTCCTAAAGCATATTGTAAAACTTTTATGACGGTCAATAAGTCTGATGGGGCCGTTATTCATTTTCTTTACTGGAGCTTTTGGAATCAGAATAGATGGAGCGTGCTGATAAATCCTAAATAATTGAAGGGAGGAAATGGTCAATGGAAGTGGGAAGCTTTTATAGGCCCGAAAGTCATTGGTGCACAAGAGTCGTTCCTTACATGCGTCGCTCTTCAGCTATCACCTTCTTCAGAGATATCATGGTGGTCTCTCATTCAGCCATACCTTACTTTACATGTAATAAAAATAGGGCTGACAAACGATGAAGTTTTGAAAAAACGAATTCATCGCACTTCCCTGACCAAATTAATCGTGATTACTCGATCGTGATTAAATGACTGAAGCTTGTAATATTGCATATTAATGTAAACTAAACACAACACTAAATAACACTTGTGTAAATACTGTAATATAATTTAGTACAATTTTTGTACTTCGTTTTTTTACACATTAAAATTCAATTTTGGTCTTGCATATGCATCAGTTGAAAGTTTTAAGTACCTATTTTTTTAGGTTACACTTTTAATAAAAACAGGACTTTGTGTTTTTTGTAAAAATAAAAATAACAAAACTAAAACGTGAAGCGCGTTTTGCCTTCTCTTTGTCAGCTGAACTGTAACTTAATAAATACTTGTCACTCTAACATGAAACATGTCTACATAAAGCTTAGACTGTCTTTGTGCCTAATTGGCAGCAGGTGAAAACAATCACTGTGCGCTGCTGATAGTAATGAGCCACACCTGGTGACATGAGCATTGCTCATAAGGGTCTGTTGATTGCACCTTGCCAAACCGAAAGTGAAAAAAACTGCACCTGTGATTGACGGCGTTAAAAATAATTGACGCAAATACGCATTGAAAACCAATTGTGTGCGTTAACGCGTTAACTTTGACAACCATAATTAAAAAGTTAAGTTAAGTGTATTACAACTATTTTGCCCAAAGTGACTTACATGGGCAGAACGGGTTCTCTATCTTTCCTAGGTTCAGCTTTAGTTGTGGAACCAACAGTCTGCACGCACTCACACGTCCACTTGGTGGCTACTAAGATAGATCTGGTGGACCTTTGTCACCTTACGAAAAAGAACATAGTTCTGCAGAAGAACCCTAATGGTTGACTCCATCAATCGTCCAACAGGCCGATCTTCTAGAAGCTTCTTCTCCCTGCTCTTGTGTGTGTTACATTAATTATATCCAAACCCGACATCTGACCCCAACGCTCACTTAGCACGTCTGCCGCGCCCTGACCTGTTTAAATGGCCCAATCAGTCACACAGACCGTGAGGGAAAGAGGTTTTGACAGTGACTGATATTGTAATTGAAAGGCGGTCGCGGTTTACAACGTGCGTTTTGTTTATGTATCACTATTTGCCAACCGGCCAATGAGATAAGAGCTCTCGGATCTAATAAATTGGAGCCAAGCCCCCTCCACCCGCAACTGTCCCGCTGTTGTCAGTCATCTCCGCTCATAATAGGCAAGCGGGCCTCTACAATAATTGCTTTGATGGTCCGGCCTGAACAAATCACTTCTGGGCATAGAAAGAGGCCTTGGAGATGGCAGCCAGAGAGAAAAGGTGGGAATAAATTAAGGCACTTTGCGTTCCTCGGGGGGCATGTGTCCCAGATTTCTTCAAAGAAAAAAAAAGTATAGATTGAGGAAGGAGGGGGGGGGTCTTTTTTTTTTCTTTGCATAGAAATAAATGTAGCAATAAATGCACCAATTCGCATCCACCGGCCATCATTGTGAAATAGGGTTATTCATGGCGAGACAAAGGAGGCTACATAGTTAACTGACAAGTGAAGAAAGGGGGATTTTAGTGGAAATAATGTGATTTTGAACGGAGTCCGCTTTATAGAAGTACTTCTGGTTGGCCTTTGTACGCTGACAAAAGTTGCGCTCTCTAAATAGAAGCTTTTGAATGTTTTAAGGCTTGTGAAAGGGCGACTAGTGGTGGTTTGAGAATAACCCTAGAGACGGGCCTCACTGGAAGCCCTGGGTTCAGCTATTAAAATGCCTATGGGATCAGAAAAAGAGGGATCGATTGTTAACGTGAGTGAGATTGCTGATGCTGACATTGAAATTGCTAACTTTAATTCTCCATGAGAGCAAGTGTGGAATATCTAATTTTTTAAGCTGCTGTTGTTTTTGTGAAATTTCGTGTCGCCCAAACTAGAGTTGTTCTGGGTCTGATCCTCATGGAAAGTACATTGGTCGAGTTGTTTAGTAAATGACTATATTTTAGCGAAAGTTTCTCTCGATCAAATCTGAGAATCCAGTGATTCTGTCTGTTCGAGACTGATCCAAGAGTCTTCCAGTAGTAGTTTAGAAGCGATTCGAGTCTTTTGATAGTGATCCAGCTTTTGTACCAATCCTTGATAAGGATTCAGGAATCTTTTAGTTGTGAACAAGTTGAGTTCAGTTTAGTGATTCAAAAGTTGTTTAGCATTGATCAATTTGCAGTTCTGTAGTGATCCAGTTTTGGTTCAGCAGTGATTCGGGTGTGTATTCAGTAGTGATCCAGTCTTGGTTCAGAAGTGATTCAGTAGCAATCCAGTCTTGGTTCAGAAGTGATTCAGGTGTGATTCAATAGTGATCCAGTCTTGGTTCAGAAGTGATTCAGGTGTGATTCAATAGTGATCCAGTCTTGGTTCAGTAGTGATTCAGGAGTGATTAAGTCTTGGTTCAGCAGTGATTCAGGTGTGATTCAGTAGTGATCCAGTCTTGGTTCAGAAGTGATTCAGTAGTGATCCAGTCTTGGTTCAGCAGTGATTCAGGTGTGATTCAGTAGTGATCCAGTCTTGGTTCAGAAGTGATTCAGGTGTGATTCAGTAGTGATCCAGTCTTGGTTCAGAAGTGATTCAGGTGTGATTCAGTAGTGATCCAGTCTTGGTTCAGAAGTGATTCAGGTGTGATTCAGTAGTGATCCAATCTTGGTTCAGAAGTGATTCAGGTGTGATTCAGTAGTGATCCAGTCTTGGTTCAGCAGTGCTGCAGGTGTGATTCAGTAGTGATCCAGTCTTGGTTCAGTAGTGATTCAGTAGTGATCCAGTCTTGGTTCAGCAGTGATGCAGGTGTGATTCAGTAGTGATCCAGTCTTGGTTCAGTAGTGATTCAGTAGCGATCCAGTCTTGGTTTGGTCATGATTCAGGATAATTCAGGTTAATTACAGTTCTACCTGTAAATATTGGGTCCTAATATTGAGACTTTTTTCCACAAAGTGTGTGTTTAGGACTCCTCTGCCAGAGGCGGCGAGAACTGAGGAGCTTTGTTTGAAATGGGCGGAGAAGTTTTCACGTCTCGTAAGTTTCTGCCACACAGGGCGGAGTGGGTGAAAGTTCCACTCGTGACCCCTTAATTACAGCTGCTGGGTTCAGCCTGCGTAGCATCATCAATCCCCACCGCGCCACACAATAGCTCCTCCCTCACCCGCCGCCACAGCGTGCGAACGTCTTCCACGCTGACTCCACTTCCCAAGAGGAGAATAGTTTCCCAAGGTCTGGAGAGACGCCCCTGTTTAGTTCCAGTAGCCCCCCGACCCCCCGTCTGAGGCCCGGCAGAAGCAAGCAGGTGCAGGGCTGGGCTAATCCTTCATAGTAGGACCATAATAGCAATCTTTCATAATAGTAATGAATATTTGATCATGCATTGGGATGTTTGTTATAACATACTCAAACATTAAAAATGATGTACTTAAATATTACTGTTAGTAGTGATCTGTTACATGAAGGCCCTTTAATCCTGTAAGGATTTTTAGATGAGTGTGTGTATGTGAGTGAGAGAGAAAAAAAGAGAAAGAGAGAGAGAGAGACAGAGAAATGAGGGAAGGAGAGAGAGAGAGTGAAAGAGGAACTGATGGAGAGAGAAAAAAGGAGAGAGAGGGAGGAAGGAATGGTGAGAGATAGAGAAAGAAGGGGAGAGACAGGGAGGGAGGAAGGGATGGAGAGAGATAGAGAAAGAGGGAAGGGGAGAGAGATAGAGAAAGAGGGAAGGGGAGAGAGATGGAGGGAGGGAGGAAAGGAGGGAGAGAGAGAGAAAGAGAGATATAATTTCTCCATAATAGCATGGATTTTTTTTTTTGTATTTTACACACTTTTTGTATTTTTATTTGATTGTATCTTGGTAATTGTGTATTTTTATTAATAGTTCATATTTTATCTTGATATCTACTGTATGTTATTGTAATTTTATTCTTTATCTTTATTTTATTGTATTTCCCTTTTGCACATTTTATTAATATTTCCCCCTTCAATGTTAAAATGCTGGACCATAAACACATTTCACTACATGTTGTACCACGTATAATATCTATGTGACCAATACAATTCGAATTTGAAATTTGATTATTGTTATCAACAAAATCCCCATGTTATCATATTATTGTAAATATGCTGAATCGCACACGTTGGTAGAATCATCAAACTCAGAACATCTGCAAATCTCTGAAAACAATAGCATACGTAGTTCCCGAGACTGCTGGCGAAAATAACACCGTGTTTAGCATGCAGATGCGAATAAAGATACGACAGCATCTCAAACAAAGACGGTCTCCAAACACATAAGCAGCCGTGTCTCAGGTAACCATCTGAGCTTCTGCTTCCGTCCATCTATAATTAACTCTCTCCTCCATAATTCAGACCTTTTCTCCTCTATCCTGTGATACGACATCATTCAGCGCTAGTTAGCTGAGCGTGTACCCCATCCCCAAGACGTCCCGCTGACACACTTGTCCCCGACCTTCCGCCATCAGGGTGGAAACATAAAAGGCCTGTGATTTGGCCCGGCCAATCAGGACGCAGCATTCTCCTGTAACTGGAACCATAGCGTCACGAGAAAAGTAGTTCCGGCGTTGGTTCAGCGCTGGGGCCGAGCCCAGGGGCTGCTGGGAATGAATATGTGAATTGTGACAAAGAAAGATGATTCGTGATGATATGATGCGAGGATGAAAGACCCCAGACCGTTTCTGTGGAGCTGAGAATTGAATCAAGTGGAATTAGAGCCGACTTAACCTGGCCGAGAGAGGAAGAGAGCGAGGCGGATGTTTACAGTCCATGACGGAGGTTTCCCGAGACTTTTTCCCACTCATACGAACACAATCTCACGATGAATACCTTGCTGATTTACATGCTTGTCACCTCAACTGCACGTTTCACCCGTATGTGGATGAAGATGCTCAAGCGTGGAGACTGTACCACTTTTTGCCACAGGGTGAAATCTGATTGGTGTCCCTTATAGAAAGAACTTTGCATAAAAGCATCAACTAAACGAGTAAATGCAAATATTGATTGACGTTTAATCTTTGGTGTTTATGACGCTCTACACAAGAATACGGATATTCTGTAGTTTTTATATTCAGTTCTCATCCAGAAGTGGTCCTAAATATTTTCAGAAGTGATCCAGTCATGACTCTGAAGTGATCTGGGATTGATCCAGCATGACTCCATAGTACTTTTATAATACAGTTGTGATCCACTAGTGATCCAGTGATGACTCGGCTTTAATTCAGAAGTGTTCCAGTAGTGATTAAGTAGAGACCAGTCGTGATGCAGAAGTGGTTCAGAAGTTATGTGGTTCAGCAGTAATCTTGTAGTGGTTTCGCTGAGATCAAGTAGCGATCAAGTTATATTACAAAATCGATCCAGTTGTGATTAAGTAGTAATCCTTTACTGATTCAGTAATGATTCTGCTTGAGATTCAGGAGTGATCCAGTGATGATTCGGCTGAGATTCAAGAGTGTTCCAGTAGTGATCAAATTGATTTGTTGGTGGTCTTGTGGTGGTTTTGCCAAGATCCAGTAGTGATTAAAATGTTTACAATAACGATTCAGTAGTGGTCCTGTACGGATCCAGTAATGATTCGGCTGTGATTCAGGAGTGGTCCAGTTCTGATACAGTAGAGAACAGTCATGATTCTGATCAAATTGGTTGAGCAGTGATCTTGTAGTGGTTTTGCTGAGATCAAGTAGTGATCAAGTTTTTATTACAACGATGAACCAGTTGTGATTCAATAGGGATCCTGTACAGATCCAGTAATGATTCGTTATCTGGGATTCAGAAAGAGATCAGTCATGATTTAGTCGTGATGTTGAAATGGCTCAGGAGGGATCCAGTAGTGATTCAGTGGTTTGGATGAGATCCAGTAGTGACTTACAGTTAATACCACAATTGATCAATTGTGATTCAGTGGTGATTCAATATTGTTTCATTAGATCCTCTAATGGTTCTGATGATTCATTGTTATTGTCAAAATAATAGAAATTAATCCATTTATAACGCATCTCTTCTTATTGATTTCTCATAATAGAAATAATTCACCGTACACCAAAACCTAATTTGGTTATGAAAACCACAATTGCATAGTTCAATATTTTATCTTTATACATATCGTGTAATTTTTGTTTTGATTGCTTTTTCTGACAAAATCTGAGCATCCTGATGCCACGATGCTTCAGTAATTCCAGGATGTGAGAGACTTCAGCTCCTTGCAGACGCGTGTCCTCTTCTGGGTCATGTCATTTACATAGCCAGTGTTTTGAACAGGTTATGAAGCTTTCCCGATTCACATGCAAATTCCCTGGTTATCTCGCCGAAGCCGGTGAACAATGGCGTGTGCGAAACCTACGGCCCACTGGAGGAAATGAAAGTCTGCCTTTTTCTGCTCCGCCGATTCCATTTTAGACACTATTATTGGCCGAGAATGCCAACATCTATTATCAGATGCCATCTTATTGGAGGGATCGTCTTTTATTAATGCCAACATTGATCAAATAGAAGCCGGCGCGTCTTGATGATACGCCGACCCCTCTCAAGCAGGTCTTCTGACGAGCCGAGGTCACCACTTCCTGCTTTGTGATTGCTCTGACATCACACTCGCTCTGATCCTGCTCAGAAGAAGCGTGAAGATTTGCTACCGTTGCCATTGTCAAGAAACAGGAAGTGAACGCGTACTTCAAACGTGCCGACACACACGTACACTGCAAAAAAATAACTTCTAGATAAGCCAAAATATCTTGAAATTACACAATAAATCTACTGTGTTTTATACACGATTAATTAACCTGCTTAGAATTAAGAGTGAACGATTTATTTGCTTGTTTCGAGAAAGTATGACTTGTTTCAAGCTGTTTTACCAAGTAAAATGTTATCATTGGCAGATAATTTTACTCGATTTAGAAAAAATTTTTATTTATTTTTTTTTTTTTTTTTTTTTTTTTTTTTTTTTTTTTTTTTTTTT
>MU204250.1:11685812-11724156 GCA_017309775.1 Paedocypris sp. Pulau Singkep | reverse complement strand
CTCTCTCTCTTATTTCATTTTCTTTTGATCTCTCAGTATCACCGACCTGGCTCTCTATCATTCTTATCTTTCTGTTTATCTTCCTTTTCTTGCTCTCACACCTTCTCCACCCCCTTTTCTTTCACCTCTCTCATACTAGCCCTCTTTTCTCACTCTTATTTTTTCTTTTCTACTTCCCATTCCATCTGTTTAAATACATGTAATTGTATTTTTTCCTCCTATCTGTCTTTCTCTTTTTTTGCCTAACTCTATTTTTCTCTCTTCCAACCATTTTTTCTTTTTTCTAAAAACTCATTGTGATATGTGTTTGTGATATCGGGGCATTGTGAGAAACACCTATAAAAATTCAATATATTATTGTAAATATTACTGTCAAACGATTAATTTTTTTGACTAGTTATTCGCACTTCCCTGACCAAATTTATCGCGATTAATGGCGACTAAAAGACTAAAGCTTGGAATAATGGATAATGAGGTGTAGTATGTAAATGAATGTAAACTCAACACTAAATATACAGTTTCAATACTACAATATAATTTAGTAAAATGTTTGTTCAGTTTGCAATATATTTTCTATAACTCTCCGAGGTCGAGTCACTTTATTCAAGATAAAACACAAAAAAAAGTAAATTTTGGACTTACATATAAGTGTTATACATCAATTGAAAGTTTGAAGTACCCATTTTTTTAGGTTATACTCTTAATAAAAACAGGACATATAATATGGAATAATATAAGGAATAATAATAATAATAAAACTAAAACTTGAAGCACGTTTTGCCTTCTTTTTGTCAGCTGAAAACAAACTAACTTGATAAATACGTATCACTCTAACATTAAACATATATCTTAGAAAGTACATAAAGAACTTACATAAACTCGAAAACCGAAAGTGCCGGAAAACCGGAAGTGCAATTAATGGCGTTAATAAAATTTGACGCTATTAAAAAAATGTAATTAATTGCATGAGTTAACGCGTTGACAACCCTACTTTATAGCTTAATGGAAATGACCGTCATGCATGATTTCTATCTGTTTGGATGATTTTGCGAGTACTTGTTGGCGACCTTGAGGGTCTACATCATAAATTACCGTAAAACCTCTAATAGAACGCCACCTCTAATAGAACGCCACCTCTAATAGAACGTCACCTCTAATACAACGCCACCTCTAATAGAACGCCACCTCTAATAGAACGCCCATGACGGAAGAGTTGAAAAATAGACCGCCATGGCGTTCTATTAGAGGTTTTACGGTAAATGAATGATCACAGTTTGTTTGCCCCAACCACCCTAGTCCTGACCATCTCCTCCTGGCTGAAGTGCATTACCATGCTGGCCTGATCCGAGCCCGGCAGCTTCCTCAGCAATTAGTCCAGGCTGGTGCGGTGCCTTCAGCAACAGCGGCCATCATTAGCAGCATCATTACTGATGCTGGAGGAGGACCAGCCTCAGACTCTCTCAATGGCCAGCCAGGTCAGTCAGGGTCAACAACGCGGCTCGTGTTTGCAAAGGTGCCGGCCGGACGACTTGTTGCGCTGACCCTTGCACTTCCTCACATCCGGCGTCTTGCTGGGTTTTTTCTTGCCGAGGAACCGACATTAATGAGCCTGATGCGTCCCAGGGTTCACGCAGGGGCTGCGGTGTTTGTTTGCGTCCCAGAGACCCTCGCCTGTGTTTTATCAGGCAGGTTGTTAAGGAGTAGGCCGCAGCCTTGTTACCGTGGTAAATGACATCGCTGTTGACAGGCCGAACATGTCTCGCATTCTCATCTCTTTCGTTACGTTCACGTGGAGGATTGGAATCTACTTTCTCTGTTTCTGAAGCCAGTGGCTGGGAAGATAAGGGAATTATCCCACACCAGAGACCCGGGGAAAAGATCTCTGCCAGCAGTGACATTTCCCTCCGTCAGCGTAAAGTGCATCTGTTTTGGCCCGAGATGAGGCGGCACTTCAGTGTCTCGCTCTAAACAACCCGCTGTGTCCCCGTGTCGTGTAAATCAGCTTCCCGACATTCAGTCCAGTCAAAACCTTAACTCTGACGAAGTAAATGCACTGCTCCCCAGAGTGTGTGAGTGTGTGTCTGTAGATGTGTGTGTGTATAGAAGTGAGAGACTGTTTGTAATAAAGAGAGAGAGAGAGAGGGGGAGATGTGAGGTGGTGATAAAGTGAGAGAGAAAGAGAGTGATGGGGTTGGGGGGGTCGATGTATGTTTGTGATAACGAGAGAGAGAGAGAAAGAGAGAGAGAATGTGTGTGGGGGTTGGGTGTAGATGAGTGTTTGTGATAAAGTGAGAGGGTGGGGGGTGGATGAGTGTTTGTGAGAGAGAGAGAGAGAGAGAGAGAGAGAGAGAGAGAGAGAGAGAGAGAATGGGTGAGAGTGTGGGTGAGGGTGTGTTTGTCTATGTATGTTACAATTTGTGTGAGTGTGTGTTTGTGTTAAATTGAGTTTGTGTGCATGTCAAGTTGAGTGTGTGTGTGTGTGTGTGTGTGTGTGTGTGTGTGTGTTTGTGTTAAATTGAATTTGTGTGTATGTCAAGTTGAGTGTGTGTGTGTGTGTGTGTGTGTGTGTGTGTGTGTGTTTGTGCTAAATTGAATTTGTGTGTATGTCAAGTTGAGTGTGTATATGTGTGTGTGTTTGTGTTAAATTGAGTTTGTGCGCATGTCAAGTTGAGTGTGTATGTGTGTGTGTGTTTGTGTTAAATTGAATTTGTGTTCATGTCAAGTTGAGTGTGTATATGTGTGTGTGTGTGTGTGTGTGTGTGTGTGTGTGTGTGTGTGGTAAATTGAGTTTGTGTGCATGTTAAGTTGAGTGTATATATGTGTGCATGTGTGTTTGTGTTTAATTGAGTTTGTGTGCATGTCATGTTTAGTGTGTATGTGTGTGTATGTGTGTGTGTGTGTGTTTGTGTTAAATTGAGTTTGTGTGCATGTCATGTTGAGAGTGTGTGTGTGTGTGTGTGTTAAATTGTGTGTGCGGTGTGTGTGCAAGCATGTGTAGAAGTATAAGTATGTTGAAGTGTGTGTGTGTGTGTGTGTGTGTGTGTGTGTGTGTGTGTGTGTGTGTAGGCCACTGGGGGTTGTGTGTTAACCAGAGGAGCAGCCGGTCCACCAGATGTTGCCTCCCTCAGTGGACTTGTCACAGAGGAACCTTTAGTCTCTTCTGCAGACCTCCAGACCGAGGGGTCCGCGTCCTTCTTTCAGTCCGGAACTTTCTAAATCTAAATGATCACTTTCCAGCTACAGGCGTATCAGCCATTTCCAAGAGTCACAACGACCTCGGCCAATTTGTGTTCTGATTTCTCCATCTAGATGATTTTAACAAGTTTCCGATGTTTCCTCAAAAAGAAATAAGGGACGATAAAAACCATGCGTCCATTGTAAGGAACAGCAGCTTTTATTCGTAACGGAGCGTTTTCCTCCTTTATTCTTCACTTTTCTCAACAGGCCATAAATCATTCAACAATTTGAAAACAAACGAGTATCAATTCACGTGTTCTTTTTTTTTGTGTGCACGGTTGTATAAAAAGAACGAAAAAAGAAATGTGAACAGTCAAACAGAAGAAGAAAATAGGTTTTGATTATCAAACCAGTTCGGTACATTTTGACACAGTCACATAAAATAAGTGAATACCTCTCTTTTTTTTTTCCCTATTCCTCCACTCGCGCAACTCTGCAACAATCGTCCGCCTTCACAAAAGAAGCCAAAATGAGCTACAAATTGCTAGTAAATTATTTCCTGTCCTGCCAGATAATAGACTACCTTGTGCAGCCTTTGATTTCCACTCTGGGTTTTTTTTGTCTCCTTCTTGTTTATTCCGCCGTCGCTCTGAGGCTCTGCAGGAATCCATATTGATAGCTGTCAGGCCGGGTAGTGTGGAAAGAGGCATGTGGAAGCCGTGGAAGTCGAGATGTTTTATGGAGGGCACATCTGTCAGATCTCATGACTCAAGCCTTCCTGTGATGCGAAGGGAACTGTCAGGAGATGGGGGAGAGCCAGCACAGGTATGCCCACTGCGCGCCCTGTCCTCGGGCTGAAACGGGCTGTCAGACCCCGATGGTATCGCAAGGAGGGAGAAGAAAGCGCCTTTATGTCCCATCCTGACAGGAAAGATCTGTCTAACTCAAAGTCCTGACGGGAAGGCCAAATCCAATTCCTGATCAACTCTCCAGTTAAGTTGGGGGACAAAGGGAGGAAATGTTGGATGGTGTGATGGCTTCTGGTGAGACTTTCATGCTAATTGATGCTAGGCAGGCCTCGCGGACACAGGTGTGTAGCCTGGAGCCGGGTTTTGTGGAGGATTAGATGACGTGGACGTCGGCTGCACCAGCACGGTTGGATTTTGCTTTGGATTTTGCCTCCAGTGGTTTTCCCATTTTGATGGCTTGGGTTGTTCTTGGAAATCAAATGGCCAGAACCACTGGACACTTGCTGGGCTGCTTTGAAGAGAATCCGTGTGATCGGCCTTGTTGTAGTAGATGGAACTGTGTGGTCCTCACAAGCCAATCTCCAGTACAAGCGCTTGAGACGAGGAAATCTGTGGCCAAGTTCTCCCTCTTCCATCAATTTTCTGAGGCTGTTCATCCATTTTTGGGTCCAGGGGAGAATGGATCAATCCTAGCAATTTGTGGCCAACGAATCACAGAGCGGGACTCACACTCACATCTATGGACAACTTCAAAACTGGTGATAGTGGTAAGAATCATGCAAACCTTATACAAAGACCCCAACTAGGCATCTAACTTGAGTCTCGAATGGGTCCTTGTCTCTGTGGAGTTGAACTGACTCCTGTCCACACCTTCTGAAACCATGACCTGACTGTCCATTGGATACTTTCAATCCATTTGCTCTAAATATATAGTCGGGCGGAGTTGTCTTTGGGAGCTTCACAGAAGGCTTCATGCTCTTGTGGTTGTCCTGTTGGGCTCATGCGGCGATATGAAAGAAAAATGAAGAGACTTAGAAAGGGACCTCTTGTACAGCACTTTATTCTGGGACGCTGACTTATTCATAGGCGTTGGAATCGTGTTGTTTGCTTGTTTTATTGAAAAGCTTGCGGGTAAAGTGGCGACAGACTGGAATGCGAGTGTGATCTCTTGAGGGCCCCCCTGCAGAAATCTTCTTCCCAATAAATAAGTCAGAGTTGATGAATATTTCATTCACATGAAATCCATTGTCGCCCGCAGGTCCGCGGGGACGTGTCGTAGCCGTGCGCTAGCAGCAAAACAACCTTCCCTCTCAGGTCAACCAGCCCCTAGTCACCGGCATTCGCAAAGTTTTCGCAATCTTGGTAATTGGCTGTGCACGTGTCTCGGCAGCCTCGCCAACGTATAATTGAATGTTTGTTTGGTGACAGAATTGCCATCTTGGTTTTTTTTTTGTCAGGGTTCCTTTACCTTCAGAACGGGAAGCAATTGAGCTGATTTAGTGTGGCATTGTCACTTTTGTGAGCTATAACCTGTGGTTCGGAGGCAAAAATCACAAAGGTTTACACCCCGGAGTTGGAGAGAAAACACTTTCCTGCTTCAGCGGAAACAATAAATAGCCAGAAAGGACAGTGAGGGAACTCTGGGGGATTGCAGGCGGAAGAAAAACGAGGGCTTAAATGGGAAAAAATGGGAACGGTCAAGCATGGGAATTAAAGTGAGGACCATCAACAAGTTTGCTTTATCCAACTAAATTCCATCTCATCCATAATTCAGCAGCTACACTCCATCTCAACAACACCAGTCGAAGTATAAATGGCCAAGGTTTTAGGAGCATCCGTCCGACTCTGGTGTTCATCCTCACGGTGAGGGAAGCCATCGGTGGAGATATGTGCGTATGTTTTATTTAAGAACATGTCTGGAATGTGTATTCTCAGTGAGCGGCACGACTATCTTAAGCTTCAGATTAACAGAGCGGGACTTTGTTTGGCTGCAGGAAAGCTGTTCCTCTAATGGCCGTGTGGGTTTTAGTTCGCTCTGCTTGATAAGATGCCTCACCTGTTTGAGCCGAAGCGTTCGTGTTTGAGGAGCGCTGCAACTGAATGAGTAATAGGCTTCCGTACGTACTTCTTTCTGGTTATATTTAACCGAGAGGGAAAATGCTTTTTTGCGAAAAAAGAGTTTGCTGAAACAAGATTGAAACATGATTGAACCTTAACGTAGTACTATAAGAGTGTGTCTGTGCAAGAGTGAGAAATAAAAGATTGTGAGTGCGAGAAAGGTCTGTGTGTGTCTGAAGGAGAAAGTGAGATGAAGACAGTGAGGAAAATGAAAGTGTGTGTGCGTGTAGAAGTTGTATATATGAATAATACATATAGCGTGAGAGAGAGTGTATGTGTTTTTTTCTGTGATTTATAGAGACAGCCAGTGTGTGTGTGTGTGTGTTATACCCCTGTACACAAAAACCTATGATCCTAAGAACCACTGCTAAAAATAAGTAAACAAATCTTGAAAATATACAATATTTTTTTTCTTACAAGTCAATTTTACTATCTTAGAATTAAGAGTGAGGGATTAATAAAATGACTTGTTTCTACCAACAAGGACTTCCTACACAAGAACATTCTGTCCTACCTTCTGTAAAATTCTGTCCTACATTCTGTATAATTTTCTCACCCCATTGGCAGAAAATTTCACTTGATTTAAGTCTTTTTTAACTCATTTAGTTTTGTATTTTCTTATTTTTCATGTGCATTTTTAGCAGTGCAATCTAGACGTGCTTTGCATAAATCTGCACCAAAAGAATGGAAATAAATCCAAGACAACCCAACACCTCTTATTTTTCAATATCTTTTTTTTTCCGCTTTTCGCACTTTTCCAACATTGCATCCAATAATGCAGTAATTTTCCAATAGCGCATCCTGGGAGCTTGTTAATGGAGTGCCGCTTTATAACTTCCACCCCCCCGTATCACTTACCTTGTGCCCCGCTACCAATCATCTCTCCGTGCTTCGTTTTCCAGACTTCATGAAGGTCTTGCCCACGTGTAATTCACTGCACGCGACTCCATATTGTGTTTCAATATAACACTGTGCCCGAGTTTCTTCTCGCAAATGTGTTTAAGAGTTCAGGGTCGCCGTGTGCATTTCTAGAACTTTATAACATATCGACGGGACTTTTAATGGAGAAGACGAAGACATTTCTACTTGCTTGTGTCTTTCTTCTGATTCGTTCAAGTACAATTTCGTTTGAGGGGAGAAATTGGTTTAAAGGATCTATCGATTTCTGTCGGATCAACACCATCCATCTGTGTTCATCATTGTGTCTGGCGTCGTCTTCGGACAAATCATTTGGTTGCTTGTTTTTCTTTCGGTTTCTTCGTTCTTCTTGCATCTTCTCTGTCCGTTTTCTTCCTCTGTTTGTTGAGTTATCCATCAGACTATTTACCTTATCAAGCTGCCAAACCATCCATTTCTGCTTCCATCTGTCTGTCAGACAACATTGTGGGATCCATTTGTCTAAATATCGTCTCCGTCTCTGTACACCGCTGTCACTCAGAGGGTTTTCGTGTTGATACTGTACAGCTTTTCTCGGGTTGGGAATTGCGCTGGTGTGATTGAGCTAATTCAGCAAACTTCACCCACCTCCACACGTACATGCATAATCACTGGCCATACTTCACTGTCAGGCCTGCCTACACGGTCAGACGAAAAACTCTTTTAAAGTCTTAGTTATCTGAGAGTCAGAGAGAGAGAGAGAGAGTGTGTGTGTGAGAGAGAGAGAGAGAGAGAGAGAGAGAGAGAGAGAGAGAGAGAGAATATACAGCATATTCAAATATGTTTATTTATATGCATGAGTAGGTAGCAAGGTATATGGATGGATGGATGGATGGATGGATGGATGGATGGATGGATGGCTGGATGGATGGATGGATGGATGGATGGATGGATGGATGGATGGATGGATGGATGGATGGATAGATAGATAGATAGATAGATAGATAGATAGATAGATAGATAGATAGATAGATAGATAGATAGATAGATAGATAGATAGACTGATTGATGGTTGGACAGATTAGATAGATAGATAGATAGATAGATAGATAGATAGATAGATAGATAGATAGATAGATAGATAGACAGATAGATGGACAGATAGATGGACAGATAGATGGACAGATAGATGGACAGATAGATGGACAGATTAGATTAGAAACATTCAAAATGAATAAATAGACGGATGGACAGACAGACAGACATATAGTTGGATAGATAGATAAGTTGGACATGGATGAACGAACAGATGGAAGGATTGATGAATGGACAAAAGGTCGGACAGAAAGATAGATCTAGTTAATACACTGAATTACATTTGTGAGCAATGGTTTATTATTTATAAATCTATCGTATTTTCTTTTAAAGCGACTGTATAGCGTCTCTGTACGAGGCTGTTTCACTACTAAACCACTGATGTTTGTTTCAGTGCGACAGAGACGATTATTAAAAGTGTAGATTAGCCTCGGGCTGCAGTCCATCACAATATATATTTCTCCTCTGTTCTCGCTCTGTTTTGGTGCATGTGTCTGCTTCGCTTGCTGCTTTTTTTCTAGATCTAAAAGTGTGTGTTTTTTTATCCCTTGGTCTCTTTTTTCAAACCGTAGCTTGTCTTCAGCTCAGAGTTTCTTCTCCATCACCAGGATCTCAACAAGAAATGGTGAAATCGGGTTCTTGAATTCCCATCACACGGACTCCTACCTTCTTGAACGTGAAAGAGCCTGTCGATTCTGGGCGGATGACTTGTGTCTCAGACCTCTCTTATCTCTAGGTCGGATCCGTCAGTGCTTTCATGCCTCAAAGACAAACGTGTGCCATCCGCTCTTCTAAAAATACGCATTTGCTTATCGACATGTGTAGTGATGTTGAGCTCTCATGAGCCATTTTGTGTGCCGAGCTGTCAGGAAACATTACTCCAAGGCCTAGTTCTCCATTCAGTCCCGACCGGCCGAGATAAAGTGCCAGCGTGTGGGACAATGCCGAGTGCCGGGGGCAACAGGCTGGGGTCTTCGGAGAAAGCTGCTAAGATGTTCACTTTTAACTAAGGCTGCAGACCTCGCTTTCTATCCAGGGTTTGAAACTTTAATGCTGTCTTAAAGGTAGAAGCCGAAAAGTGAAGGGCAGCCTCCGATATCTGGGTCACTTACTCAAGGTAGTGAGTGCTGTCGGCTGAATGGATTCTGTCCTTTGCTCAGAAGCATTTCAGAAAGTGGAAGACACCCAAAGAGTTCCAAGACTCTATCCAAGGGGTTTTCAACTAAAATTTATAGATGTCCGGTTAAATTTTTTTGTCTGGTTACATTGGGAGTAAAAGTCCAGAAGTGGTATGCCACTACTGCTACTACTGTTGACTGCGATGTATCATATTACTACAAATATATTATATATTACTATATATGTTATATATTACTTATTACTACTGCGATATATTATATTACTGCATACTATTGATTATATGCAGTCTAGTTAAGTCATATACTGTATATATATATATATATATATATATGTGTGTGTGTGTGTGTGTGTACAATATAAACATGGATATATAGTTAACGCGTTAACTGTGCTGTCAACTTAACGCGTTAACGCGCGTGATTGATTATTTTTAAATGTTAATTTGTGTATATTATTTTTAATTTGACGCCGCTTTTTTAACTGCAAGTAACTTGCTTGTCAGTATTCTCAGTCAGATCTCAGCTCATTACCCAGTATTAATTTTCATGCCAACATGTTTCATGTTAGTGTGATAAGTATTTACAGATGATAAGTTACAGTTCGTTTTCAGCCGACAAAGAAAAGCCAAAATGCACTTTACGTTTTAGTTTTATTATTAAATTTTTTTTTTTATAAAAAACACAATGTGTTGTGACCTGTTTTTTTCTTTTTTTACTAAGGGTGTTACCTAAAAAATACGTACTTCAAACTTTCAATTCTGTGTATGACTCTTATATCTAAGACCAAAATTGAATGTATTTTGTGTGTTTTTTCTTGAAAAACTGTGACTCGACCTTGCAAGGTCTACTATTTTATATCACAGTATTTAAGTGTTTATTTAGTGTTGCGTTTAACATAAATTGACATAATAAATGCCATTGTTATGAATTCCTTTGCAACCTCGGACTCTTTCATCTGCCGATGTTCAGTCGCAACATTTACCGCCTGAGATAGCTTTACTCACATTCAATTGGCCAAACTCCGGCCAACTAAAATTAAGGTCGGCAGCTGCTGCAGTTAAATTTAAGGTGGTCCGCTAGATTTTAAGTCAAAACATTTAGTTTAGTCTGTAGCTCCGGGTCAGTATTGGGAAGCTTTTGGATTTGAATCCGGACCACTGTTCACTAGTTAGTGACCACTGTTCTAAACCCTGCTGTCCACACTTGGCACGTTTCTGCGCGATTGCTCTCTTGTGTTATTTTTCTATAATTTTAAGACTATACAAACTGCCGGATTAGACGTTGCACATTTCCCATCTTTGTGCCGGAAGTGTCTCAGTGAGAGATTAAGCCGGAACGCAGAGCAGACCTCCAGCTTATCTGGGATCTCCAGTAGTTTAGTTTGATGAGGAAATCTGGTGTTTGCTCTCTCGTCGTGGATCTGCCGTGGTTGAGTCTGACAAATGCCCCGCACTTGCTGGAATCATCCGCGGTTTCGGTCGCGTGTGGTCGCCTCAAATGGGATTTCAGATGCTTGTCTCACTCATGTTTCTGGTGTTTATCTCGCTTTAGTGACGGCGCAGGATTTACTTAGCAGCTCACGTCTCAATGTGGAGCAGGGACTGGAATATCAGATGATGCTTAAAGGATTAGTGAAACTTTATATCGTGCATTTGATTCTTTCCGCACATGGAGCTTGAGAATATGAGCAGTTCGGTGTTTTAAAAAGCAAAGTCTGATTAAATTCCACATTGTCTGCATATTGAATTGACTGGTATTTCAATCAACCACATTTTTTAAAGGACTTCAACGGGCTGCATGAAAAGCCATGAAAATAGTGAACTTTTGTTAGAACCACACTAGAACGTTGTGTTCTGTAATGTTCCTTTGAATAGCAAATTCTGCTCTGCAATTTTTAGGCCACAGTAGATTGTCTTCAACTTGCTTTATGGGGACATTTTGGCTTGTGAGGACATAAACCTTGCATTTTCAAGTTCTGGAAAAAAAATTTGTCTTACAAATATGCCCACTGTTCCTTGGTATGCAACTGTGGCTATGAATATGTTCCCCCAAAAGGGTGTCTGTCTACAGCATGCTTTATGGGGACATCCGGTTTGTGGGGACACTCAACCTATAAGTTAAGTTTATTTATAAAGTTATTTCGGAAAAATCCGTGACATTCAACATGCTTTTGAGATCGTTTTGGTCTGTGGGAACACACACCTTAAAAGTTCAGTTTATTGAGAAGCGCTTTTCCCAATGTCAGATTAGGTGTAAAATCAGTGACGTTAAAAAAAATGTATTTTGTCATTTCCTCAATGGCAGATTGAAAAGTCAGTGAATTGTTGCAAATATGGCTACGTGTTCCCATTAGGTTATCTGTCTTCAACCTGCGTTAGGGGGACATTTGGTTTGGGGACACATTTTCCCCCACATCATATCTTATTTATATTTCACATTTTCTTGCATTCAATACCCAATGATCCCTCAGCCAATCAAACCGGTGATCAGATGAGCCTATACCAGTCCAAAATGGCTCCTGGCTCTGTCTCCTTTTCTAAACAGCGGGCACCATCTTCCATCTGTGGTCTTCAGAGATCTCATAATCTTTATTGCATTTTGTCACCCCAAAATAAAAGTCATACAAGTCTGCACAGTTCTGTATTGACTTGTGCGTGGTTTAGTGTGGTGTGATCATGTTCCCACATAAAGGTCTTTCTGCAAATTGCATTCCATATTCCCCGTTCATTTGGTATTTATTGCGCCCATATTGAATTTTCGAACAGCACCAGACACGCAAATTATTTACTCTTGTTGTTACCTGTGTTTATTCACATAGTTGCCATTCGCTTGTTGATTGAGGCTTATTTGTTATTCATGGAGCAAACCTGGTGCCAAAGGACTCGCCTGATGATGTAACTTTGTGTAATTGCAGGCAGATGACAGTAATGCGAATTCCATTATGTTGTTTAATCTCTTCAGAAGAATCCACAAGGGGCTGCCTGGACCCCATCACTCAATAACACGGTGAAATTGTCAGATACAAGACGGGGACTCTGTCCTTTGTGGCTGTTTATCCGCTTACTGTCTTTTTAGCAACGTGGTGTTTCCTCTTCCCGTCATCCCGTAACCCTGCAATCTTTTGATCGTCATGTTTCAACGTTCACCAAACCCCTTTGGAGTGAACCAATGTTCTCGTTTTGTTTATGATTTTCTTCTTCGTCTTTGTTTTTTGTGCCTCCAACCTAAAGACGCAGCGTCGGGGAAAAGCAGGTAAAAACAGAGTGGAGAGATCTGTGTCTAGTCATAGTGGAAGTGAATCCTCCGTCTTTAGAGAAAACCCCTCATTACCTCCACAATCACCTCCGAATCTTCTCGGTTTGCATTCATCGTGTGATTGTTGTTGATTTTAAGCTGTCAAAACGGCAGATGAAGCGTGGAAGATCTCCCCGGCCTCTCCTCTGTCTCTCTCTGTTTCTTCTCAACATGTCGACGCTCTTTAGGTTGAGAGAGATAGAGGCTCCAGGCCTTCAGGCGCTTGTTTTCTCCACGAGGATGAAAGCCTCGGCCCCCATTTCATCTCGCATTAAGAACATTCTGAGTTTAAAGGTTATTGTTCTTAAATTCCATCCGTGCAACAAGAAATTATTACTTGTTTGTTTGTATTTCTGAGCAATGCGTTTACTTGTGTTATTACTCGTCATATTGTTTATTATCGGTGTTATTCTCGTTTAAAAACTTAAATATCTTCCTTTTAGTTGTTCCATTTTTTCAGTCTTGAGTCATTAGAGTCTTAAAATGTCTGTTTTTTTTAGCCATGTGTGTGTTTGTGGTGTCTGTTTTAATAGAACTGTGTGTGTTTGAGTGTGTATCTGTTTTATTTGAACTTAGGATAAGTGCGTGTGTGTCTTTTCCTTTTTGTTGTGTGTGTTGCTTTTTATATGAGCATATGTGTGGCATTGTTTTATTTGAGATGTGCGTGTTTGATGTGTGTGTCACTTATTTTCTTAGTAATGTGTGTTTATTTGACTTTGTGCGTGTCATTTCTTTAGCGCTGTGTACTTTGTTGTGTGTGTGTGTTTGACGGATTTATTTCAGCTGTACAAAAAAAAACGTCTGCCCAAACTAGTTAAAACTTTATTTTTCGAAGAAACATCTAACTTAGTTTATTATTTTCTCTCGACTGACCTTGAAAAAGAAGCCGGACTCTAGTCAGTTTCAAGACATCTTCTTTATTGCTTGTGTTCTTCTAAATCATTACCCGACATGATGAACGGTCTCTGTACCATTAAACGTTGCCCAGCTTTTTGTGCCACAAATGCTTGGTATTGCGTAATGGGGAAAAAAAACTACAAAAGGTGCCAGTATCTGTTTGATCTGGTTGCTCAAGCAAGAGTTTGGTTCCTGGTTGTCCATTTGGGCATCTGTCATATGACCTTTCATATTCAGCCTTGTGATGTCCAAGCCTCAAAATAAATATAAATATGTCAAAGCCATTTTTAAGCCTTTAAGACATACACACAACATCCACTGACAGTCTTTTACAAGTTGGGGTTTAGTGGTAGAAAGGTGGTCTTGTAACTTAAAAAGTCACACGTTCGATTCCCACATCAGTCGGTTTAACAGCCAAAGTCTTGGTTCCAATCTGTCCATTCTAAAAGTCTTTGGATAATTTGGAAATTTTGGCCGAATAAATGCCTAGTAAAGTTGACCGCAAAGTGGGAGGACGTGTGAAGGAGTAACGTTCAACCCAAAAGACACTCTCAGCTGCTAATAATTCCACAGTATGTGAGCGAAGACCGAGTGACACGGATGAAGAGTTAGACATGAATATAATATAATCATAGTTAGTAATAATTAGTCTATAAAACCAAATAAACCAAGGTGTCTGGTTGTATTTTCATCGTTTGAAGGAAAGCAGGGCTCTTCTGAACAATGTTGGAATTGCTCCCCTAGTGACTTTATCCAGAATAAGACGAGGAGCTTGTTGTTCACTTGTTCACTTTCCATTCTTGTCCTATCTCTAAACTAATCAATGATTTGTACTTTTGTACCTCGGTGTATTTTGTGTTTAACTTGGACTCATGTTTGTCTCCTCATCTGGTTTTTCAACAGACAACCGTCGCACTGGTTTGGAAAGATCCCGTTCACGGCACAACGCAAACCCTATGGTCCGATGATTGCGTGCCGCCTGAAGACATTAGCCAAGTGCCAAAGACCCAAGAGCGGGGACACCGATGAGGGCTGAACAGGGATCTGGACTTTCCACCTCATTCACTTCACACCATCACGTTCAGAAGACGGAACGGAACCCGCAGAGACGACTCGGACAGTCCCAGACCTGATCCTGGTTCTCTCCTAAAGCCTTATCCACTCTCAATTTCTCCAACCGCTCTTTGTACATCCAGCCTTCTTTATTTTCCGCATTGAAGAGCGTTTTAAGTGTGTGTGTGTGTTTGCTTTGATGATTGAAGGTTGTGTGTGTACTTCCTGGTGCATTGCAGAATGCTACTGCTAATTCTCCCGCTCTGGATCAAGTCTACTTGCTTTTTGCTAACAGTTGGACGTTTGAGTTTCTTTGACAGAGAACGGGCTTTTGTACTGCCTAGCTTGGACATCTTTTTCCAACCGAGGTTTAGCCAGGCGTATACGTGAGGCATGTGGTTCAGAATCGCCCTCTCTTCATATATACCGCCATTAGATCCTCGGTTTGTAGCGACAAGGAAAAGCTGTAGACTTTAGCTCCAGTGCTTCTATGTGCACACATCTGTGCTGTGCCAGAACTGCCAGAAGGAACCTGAGGTGGTTGAAGGATATTGCTCTTTATCTACAGTAAACACTTCAAACGTCTGCAGACATTTCTCTCGCAGTCAAAGGTTTTATTAAGTGAATCTGCAGGTATGCCAAGCAAATATGAAGCCGAGACGTTATCCGTTTCTGTTTCCTAACATGTCGTGGTTTTGTTTGAGTGTGTGTTTTGTTTTTTTGTTTTTTCTCTTGTTGAGTCACTGTGCTTTTAGCTTTTAGCCCTATTGTAGAAGAGTGTTTCGGTGCGTGGTAGCTTTGTGTTGTTTCGGGATCGGCTGGTCAACTCTAAGTGCTCTAAAATGTGCCACCTTTCCTGCTAGATCGCATTTACCTGCCATCCGTGTCCGGTATAATGGGTAAAAACTGTGCAAACACATACAGTAGACCACTCTTTATTGTGGTAGTTATTTACCCCCCAACCCAAGACAAAAACTGTAATTACACCTAAATGCTTAGTTCTAATTGTCGGCTCTGTGATTGGTTGTCTACCAAATCCAGAGTGGCTGTGATTGGCTCCCGCTTCACATTGACCCAGAAATGGATTACGCGTTAGAAAATGGAAGGGTAGGTTTTATTTCAATTGTTTAGTCTCTTGAAGAAACGTTAAAATGTGCTGCTCTAAAAATGCTAATAGCGCAGAAGACGTTGCTTTGCCATCTAATCACAAAAGTGAAAATATACGCGCAATTCTGCGATCTGGAGAAATCAACGTGAAACTGCCGACAATATGCTAAAGTGGGGGTCTACTGTGATAAAAATATACTTTTACATATTTATTATGTACCCCTTTTGTACTCGAAACTAACATAGTTTGTATGTTATGTATTTATTCACTTTTTGCCGTAAAGCCTTTGCTCCTTGTCCATTCTCCTGATTCCCGTAAGGCGTCGAAAACCACATCGTTTTCACAAAGGCACCTTCTCCACTCATTTCGCCTAAACTTCGTTCGGCAAAATTTTCCCGACCTTTTACCCATAAATCCGGAATAATACTGCCAGACACTGTTACATTCCCCAATGATCCCTCTGATCAGCAAACGTTCCACTTGATCAGAATCTGATCCGATTTTTCGTAATAAAGATGCGTTTTTGCAACCAGTCCCGGTCAGTAAGTCTGTCCGACTGTGTTTGTGACGCTCTCCATCCGAAAATACAAGGAGTTATGGAGCGCTGTGCCATCCATTGATTTTCTTTTCTAATTAAAACTGCCCTTTTCCTTGTTTTCAGCCTCACACAAAGGAAGTCTGCTCCGCTCTCACTCTCCTCTATTTTAAACTCATGTTAATGGTAATTATACACCGTGTCAACGCCGACACATCCAACACGCTTGTTCCAGTCTGATCCGGCTTTCAGTTTTATTATGTGCCAAACATGCAAGCTAATAAGGGTTAATATTATATAATTGCAATATTACTATTATAATCATTAAAGGAAAAAAAAAATAAGAATTGGAGGAAAAGGACATCTAGCTGCATTAGCACAAATGTGTAGTGGTGTCATATCAAGCGGCTATAAGAAGACCTCAGATTCATTGTTTATATGAAAATGTTTTTTTTTTGCTGTTGTTGTTTTTGTTCCTAAGTTGTTAAACGTGTCCGTTATCATATTGTATATATAATTGTCATTGAATATTCGAAAGCGGGTTAGATTTGGCAGATTCACTGTGTTTAGATACTTGGATGCTAAAGGCCTGATGGCAACGTGAAGACGACTAGTAACTCAGTAGACGTTGCTTGTGCCAATCCTCTGCGGTCTCATTTGTCCACGTTGTCTCACTACTCGCGGTTGAGATGGGACGATGGTGCACTTTAACTTGTTAAATGCAGACCTGGAGCAATCTTCTCATTTGCGATTTTTTTGCATATCATTGCCAAAACAGACGGTTTGCATGATAATTTATTACTCGCTCTCAGTCATACTCCCAGTCTTACTAGCCTCCTCTATCAAATTCCCAGCTGCTCCTACTGTCAATCTAGCTCGCTTTCCCACCATAACTGATGTTCCTTAAACTCCCGTTCCCAATCCTGCTGGCATTCTGCTGTTCCCATTGTCATTCCCATTAGCAAACTGACTCCCATTCCCACTGGAATTCACTCAAAAACCCTACTTCTGTTCCCAATGTCAATCCCACTCCCAATCCCACTGGTATTTGATATCAAATTCCCACCCTGATTCCACTGTCTTTCTCACTGGCGGCTTGATTCCCAATCCCTCTGGCCATCAAATCCCACTTCTCCTCCCATTGCTATGTTTGCACTCATTCACGCTAGCATTCCCTATAAAGTCCCACTTACACTTTGTTATTCCTGCGCCCAATCCCACTAGCATTCTTCGTCAAATTCCCATTCCCTTTTCCACTGCAATTCCCAGTTCCCAATCCCACTGGCATTTTCTATTAGATTTCCAGTGCCCAGCTCTTTTGCCTTCAAACTACTGGCATTATCTATCAACTTTTCCACTTCCAATCCCACTGACAATTGCTATAAAATTCCCACTCCCTCTTCTCGCATTCTCGTTCACCTTCCCACTACCTCTCACCGTCTATGCCATTAACACTACCTCTCCCTGTGATGTTAAAGTTCCTGCTTCTGTTCCTACTGCCATTGCCTCTCCACCTTCTAATTGATGCTAGAGAAGAGATCAAACTCTAATGCGTAAGAGCAAATTCAAGTCTCAGGACATTTTTTTAGATAATGTTGTAGATTAATAAGATTTTGTAGCTTTGCCTTTTCCATCTTAAAATCACATTTTATCCTTGTAGGATTTTACATTTGTATTGTTAAGTTTAAAATGGCCAATGTTGCATAGCATTAGCTGGGTGGAGACATCGAAAGTGTACAAAAGTCGGCAGGTGTCTCTCTCAGATCTCATCGATTCAAGGCACTTTTGAAATGACACCCATGGCCTTCCTACGCGAAAGATTTGCCGCAAACTATCTAAATGTCCTACGCCAACCAATCATGCAAACGCCAAGAGTGACAGAAAACACCAGAAGATTCCACGATATTGAAGATTCTAGTGTGAATGGACAGTTGTCCCAAATATCCCAAACATCCCAATGTTTATTGGTGTAGTGTGCCGACAATTTTTTGTAGAATTTGGCATGTTTATTCTGCAAAATAAATGCAATTAACAGATTTTCTTGAAATTTTAGATGCTGGTAGGGTAAAAGTTCTCAAATTGCGAACAATAACAAAACAATAAATATCATGAACAACGTTACCATGACAACAATTTGGAATCCCATGTCTTCAGCGTGCATTAAATATTTTCAGTATTAGTACAGAACAATACTTTTAATGGGGTCTGGGCAGGTTTTTATTGAGTTTTCTGAGTTACTGGTGTAGCGCCACAATCTGGCAAAACAAGGGTGTAACAGTAGACTTTTGAAAACTGCATGACGTGAGGATCTTCAATGTTTCTCCTATTCAAATGTTCTTTTCAGCTAACTACTTCAGAAGAAATGTCAAGACTTTGCTGATGATAAATGCCAGAAACATTGTTGATCTCTCGAACAGTGAATTGATGGATTTGTGATCACAACTATTGTTTCACATCCTGCTCATATACTAAGTGAATTCATGGTCAAGTTATTTCAATATGATCTGGTAAGTTTGTTGATGGGATCCGATCGCTCTTTTCTACTCTCTGGCATGGCGCCACCATCTGGCAGCAGAATTGTGTTTCCTACTCATGACTTTTTCAAACTTCCTGAAGATCTTGTGAAGTCTGTGATTATTTTTTTTCCTAACAAGCCCGGGTGGCGATGGCATGACTGCTTGGGCCCTTCACCGCTGCTTGCGGCTATATTTTTTATCTGTGACTGAATACAAGTTTGAAGATGGTTATTCACACTGTACCAATACTACATTATAACTGCTTTCTCAAAAAAACAAATAAACCCATTTGGAAAAAAAAATCCACTGTCTGATTTGTTTCCTTCACAAATGTGTTTAGTTTTCCCGCAAAATGAAAGATTTTTCACTCGTCTCTTGATACGTTTGTCTTTATGTTGTTGCATAAATGACATCTACTAATGGATTTGATGTTCTAGTTACTGTCAGGAAAGGAGAACGGAGCCGTCTCGTCCTTTTCAAGTGGCGGATTGAATTGTTGCCTCCGTCTTTGCTTCCCGTCACCGCACGCCACACGTGTGTTGTTTCGCCGCTCGAATCTGTCGGAATTAAACAGGGAATCGTGGTTCTGTAAACTAAATATAAACTCTTCAGCAATACGCAGCATTATTTCCATTCTGTTCTTCTGACAGCTGACATCTGGTTTCACTGTGGTTAGAGATGGAGAAGGCAATGATGCCCCTTTGTTATTCCTCCGTCTCTCTGTCACTGTCATCACCGTCTCTGACAGGCTTTTCTTCTTGGAGAATAGACGAGACGCTTTCTTCTTCCAGTCCTTTCAGTGGCGTGTGCGAGATGGTGAACTGTGGGAGTCGTCAATGCAGAAGAGTCCGCCGGGCCCGGCCCGAGCTCCCGACGTCCCCACAGCCGCAGTGTGTGCATCTGTCTGTTTGTCTGTTTCTGGAGGCAGATGCATCAGGATGAGGCTTTGCTTTTCTCTGGCAGACTCAGCCGTGCGCATCGTGGTTTGTTGGAGTAAGTGATCATGGCTGCTGCTTCTCTGTGTCTATTTACTAAATCAATGACACAGATGGAGACGGAAAAAAAGACGAGGGAATGGCGAAGGCCCGGCAAAATGGCCAGCCAGTCAACTGGCACGCTGGAGCTCATGTGGCTTTGGTACGGATGCTGCATTTGCATTGAGCTGGTCAATAAAGGCAGGCTAATTTTACAAGACAGTCTGTGTTGTGTTTCGCTGAAAAGCTTCGCTCCGTCTGCTTGGCTGCGGAAGCTCTTTCGCTGCCAGAGCTGTGATGTAGTGGAATTATCAGCTGCTCTTGTTTCCAGGTCAGTCTTTTCTGGGTCAGATTCTTTCTAACCTGGAGGTGAAAGATGGAGATCGAGGCTTCGACGCTCCACGAAAGAGGAAATGCGGTGTTTTTGAGTCTAATTGGAGCTAATGCTAACTTCACCGCGATTGCTTTCTAATAAAAGCACCATCGCTTGTCATTGGCGCCGTCTTCGTTTGTTGTCAATGATGTAGGTCATGACAAATTTGCATTTGCGCAAAGAGATGAATCTTGGATCGAAATAAGACGTGCTTGGATGCAATATTTATTGAATCCATGACAACCGTGGCAATCTTTATTGGATATGTGAACTGGAATATTGTAAATATCACATAAAATGCACTTAAATAAAAACGGTATGGTCTATTTCGGGGGTCACCAACCTTTTTGGAACCGACGGCTACTTCCTGGGTGCTGATGAAGGCAAAAGGCTACCAGTTTGATACATTCTTCTGACACTGATAGACACTGATCATGAAATAGACAGTGATCATGCTAACGTTTTCTCATAAAAATAACCCGAACTTTAGTTCGTTTGATAGCGTACCTCTTCAATCGGCTTGTTTGGTCTGCCTTGTGTGCGGACTCAAGTGTGATTGCCGCTTTCTCACCTGCCAAATTGAACTGTACAAAACACGGAAACGAACTCTGGTGCGATTCAATCAAACTAAACGAGTCAGGAGTGAAAGCAGCTTTTATTGGAGCCAGAAGAGTCGTCTCTTTCAAGAGAGTCGAGCCAAAAGAATCGAATCTTTGAAAAGATCAAGACTTTCCGTCATGTCAGAATGTAATTCTTCGATGTGGAAACGACGCTACATGCTGTGGTGGGCCAAACTGATTGGCTGAATTCGTTGTAAATTCGCAGTGATTGGACGAAATTGCAAGGGCGCAAATAAATCGCGGCGATTGGCTGAATTTGCATGACTTGGGCCGAAATTTTAAAAAAGGCGTACGGGCGACTCAAATGGTCCTTACCGGCGACCCGGTGCCCTCGGGCATCTTGTTGGCGACCCCTGGTCTATTTGGTCTTGATTGTGAGTCATGTCACTTTTATTTTCCAATCTTGCAATTCTCTTGGGGAAAATCATGTCTTTTTCAACCGTGCCATTCCTCCGCCCGCTTTACGGCAGCAAGGGATGGTAATCGTATTCCTTCCATCAAGAACTGAAGAAATCCTCTAAGGGATTAGAAGTGATGGAATCTGCTGGATGGAACAATATCCTCATACAAAGGTGCACAAGGACGACCACGAGTAAAGCAGTCATTACCAAGGCTAGAGTAGTGGTTATTGTCCCAGATAATCACGCCCAGTGTATGCCAGGCCTTAACACATCATCTCTTCCTTCAGGAACATTACGGGGCTTTTGAGTCAATGGGCTACTACTAAAGATATGGTGTAGGACGACATGATGTACAAAACTGGAACAACCAACTGAACAAACTCTATGAAGAATATGACATTGACTATGACTATGGCTTCCTAAAAACTGGGGGGTTTCCAGCCTTCAGGACCAGAGCTGCTGGGATTGGCTGACTCGTGAATGGAAGAAGCAGAAGATGAATGGATGATGGAGTATATGGTGTCTGTTTGGTTAGCAGAGCTGGTGTTTAGACGGCTTGAGTGACGTCTGTGTTAACTGTTTTGCAAAAGGGTGGAAAATGGTGTAAATCCGATGAGAGTTTACACATCTACAAGACGTGTCTTCTGCTCGGATGGATGAGTGATGATGGAAACTGAAAACCTGGTCATAGCAACAAATAATATAATATTACGTATACTATAACGTATTCACACAACTATAAGTCACACAGTATAATGTATTATTTTCTTGATTTCTTCTTCTTCCTCTTGTCGTTGTTTTTCTTCTTCTTCTTCTTCTTCTTCTTCTTCTTCTTCTTCTTCTTCTTCTTCTTCTTCTTCTTCTTCTTCTTCTTCTTCTTCTTCTTCTTCTTCTTAACCCTAACCCTAACCCTAACCCTAACCCTAACCCTAACCCTTTTAATTCAGATTTTAAAAATGGACTGGAACAAAATTAAGAAAAAAATCTTAACTAGAGAAATCTGAGAAATAATGATTAAAAATAATAATAAATTTAAAATATATATATAAATTATAAAAATATATTATTTGCAATATAATTTATATATATATATATATATATATATATATATAATATATATATATATATATATATATATATATATATATATATATATATATATATATATATATATATATATATTTTTTTTTTTTTTTTTTTTTTTTTTTTTAGCAAAGTAGTTATTTAAATAAAACAAAATTAGTTGGATTTGAAAATGCCGATATTCTCCTTGGAAAAAAAAGGGTTGCTTTTGTTGTTGATTTAATTTTATTTTTCCACTGTTAGTTAAACTCGGCTGTTCAACTAACCGGCACAGAGTATATTCCTGAGAACGTACGTGAACAGCCATCGATTTTAGGTCAAATTTTGACGAGACAAAAAACACGCAGCCCATCTCACGCAGAGGCCGCAAAGTGAAGCTGGACTGATCTATGCGACGATCGGAGTAAATAATGCTGTAATTGAGTAAGTGCTCCCCTGAAAGTGGACGGCAGAAAAAGATACGCTTTTCTAAAAGCTTTTTCTGTGAATTGTTTGACTAGAAAGTGCATTAAAAGCCTGAAACTTTCTGGCTCTTCTCGCTATTAGCTGAAATACTCCCGGCGGATCACAAACACGCACACGGAGCCGACCCTCTCCAATAAAAGTGTTGACCACCAGAGCGGGGACTCAAACCCTTTCAGCGTTCAGTACGGGTTATAAAAATATAACACATCTGTCTGAAACCCTCTATCTTAACCCTCGCTCATCAGGGACGGTTCAGATGTGAAGACGCTGGTTATTTTAGGTAAGAGCGTCCAAACAAACATCTAGAGTGTTTAGTTCTTTAGTGAAGCAATTCCACAACTAGTTCAGCGCGAATCCTCAGCGAATCTCTTCTAGCCGCTCTAAGTTTCGTAATCTACGCCTTCAGATGGGATTGATTGATGGTTAGATTGACACGGATATTAAGATTGCGGGGATTACAAATGGCTTAGATTCTGCGGAGTATCAAACAGAGTCGGATGTCGGAGAGAAGAACAGATGAGTCACAGACTGTCTGATTGACTCACTACGATACTGCCTCTGCTTTGGCAAACACAAGCTCGAGCGTGTCAACATTACTGGAGTAAATGCCAGGCCTGATCCCTCAATGTGTGATGAGGAGACTCGGACGCTGCTGCCTGTTATTATGGACGCTTCTTGGGACATTCAGATCGGTCCATGCAATGCTAGAAAGTATACTCCAATTTAATAGATTTTTTAGTTATTTAAAAAAATATATAACAAATAAATAAATTAATAAATATTAAACAGTCAACTCCTGATAAGTGCACGGCCAAGGGGCCATTCAGATCTGTCCATGCAATGCTAGAAAGATCAGACCAATTCTATTTATTTTTTAGTTATTTTAATAATTTTTCTTTATCATATAGTCGACTCCTGATAAGTGCACGGCCTAGGGGCCAGTTAGATTTGCCCATGCAATGCTACAAAGTTCACACCAATTCAATTAATTTTTTAGTTATTTAAAAAAATAATTTATCATACAGTCGACTCCTGATATGTGCACGGCCTAGGGGTCATTCAGATCTGTCCCTGCAAGGCTAGAAAGTATACTCCAATTCAATAGATTTTTTAGTTATTTAAAAAAAAAAAACATTTTAGAGTTGACTCCTGATAAGTGCACGGCATAGGGGCCATTCAGATCTGTCCCTGCAATACTAGAAAGTTCAGATCAATTCAATTAATTTTTTTAGTTATTTTAATTTTTTTTATTTATCATACAGTCGACTCCTGGTAAGTGCACGGGGCCATTCAGATCTGTTCATGCAATGCTAGAAAGTATACTCCAATTCAATAGACTTTTTAGTTGTTTAAAAAAAAAACATTTTAGAGTCGACTCCTGATAAGTGCACGGCATAGGGGCCATTCAGATCTGTCCATATCCAAAGATCACACCAGTTCAATTGATATTTTTTTTGTTATTAAAAAAACTATCATACAGTCGACTCTTGATAAGTGCAAGGCTTGCACTTAAGCGGATCGTGCACTAATCGGGAGTGGGCGCTAAAACTAATAAATAATAATACATTTTTTTATGACGCACTTTCCATTGGGTAACCTTAAAACTGGAGTCACGTTACTACACGCCGACTTCTTTTTAATCTACGTACTGCAACCACATACTTCATTTCATCAAAACGAAGCCTTAGGATGGCATTCAAATAGATTTGACCATAAGCGATATCCATGTCTTCTCCTGGTTGTCGTAGGCACTTGAAACACCAAAGCAGCGATCCTACCAAAACGCCACATTCATGAGAAATTATTTTCTCGTGACACATTTCGTTTCTCATGATTTTTGTGATCTAGGACATTAGAAAGTCGGGGTAGCAGTGTATGTATGAATGAGTTTTATTGTGCAATTACTGATAAATTTGGTCAAATCATTCAATTTTGTACGACTCTATATGACCTGTGTTTATTTATTTATGTATTATATATATTATATTATGTATAATGATGTATATATTATGTATTATATAATATGAATGATGTAATATATTTCTTTAGCGACATTATCTCCACTCAAAGAAGATAAATAAGCAACATCACTGACCCTGAAGCACACACACACACCAGTAATTTGTCCCTTTATTTCCCTCAAACTCTTTATTCGTCCTTCTTTGGCGGTTGTTAGCACGGCAAGGTGACTCCTGATGTTAACCGATGCTCCGCCAAAGCAGCTCTGATGACAGTTTCATGCGGAGCCGGTGACTGCTTTCGCCACGTTTCATAAACCCTCTTATTATTCAAACGCCCGATGTGGCCGCGGCTGGTTGTTTCCAGCGGCGAGGCAAACCGAGCTAAACACCCTCCTCGTAAACACTCCCCACGCTGCGAAAACATGGCTACACACGTCTATCGATCAGGAGCTGGAAAGTCTGGGCTCTTCTTCATGCGTGGGCACCCTGGCCAATCTGGACAGGTGATGTGGCGTGACTGCTGGGACGCAGTGTGGTGAACGTCTGGCATCCCGCCGGTTAGGCAAACAGAGTTGTCAAGGGATGATACGAGCCCATTATGGGAGGAAGTGATGGGGAAAGATGGAGGGATGGAGGGGGTCCATCAGTGGCTTAGCTGCTAGCCGCTCTCCCACCGCAACCAATGGCGGATCTTTGTGTAAACCCTCAGCATGTGCATGTTTTAAACAAGCCATGCGTCAGGTTTGGTAATTCCTAACTGTGTTATATATGTATATATCGCATTCACGTGAATAAAAGCACACGTTGCAGTATAAGTATAAGCATTAAAAAAAAACGGTCACACGTGCAGTATAAGCTTTTATTGGCTGCGTTTGTATTTAGTTTAACGCTGTAAAGTAAGATTAGTAAGCCAGGAATGTTCAAGTAAAGAAGTAAGATTAAACTAAATACAGTACAATAATTTATATTACTACAAAGAGAAACTACTCGCACAGCTTAGCTTAAAGGCAACCAGCTACAAACGAGTCCAATGTGTCATCGCAGAAAGAGTCGAAATAGTCGAAAAGGAAGAACATTGACAAGGAGTAAAAAAAATCCAAGGAACAGACACAATCAAAACGCTTGGTCGCTGCTCAGGGTATAATAATCCTTTGCTATGATAAGCAGAGAGCTTGAAACAGGCCTTGTATCAATTGCTCTGCGCATGTGCGGAGTCTGACTGGAGCAAAGGATCTTGGGAGATGAAATCCACTAGAATTGAGTTATCTATTTTTCAAGTGCAACATTATCAAAATGATACAAGTTAGGCTTGGTAAATAAAGAAAAAAATGTATTTTAATATTGACGTAATTGAACCAAAAACCGCAAATTTTTTTTGTATTTTTACTTTTGCTTTTATTGTGTTACATAAATACAGTTTATATATATAAACCAAAAACCAGACATTTGTAGCTAGAATAGTTATTTACCACTTTAGCAACATATAGAGTGTATTTTTCATTAGTTTAAAGTTGTTTTCTTTGACCAAAACAGTGCTTTTCTGTCAAAAATAAGGACATCTCAAGTGACCCCAAACTTTTGAACGGTAGCGTAGGTCGGCAAAGCGTCGCACGTCCCCAAAGACCAGACGGACAAGATGCTTTGGCCACAAAAGTGGTAAAAAAAAAAGACTTTAGCAGGATCCTCAGCAGCTGTGGTGTAATGAAACACATTTCTACCATGATGGCTGGACTGTTCCTCCAGCGTGCTTTCATCTCCTCTGGCACTATGGCACACTGGGCAGAGCGAAACAGGAAGCTGATGTCCGCTGGCACACCGGCCTGTCACAGCCAGATTTATCACCATTTTGTTGCAATACCATTTGTTTCAAAATCACTGAAGTCTTTGATTGATAATCATTGTCGTTCTTTGTATTTGTTTTGGGATGATGCATTGGTTTGGAGATATTGATGGGAGAGTAATTATTTAATTATTGTTTTTAATTATGGCGTACTTTTTTTTTGGGTGTCCAAATAACTGAACATGTACTGTTATTTTAGGGATTTTTTTTTTATTAATATTGGCCATTTTTGTGTTTTTTTGTATACATTCGGCTTATATTCCTCATGACTTCATGGATGATTTTGGAAATTATGTTTTTGAAAATGTTTCAGATTTTACCGAACGCCGTTTTGCTAGTTCATTACATCAAGACGTTTTGATATAAGGCTTCAACCCCGCAACTGCTGCTTGGAGCTTTATTTTAAGAAAATCAAATCAAATTTAAAAAGAAATCAAGGAGTACAAGTATAATGTTTTACTCCCAATTTGGTCTTGATTACGTGACAATTTCGAACAATTATGTCAGAAATTGGACTTGTTTTATTTTTATTTATTTGAAACAGTTGAAACGTTTTTGCCTAAATTATGTTTAATTGCTAATTAAATTAGTTTTGAATTAAAATAGCATTTTTTGCTGATTAAAATTGGATACTTTATAAGTACTTTAAAAATAAAATGTAATACATTATTAATTTTTCCGCAATTGTGACTAAGTTCTTCTACTAACAGATATTCCTAAAATAATGTTTTAATTTGCACGTGTTTCTCTCTCAACAAAGAAATATTGTTTTGCTAAAGGATCCGGAACAAACTTTACAGCCCTCAATCCTGACTTTTTAACTTCCACTGAAAAGTCACATTTCTGATTTTACATCTTCAACTGTGGAAAAAACAACTTCAAATTCCCAAGATAAAAGTGTCACGACTTTGACAAAACCTATTATTGGGATTTAACCTGTGCAGCTAAACCAAAAAAACACATGTTCAGCTCTGAGTGTAGTCTTTATAGTGTCACAATTTTAAATAATTGTGTTGTAAAATGTACTTGTTTGTTTGTTTTTTAACTGTTTTGGCCCAATATGTTTATTGCTAATTAATTGTTTTAAAATAAAATGATTTTTTATGACAATTAAAATGTGATACTTTGTAATGTACTTTTAAAATAAAATGTTACATACATTTTTCCGCAATGTGAATACGTTTGTGTACCAAATATTAGCACGTGTTACTCTTACAAAGAAATATTGATTCGTTAAAGGATCCGGAACTTTAAAGCCAGCAATCCTGACTTTTTAACTTAAATACTGAAAACTGAAAATAAGTCACATTTCTGACTTTCTAGATCTTCAACAGTGGAGAAAACTAGTTCAGTTAAAAATGTCACGACTTTGACAAAACCGAAAATCCCGAAACGACATGTACATTTCCCAATTGTACACATTTCTATTGCATGCATCTTTTTGCTCTCGCCAGTAAATTTGATTTCCAGTAAAGTCGGACTAACCCGACTCTGAAATGACTTTGTAATGTACTTTTTAAATAAAATGTTAAATAAATTTTTCCGCAATTGTGAATACGTTTGTCTAACAAATTTGCACGTGTCTCTCTTACCCGCATTCCTGACTTTTTAACTTAAACAACTGAAAACTAAAAACAATTATAAAATCAAAAACATTTCTGACTTTAAATCTTCAACAGTGGAGAAAGTAATTCAAATTCTTGAGATAAAAGTGTCACGACTTTGACAAAAGCGCTCTGCGAAAATCCCAAAAAGACGTGTACCTTTCCCAATTTTACACATTTCTATTCCGTGCATCTTTTTCCTCCCACCAGTAAATTTGATTTCCAGTAAAGTCGGACTAACCCGACTCTGGAATGTTCACCCATCGGTATTGGGATTTGACCTGTGTAGCTGAACTAAAAAAAAAAAAAAACACATTCGGCAAGTGTAGTCTTTATAGCGTCACAATTGTAAATAATTGTGTTAGAAATTTTACTTGTTTGTTTGTTTTTGAAACCATTTTTGCCCAATATGTATATTGGTAATTAAATGTTTTAAAATAAGAAAAACATTTTATGCCGATTAAAATGGTATACTTTGTAATGTACTTTTTAAATAAAATGTAATCTAAATTTTTCCGCAATTGTGAATACGAAGTCTAACAAATTTGCACGTGTTTCTCTTACAAAGATCGTTTTGCTAAAGGATCCGGAACAAACTTTACAGCCCCGCAATCCTGACTTTTTAACTTAAATACTGAAAACTGAAAATAAGTCACATTTCTGACTTTAGATCTTCAACGGTGGAGGAAACAAGTTAAAAGTGTCACGACTTTGACGAAACGGAAAATCCCAATTTTACACATTTCTATTCCGTGCATCTTTTACCACCCACCAGCAAATTTGATTTCCAGTAAAGTCGGACTAACCCGACTCTGGAATGTTCACCCACCGGTATTGGGATCTGACCTGTGCAGCTGAGCGGTCAGTGCGGAGGTGATGTGCCCACATTCGTAAATCCCGTCCCTGGTTTTCTCCTCTGCCGTCAACCTCCGGCTCAGGGGAGGCGTTAATGGAATGTCAGATCAGAAGCGGCTGAAGGGGTGACAGAGTAGTCAATAAGGCCGGGATGTTCCGTCTGCTTGAGGTCGCGGCCGCCCTGTCTGTGCCCTTGTTGCTTCTAACAACAAACACGGAATAACTCAGCTTTTCTGGGTGGCAGACGTGGGTGAATTATAAAGTCACTGTGCTCATTATAAAGTCTTACCGCTTTACAAGGTCTCCATCTTGTTGCGAGAAAAACAACCTTAAATGTAGCGGCGAAATTATATTCGCATCATTCGTGGAATGAAAAGGTCATGGCATCCATCCGTTAATGTCAGACTCATCGTAGCTGGCGGGGTGGGAGCCAGGCTTTTTATACGTGTGTCGTAAAGCCCGTGTGTAACTTTGAGCTTCATTTACGCTAACACGGAAAAATCAAGGACGCATTGTTTGCTTTTGTCAATTGAATTTCACTTGACTTGAAACCTGTGAGATTCACTATTTTCAGTCCAGTAATGCTTGGCTCAACTGTATCTGTGCTATTTCACCGATCTGTCTACCTGTCTGCTGGGACATCCCCAACTTTGATAGATCCATCCATCCATCCATCTTTCATCCATCTATCTGTCTCTCTGAATATTTAGAATTGATCATTTTTAAAAATGTCCCCTCAGAATTGAATGACTTAAAGACATAAATACAGTCATTAAATTATCCATCTTTTCATCTATCTCTCTGTCCATTCATCTGTCTGTCTCTCTGATTATCTAGTTTGTCAGTCCACCGTCCATCCATCCATCCATCCATCCATCCATCCATAACCGGTTGTTTTCTGCGTTGTGTATTTTTATAGAAGAGACAGACTCAATTCGTTCCTCACGTGTCTTTACTGAGCTGTAATGACAAACAAAGAAATAAAACAGTTCAACGTTCTGTCTACGTCATTTAGCTCTCTCACGCCAAACAGCATCCACATAAAAGGCAATGACAATAAAACTAAGCACAATAAATAACGTTGAGCACTAAGAAAAAAATACAGACAATCAACATTAATCAACTTCATGCGTATAAAAACCATATTTAATACAAAATGTACAAAACGCTACATACCTCTTCCAAGCTCATGGAGTTGTGAGGACGGAAGAAAAAATACGCAATCGCGAGAACTTTGGCGGGCAAAAACTTAAAGAGACAGCACACATTTACACACACATATATCTATCTACTCTATCTATCTATCTATATATCTATCTATCTATCTATCATCCATCCATCCATCCATCCATCCATCCATCCATCCATCTATCTATCTATCTATCTATCTATCTATCTATCTATCTATCTATCTATCTATCTATTTCTATCCATCTATCCATCCATCCATTCATCTATCTATCTATCTATCTATCTATCTATCTATCTATCTATCTATCTATCTATCTATCTATCTATCTATCTATCTATCTATCTATCTATCTATCTATCTATCTATCTACAGTATGTATGTCTGTCTTTATATCTACCTACCTTCTTACCTATCTCTCACTCACCACTCTCTCTCTCTGTTTGTTTATTTATTTATTTTTTTCTGTTTATTTTTTTTTTAGTTCTATTTATTTATTTTTTTAGTTTATTCTTTATTTCTGTTTTTTTTTATACGCTAAACACACACAGGCACACACTGTTACAATCCAGACACTGAATAGCCATGTAAGCACGAACAGGTGTCAAAGAATCGAAGTGAAGAGGAATCTAGAAACCATGGCTTTTGTAATGTTTTATCTGCAAGGTTCCATCTTTAGCCGACTTTCTTTATTGGCCAAACTGGATTTCATTGCTCTGTCATTCCCGCCATTCACATTTAGCCCTTCATAATCAACCGCCGCTGAATTATCACCACGTCTTTCTACTGTATTATACCTGATGCCTATACAAATGTTTACAAAATGCTGTGATTTATATTCAGCCTTGGCGTTTATTGCTTCCACGCTCCCAACATTAGACCTTGAAGGTTAAATAAAAAGGTCTGGAGCGAGTGTGTGCTTATGCATGTGTGAGGATGACCATCACTCAGAGTCACCTTCCTCTGTTTATTCTCCACGTCTGGGTCGCGATATTAACTCTTGAGAAGCCCGATGAGGAAAAAGTGCTATCAGATAAGAGCACGGCCGTCATAAAACTTTCAGCGCCATTGACGAACCGATGTAAATAACGCAGATGCGCCAAGGCAGCGAGAAATGGAAAAGCGAAAACGAGACAAATCGGCAATATTTAATTGCGTCTGTCGGAAGAGTTACGTTTACAGAAACTCTCTAGCATGTGATAGTGATTGTTCCCGCTTAAAGTAAAAAAAAAAACTAACAAATAAGTATTTTATTTTTAAATCATCATAAGGATTGAAAGAGTTGGGAAAGTCTTGCTGGTCAGTTTTATTTTTTGTGTATTATTTTGTGTTATTTTGTTGCTTTTTATTCATAGCCGTATTCATAAATGTAATAAATTAACAATCTGTATTTGTTTATGATTTAATTCTTGCTATCTATCTATCTATCTATCTATCTATCTATCCATCCATCCATCCATCCATCCATCCATCCATCCATCCATCCATCCATCCATCCATCCATCCATCCATCCATCCATCCATCCATCCATCCATCCATCCATCCATCCATCCATCTATCTATCTATCCATCCATCCATCCATCCATCCATCTATCTACAGTATGTATGTCTGTCTATATATCTACCTACCTTCTTACCTATCTCTCACTCACCACTCTCTCTCTCTTTCTCTCTCTCTGTTTGTTTATTTATTTATTTTTTCATTTGTTTGGTCGTTTAGTATCAAACGCTTCTATAATGATCAGAACCAGAACTGTTATGTTGCTTGGACACATTCATACTACATTTCCCATGATTCCCAGTGATCTCAACTCTTAAAGATCCGTCAAAGTTCTGTAAATGTACAATTTACAATAATCAACAGGTCATCTGTAAAGATTAAAGTGACTTTTTTAAGTATACGTGACATTTTAACACTACTTTATTGGAACTTTTGTCACTTTAAAATAATTTGCTTATCACACACTCCAAACTTTTCAAATCTAAATTCTCTCTAAAAGTTCTCCTGCCACAATGCATCCTGCGAAACAAATTAAATATTTATCGCACGTTTAAAAAAAAAAAACAAGCCTGAATAAACGATCTT
Source organism: Paedocypris sp. Pulau Singkep (assembly GCA_017309775.1). NCBI lineage: Eukaryota > Metazoa > Chordata > Actinopteri > Cypriniformes > Paedocypris > Paedocypris sp. Pulau Singkep. The sequence continues at coordinate 11,692,146 of MU204250.1, read as the reverse complement.
TACCAAAACGAGTGTCTTTTTCATCTGAAACATCAGGCACATCCACAGCCACCCGACTGCGTTGGACCTTCACAGACCTTTCTCCTCATCCCTGCCGTGCATCTGTCACTCAATCCCGCCTTTCACTCCATCCATCGCTGTCAGGACTCTGATGGCTCGGCTCGCCATCCTGAGAGACGCGTGGTTGTCTCATCGCTCTCAGTTCTCCAGAGAGTCGGAACCACAAAGCCACAGTGAAGCCTGGCTCTCTATCTGCAGCACATCTGCACTGGCCGACCGCTCTCGATAAACGAGGGCGAGCGCAAGGACGGGTTTGAATCGAGGTCCGATGAGGAACGGGCTCTAAACGTGACGACAAACAGCAAAGGTCAAAAGCCACTTCTCATTACAACTGCCTTTAATTGATGGTTCTGAAAAGACTCTCGCTGTCAAGGACGCAGCAACCTTGGGAGCTTTTCAGTGATATCTGTTGATCACACAGCTGCTCTCTCTCTCTCTCTCTCTCTCTCTCTCTCTCTCTCTCTCTCTCTCTCTCTCTCTCTCTCTCTCTCTCTCTCTCTCTCTCCAAGTTTGTCTGCATTCCTGTCTGCCTATCCATCCATCCATCCATCCATCTCTCTGTCTTTCTCTCGTTTTCTCTCTCTCAACCTATCTACTTGTTTGTAACCTATCAATAGACAAAAGACAACCTACTTGTCTATCTATCTGTCTGTCTGTCTATCTCTATTTCTCTCTCCAAGTCTGTCTGTATTTATGTCTGTCCATCCATAAATTCAATTCAATTCAATTCAATTAAAAGAGCTTTGTTCATCCCCAGGGGGAAGTTGCTTTTTTGGTTACAGTTGCTCAACCGAACAAAAAGTTACACAAAAGAGAAATATAGTAATAATAAAAGAAGCAAAAAATAGAAATGTACATCTGCATAAAAATCTTGGTATAATACAAATAAGTAAAAAGTGACTAACAATAAATAGTAGCGCATAAAAAATCCATCTCTCTCTCTCTCTCTCTCTCTCTCTCTCTCTCTCTCTCTCTCTCTCTCTCTCTCTCTCTCAACTGTTATTTTGCAAGGACACGTTCAAACTACATTTCCCATGATTCACATTGATTCCCGTGATGTCAGTTCTGTAAGTTCTGTAAATTTTCTGTAAATTAAGTTCTGTTTTTTGTAAAACTAAATAATGATAATAATAATAAAACTAAAACTTGAAGCACGTTTTGCCTTTTTGTCAGTTGAAAACAAAATAACTTAATAAATACTTATCACTCTAACATGAAACATGTGTCTTAGAATGTACATAAAGAAATTACATAAAGCTTAGATTGACTGTTTTTAAATTTAAGTGTAAGTAAATACAGTACTGTCTTTAATCCCTGCGAATCTACACTGGCGGCTTGTTGAACAGATATTTGAATCTGACAAACAAGTTACGCATTTGCAGTTGAAACGTCTAAAGTTTTAAGTTTTAATAAGTTCATTCAAGAACATTCAGATCAATGTCTGTCATTAAACACTTTCACCTGCTGCTATTTAGGCGCAAATTTAAGTAATCACTCTGAGCTTCTGATCATAATGAGCCACACCTGGGTGACACTAGCGCAGCTCTTTGGGTCCACTCATTGCATTTTCACCAAACCGAAAGTGAAAAAACTACAACTGTGATTAACGGCGTTAAAAAATATTAACTCGATTAAGCACTTTAAATTAATCACGTGTGTTAACTAGTTAACATTGACAGCCCTAATTATAATATATATTTTGCTTATTACACAGTCCAAACTAATGTGAAATCTCTGTAGAGCTGCGGCTTGCGTTGGTGTGGGCAGACTGGCGAGTTTAACAGATCCGCACGCCGGACCGGAGAAGAGGCAAGGAGGCAGCCATGGAAGTAGAACAACATCTGCACACGTCTGCGCTGCCGTCTTGCGCTTTGCGGCCTAGCAGCCTGTGACCTCCCACAGGCTCAGGAGGAGCTCTTCCTCTTAAAAGCCAGCTGTGCCCTTCTCTCTGCCAGCCAGACACTCCACAGTCCAGCTGTTCCGCTCAGCCAACCAGGGCTAGGTGTTTTACGTCACTTGTTTTTTTTTTACGTGTCGGTTGAAATGCGTAGGAACACAATATGGCCTGGAGTTCATTTATCACTACTTGTTGAATTGGTTATTTATCGCATCAGTTTTATATTTAAATTGTTACGTTTATGGGAAATGCCGTCTTTACGCGGATATAAGCACCGCCTTGTTTTTTCAGGCACATTTTTTTTTTTGGCCCAGAATTATTTTTTTTACATTTCTGGCTAAATTACGTTGATTCTCTCTTTAAAATACTACTTTTTCTTTATTTAACAAACCTAACTCATGACTCGTATCACTTCAATGTTGTTTTGCTTAAAAAAAAAAATGAAATGTATTCTAGCAATCAGAATTGCAATTCCCATAATGCTTAACTGTTAGCGGGACTCTAGCAGATGTAGTTTAATTACTTTAATCTTTCTTCTTCCAGTGTTATTTTGTTTTGTTTTTGTTATTATTTAAAGAAATGAGCACTTATATTTACGTGCATATTTGAAATTGGTGAATATACAGTAAGCACCCCGCAAGTTTTTGAACAGCTAAAATTGTAAAAAACATAACAGGTGCTTATATTCGGTATATATTAATCCAGTATTTCATAAATACGAAACGATGACTACATGATTACATAAAAAATCATTACATTTAAGATCACTACTTGTTGAATTGGTTATCTATGGCATTCATATAGCAATGGGGCCATATTGACACATTTCTTTGTTACAGCAGCAGTAAAGAGTATTTACAATTTAAACACAGTATAGAGAAAAATAAAAGAAAATGTATCAATAATATATACACACATGTATACTAAAATTGCACTATATACGAATATTGCACAGAAACATAGATATTTACACAGAAAAAACAAGATAGTTAGCAGTGGTAGCAGTGCCAAATAAGTTCAAATACATAACGGTTAATATAATATACTTCTTGTGTTGTTTTGTTTAGGTGAATGACACACATTCGGATTAAACGACATGGAACAGACAGTGGCGACAAAAATATACACATAAGGACACGCGTCACAATATTAAATATTTACACACACTCAATTATGAGTGGAGCCAACACGCTGTAGAAACCCTCACGCACACACACGCACGCACACACACACACACACGCAACTAATAGATTTTTTATGTGCGTGTTGGGAGTTGTTTTTGTAATTTTTTAAATTAATTTATTGTTTCAAGATCCCGCAGAAAAAATTAAGCCATACATTTCACAAAGACAATTTACCAAATTTACCAAATTTCAGTATTTGTGGTGTTAAAGTTCTTCACAAAAAAGAATTAACAGGGTTTTCTTATTGATACATTGCCATAGCAAAAAAAGATAACATAATGCAATAGTGGTTTAGTGGTGTTTTTTTTGTTGTTTTTACTTAAAAACAAAATAATTGTTGATAATAAAAAAAACAGACAGTAATCTCAACATTTAAAATGCATTGCAAAAATCAACTAATAATAACAACGAATAAAACAATGAACAGGAAAAAAACATTGAATTTCAAGTAAAGTGGTTCTTTTAAATCCGTATTCGTCAAGTAATACAAAAAAGGGGAAACAATTATGCAGTTACATCTCCTCCCTCACTGGCTCCACCCTCTCTCGTCAGCTGTTCCTCGTTGCCCCGCCCACTCCTCTCAAGCACCTTCAATTCACTAGTGTAGAGTCTGTTGTTCAAGTTCAGTGCATTTGTAAAGCACTTTTCCCAGTTACAGACTCTCAAAGCCGCTGTTGTCGTCTATGGACTATATTACATCCTCCTCAATCCGTTCAAGAAGTTGTTCTCCTCAACTCCCATGTTCTTCGTCTCATCTTCATTGTTTGCTCAGGAAACCCGGAGCAGTGGAAGATCCACATAATTCCGACACATGCTTTGGTTTGTACCTACCAGTAACACACACTACACTCTTCCCGAAGTCAGAATCCAACCACAGAGGAGAAATAAAGCTGGATCAGACACAACTACACCTACTTGCGAGAGTCACTCACAACGCAGGTTTATTCGCAGTATTAATCCTGTCATTCACGTTCTGGTCTAAATCAGCTGTTTTAAGGCAAGCGCTTTTCAGAGAATAGAATTAAATGAATTAATAAATCATTACTAACACATTATATTACTCTGTGAGGAGTCTCTTCAACTAAGCATATATTGACCTGTAATAATAACATATCGAATAAGTTAATATAATCGTGTAGAAAGGCTGCCTAGTCTAGTTGCTCGGAACCAAATCACACCTGCACCTCCTAAGACTGTCAACATCTTAATTTATTTATTTACTCCAAAGATGGAACTCCATAGACGTATCTGACATGTTTTGACGGAGACTTCCGCGTTCCTCACACCTGGACGAACCTCCTCCACAGCAGCAGGTGAACAGTAGAAGGCGGAGTCAGTCTGTCAATCGGTCGACTCCGCCTTGGTGACTATCAGCTGTTTTTAACCACGTCACGACTCCACCTGGTGACGCCTCTGAGGAAGACAGAAGTCTGTTGAATCATGTCAGGTTCGTCAAATAACAGCAATATTCACAATCGTGTCTGAGATAAAATAATTGTCCGTGTAAATTAAAGAAACCTGTTCTGGAGATTTGGCATTGAAAAATATTTCAGTTCAGTACTTTTTCCAATATTTTGACTACAGTGAAGTAGTAGTAGTAGTAGTAGTAGTGAAGAGTGAACCCTCGGTTCGACCATTGCGGATTCACTACTTGGCGGATTTTTTTCATTACGACTAAAAGCAATATATCGCGGATTTTCTGGAAATTCCGAAAATAGCTGCGATATATGAAGAACCCCAAATATTACTTTCATTCCATTAATAATTAGTAATATCTGCTGTTACGGATGGTTCATTGCATTACATATGATTTTACGTCATGGTGTTACGTTGACAAGTTGTTGGACTGCCATTCCCATCCACTCACTGACGCAGACCTCGAAGACTTGACGAAATCGGCCATTGAGGAAAACAGTGAAACACGGGAAGAGACCCAAGAAATTGTTGGAGAAACAGGCTTAACGTTAGAACGGCTTGCCAACCTTGCGAAGGAGATGAAAGAATTGTTGCAAGAGTGGGACGAAGATGTGGTTCGTTCTCAGCATTTCGGCAACAAAATCGATGAAGACACGACTCTCTACAGGACGCTCTTCAATCGTAAAAAGAAGCGGCAACAACTTCCGATCACAATGTTCTTGCAGCTTTGCAAAAAATAGCCATTTGCTCCGACTACTACGACTTCGGAAGAAATTCGAAAAAAGTTGCTCAGGAAAAAAAAATTAAATGTTCGTAAGTAGGGTGCCTAGGGTTAAGTAGTAAAGTAGGGTGTCCCCTACTTCGCGGAATTTCAGCTATCTCGTTCTGGCTCGGAAACTATCTATCGCAATAAACGAGGGTTCACTGTACTTATTTAAGTAGTACTTATTTACTATTTAGACAAGCAAACAAAGCACCACAGAAAATGAAGTGGAGGGTCTCGCATGACAGAACACCCGTGCAGTGTGGCATAGGCCGGTGCCACCCCGAGCTGACGGACGAGTAATGTGGCAGTGATTTATGACCCCGCTCCTCGTAATTGATGAGAAAGCTCATTGAAGCTGTCGGTTGCCCGGTCCGACATGCTGCGTATGAATGGCGGCGGATAAGTGATGAGATCTGGCAATAGTTTGAATCAACTGAACGTGTCATTTGGCTCTGACACCCTCGCTGTTCTCTAGCCCAGCTACATAAGCAGACAATTAAGCCAATGCGTGAAAATGGCAGCGCTTCAATCTAGTTTTAATGAGGAGGATGGAGAGAACAGCTCTGCTTCACCCCGCAACCCAAAATCGGAGAACTTTAGGAGGAAGAGTTGGAGTCTGACAGACGTCATCAGATTTGTATGGTGAATGTGCTGCTTCGTTTTTCCTGTCTGTCTTTTTTTCCTGTCTTTCTCCGTCTTCTTTCATTTTCCTCTTTCTCTGTCCCCATCTGTCTCCAATTTCCCCTCTTTTTTTCTCGCTTGTTCCATCTTCTATTTCTTTTTCCTCTATCTCTATTCTCTCCTCTTTTTTACCTTTCTCTCTCACCCATCTTTCTTTCTCCTCCTCCCTTTTTCGTCATTTTTACTTTAACTCTCGGGCCTCCTCTTTCTCTCCTCCCCCTTTTTTCCCTCATTCTCGCCTTTTTGTTACTCTCCCTCTTTCTTGCTTAACTTTCTGCAACTCAAAATTTGTGAACTTTAGGCACTGTTTTTTCCTTTCTCTCTCACCCC
>MU204250.1:11648034-11674446 GCA_017309775.1 Paedocypris sp. Pulau Singkep | reverse complement strand
TCTCTCTCTCTCCCGCTCTGTCTCTCTCACTCTGTCTCTCTCTCTCTCTCCCGCTCTCTCTCTTCTCTCTATAATTGACTGGACAGTGACACTTTCAATAAATATGGTTTTTAGAGCTAAAATGAACACAGTGAATTTAATCATAATGAAGTACATTGATGTTGAGTTGAACTTGATTTCTTCTACCATTCTATACAATTTACGGATGGATTTTCTATACTATTGACAGTTAAAAACTTTTGTGAAATGACTTCGCAATTTATGGCATCATATTTTGTATGATCAATATTATGTTCTGGTTATCACTGCATGCAATTGGTGAAAATAGAAAGAGTTAAATGCATCAACAGTTTTGAATGCTTCGGTTAAATAAAATACAGGTAAAATATGGCTCTCCTTATATTTTATCGAAGGTTTTTTTTATTAAAAAAAATCAAAATCTCGTCTCGTTCTCGTGAACCTAGTGTCTCGTCTCGTGGGAAAAGTGTCTCGTCCCACCCCTATTAGTTACATCATTCCTATACTGAATGTATATTTGTGTTTGTTAACAGTTTTTACCACACACGCGGTAATAATAAACAATAAACGGCACGTTAAGTAGGGTGACAAACTGTCCTCTCTACCCCGGACAAGTCCTCTTTTTACCTAGTGTCCGGGGCATCCGGACGGGCTTTATACATTCACGAAAATGTCCGGGTTTCACGCTTCTTCAAAAAACCATTACACGTTCACCAACCGTGCTTTAAATTATTTGAGAATGCAATCGCGTGTCCCGTTTTGAAACAGTATCAGACGGCTATTATCCGGTATTTTTTGTTTTTAAAGCAGTATCTCATGCGAATTCTCTCACGCACTTTTTATGAAGACGTCACCTTTTCAACTTTTGACTGGGTAAATACCCGATCAAATTATTTATTCGAAAAGAGTCTAGGACCAATTATTTTGTTACAGATATAAGTTTCTACAAATGACCGTTTTTTATTACAGAAGTTTTTTTTGCACCATTGAAGCATATGAAATGCCTCCGAGAAGCCTGTCTGAATTTGTCTCGAGGCCGCGCTGGTTGTCAAATCAAAATATGGCCACCCTAACGTTAAGTGAATACCTTCGTTGTTTGCTGGTTTGCTCCACATTGAATCAGAGTTGCTACACCCTGACAGAGAACGCTACAACGGTATCCAGGTTATACTGTAGGACACATCGGTTTGTGCAAAGTCCCTCACCGTGCCAGTACGGCAGAGTTGCGATGAACTCCACTACGGTAGAAGTAGTAATTAGTGGTAATTTACGTCCGACTCCTCCCCGATGACCCGGCAGCTCCGACTTTCCCCGGCCATTTAGAGAGATCATGTTTCCTTGGCACAGTGCGTGCCACTCAAATGAACCACAACATTGCCTTAATGGCCTGCTCCCCACTGGTTTGCCCACCTTCCGCAAGGTAGTTGAAAGTCACTCTGTGGAAGCTCGGCAGAGCGTGCACACTTATTTCCATCTATTAAGATGTGGAGAGAAGGACACACAAGTCCAATAAACACTCCGATGACAGCAATCTAGTGTAGTGTCAAAGGTTCACCTGGAAAGAACTTGGTACTTTTGCCCATTATGCACATGTTCAATCAGACATTTGCCATTTTCCTGCACTGTCTGCCAAATCGGTGTAAATGTCGGTAATTTTGCATTACAGGCGTGCTTATGTTAGCTTTGTGCTGCCTTGGCTACTAATGGGTGGAGAACCAATGGGTAATGGCTTCCTAATGACCTGAGCGAGGACTATCAGCGGAGATAAATACATTACGGTCTTTTTTTAAGGTGGTGTAATTTGCGACATATGGAAAGCGCTCTGTTGTTTTGTTCCTAACCTGTGTGATAATGCAGGCGACTTTACAAAGTGTAAATGCTGTGAGAACAATCAGGCTCAATTGTCACTTTTTCTTTATTGGAAGAGTAAATAACACTCAAGGAGAGAACGGATGCCGAACGTGTTAGGTGAGGATGTTTCTGCTGTGGCTTCCTGTAGCAGACATCTGCAGATGTTTCCAAGCAGAAATACATTTTATTTTTGTTTTGTGTTGTGTAGACTTATCCAAATCAATCTGTACGTTGGTTTTTTTAACAGTTAAGTTAACTCTAGGCCTGATGGCAGGATACTTGCCAGGTAATGGTGAGCAACCAATCACAAAACAGGTCACACAATTTCATACTCACCCAGGACAATTTATTCAATCTCTGCTTCTCCTGAAAGCATGTTTTTAGACTTGGCAACTTGAGTGACTTGGACTTGAGTGGAAACAGGAGATCGGGAAGGAAACCAGCACATCTTGACTCTGCCACCATCGTGCCACCTTGACGTGGCACCTTTTTTTTTTCCAGTTCTCTTTCATAGTTTCCATTTTCCCTCCAAGTCCAATCCTGTTCTTAATTGCGTGCATGCAGAACGTATTGTGATTAAAATGTGTTCAATGTATAGTGGGGTGGGCAAATATTTTGACCCGCGGGCCACATCGGGTTCTATTATTTAACAAAGGGCCTTTGTATGGAAAGAATACAGTGGTACCTTCAAACTTTTATTGTTTTGTGACCGACAGTGTAAAAATAAATATTGAAAATATACGAGTACAATAATGTTACGTACATTTTGTCTATACGATTCCGCTTTTCAAACTGTGTTAGAGTTATGATTTGTTGAATTGACAATTAGTTTAATTTCATGATCCATTTTGCACGTTTCATGTTATTTTGCCCTGATGTGGGGCTGATCTCATTCTTTTTGTCTCTGATGTAGAATGTGATCTGATAAGACCAGTTGTAAAACCAGGGTTTCAGACCACATGCTGATTTGGAAGTACACTCTATTCAATAATCTGATTGAACAATTGAAGAGCCTGGGTTTCAGGCCTTTTTACTTCTTGGGGTTGAAATGTGACTCTCTTTGTTCTGTGAATAACCATAAATAAAGTTTCAGGTCAGTCTTTCAGCAGTGTGAAGTGTGACGTAGTGAGGAGTGAGTTGGAACGAAGCTGAGAAAGAGAAGCACGATGTAAAGACTGACCACCACTCTTGTTGGAACCCTGAAGAAATTGTCTAGAGTTAGTAATTCTAAATTCACTGGGAAGAACTGAGGCTAAGAGTCCTTTAGACCTTACAGTGTTCATAAAGAAAATTTTGAATATTCTGAATAACATATTTTTTCTTTATACCTGGTTTTATCATTTTATATGTCTTTATCTTTTTATTGTATTTCCCCCTTTGCACATTTTGTTGTATCTCTCCCATTCTTAGGTTTTAAGCTGGAGTGAAAAAAACACATTTCACTACATGTTGTACCACGTATAATTTGTGTATTTGTAATTTGTAATCTGTGTAAATATAATGTGACAAATAAAATTTGAATTTTAATTTGAAAAGAAAATAAACCTTCATGGCAGATTAACCGGGTTTACATTGGACAGAAAATATCCGACTTCCATTTAATTTTTACAAGTTCGGCGGGCCGGATTAAAACATATAACAAGCCGCAGGTCTGATGTATAGCATGTTAAGTCTTCATAACTCCACGTGTTGGAAGCCACAATCGGACCCTGACATTATCTTGACCTTTGTCGGCTTACTGCGGTTTTACGCTGCCCTCTCCGCAAACTCGACATCCCGTGACCCTCACGAGGTTAGACGTTCTTCAGCGTGACGTCTGGAACTGTGAGTGATCTCTCTGTTCCTCACTCCTCGCGTCTCCTGTGCGCACCCTTGGCAGCGTTCACCTCACTGTGGATGAATAATTAATGCGAGTCGACGCAGGGGTCATGGGTGACATGTCTGTGAGGGAACGAATTCCTCCTTGATTAGTACATAAAAAGCAAGGCCCATCTGCCTCTGTGTGGGGATGTGACAGGCCTGCCAGTAGCACGGGGGGGATGGGGATGGGAGACGCTGCCCGGGCACTGGTGAAGTAAAGCGTGCACTAACACAAGGAGAGACGCGGCAGGTGTGCTCACTTCATCACTGTCTCGCACACACACTTTTCGCTTTAGCCGTGATTTTGTTACCCTGTCACCCACTGTCTCCCTCTTTTAAAAATGACCTTTCTGACGTGCAGTCGCCAAACTGAGTCGGCGTGACCTAGAAAGTCCGAAACCGGCTCCTAACACACAGAAGGTAAAGAAAGGGCATTAATAGGTGGTGTATTTGTGTGTTGTGTGTGAATAGCTATGCATGTGTGTGTGTTGTGTATATAGTATTCATAAAAGGTCCAGTCAAAAAACATTTTTAAAGGTACCATTTTTTTGTTTAATTAAAATTGTATTATCTTTTTAAAAAAAATTATCACTAAAAAGATGGTGCAGACATCATCTCTATAATAAGTCCCAATTATACAGTAAGTCAAAATCTCCAGAGATTGCCAGACACTGGAAAATTACAAACTACAACTGCAGACCTTCACATATATCACTGCAAGTTCATAACAGGAAGTTAATTTCGTCTCAGAACAATAAATCAGAAAGTACAATGGCGAGATTGAGTGTGACAAAAATGATTGGTACTGGTCCTGTGACTGACAGATGCCACAGCCAATAAAAATGCAGTTGCCGAAATGAGTCTTTTTGAGAGAATGTGAATTTGAGAATTTTTTGAGAATGAAAAAATTAGAATTTCTTTTGCATCAAATAAACAAGTTCACAAAATAATGCATACAAGTCCATTTTAACCATAATAATATAAAACTACAAGGAAATTGGCTTGAAGTCCGTTATTGGCTGTAATTTTTAATATATCAGTTTTATTATACATGATGGCATATTATGGTAGTACAATGCGTATATTAATAAAGTACTGTTAGTCAAGCTTTTATATAGCTATATTTGAAACCGTGTCTGCATAAACGTGACTGTTATTTCTATCATTTGTAAATACTCCCATGATGACGGCTGCTCGTTGGCTTTCAAGACCGAAGGAACCTTGATGTAAATGATAGTTGATAACTCCTTGAAAGAGTTCAACATTGTAGGAAAAAAGCGGCGGAAGTGGATCAGCAAACATACATTATGGGGAAGACGTCTTGTCAGGTTCAGCCCAGCTGAAGGAGAACATACCCTTTGGCTTGGGCCATAATTAATATGCTAAACTGAATTGCAATAGTCAATGATGGAACTAGACTTGTGCACTGGAGGTGCACTGATTAGCACATTAGGCTTAGGCCTGAAACTCTCGTCTAGAAGAGTAGATACTTCAATCTGCAATGCCTCCTTCATTTTCTCTGTAATTAGTGGCTGGGACATAATACAAACCAGGCTTCATTGTATGACCACACATACATTAATATCCCATGTTTTTTTTGCTCATCTTCTATGTTTCTTAATTGCAGGCATGTGTTGAGGAGAAACATTGGTTCATTTTGTATGCAAATGTGTGTTGTGGATGTAGACACTTATGAATCCGGTTTGGGGAAAGATAAGTGGAAAATCTTTAAAAAAAAAAAAGATATCCTGACAATACAGAACCAACAAAGCCAGTTTCTTTCATGTCAATACAAGAAATACGTTCTTCGGAAAGCTTTTACATTCTTGAAGTTTGCACCAATCACAGCAACTCTGGGCCTGAATATGGGGCACACCTTTGACTGCCGTTCAACCAATCACAGAGTTGGACGCACATTCACATTATGGCCAATTGTCACTCTTAATTCTAGAAGCTAGTTAATTTATCTTGCAAGGAAAAAAAAACAAGATTTATTGTCTATTGATTGTATAACAGTGAAATTTTATTGACCCCTCACAGTGACTAAAATATGCCAATAATAGCTGAAACTATGAGTTTAGCCAATATTTATTTTAAATAGTTCAGTATTTGGGTAATTGATAGACAAAGTCCCAGAAACTCTGGTGTAGAACAATAGTCATTTGTCGAGCTGGAGAGAATTTACTCATTTTTCCAGTTATTGCCTAGGCATTCTGTACAATCTCAGAAAGACTAGCCAATGTTTTGGCCCCTAAAAGTAAAAAAAAAAAATTCAGTTTAGGCAAAGAACCAGTCATAAAAGATTTGGACCCAACAGTCTCCGTTTGGCAGATTCAAGTATCTAAACAAGTGCTCATGCTTGGAAATATCAGTGTTCTGTGGTCGGGAAGCTGCTTGGACTTCATACGTGAGAAATTGCTCAAATAATGCAGCAAATCATGTCCTGCTGTTCTCCTGACACCTGATGTGAGCCTCAGCATAGACGCTCAAAGACTCGTCCTAGACCGTCACGTTCCAGCAGTCTCCTCTCACCACCATAGAGTTACGTGTTTATCCATAGACAATTTCAAATGGTTATTTTTGATGTCTTGGCTTCCCAGAATGTCACCGGAACGATGCTCCGGGACATGTCATTCTTTCAGAATTACATGCTCTTAATTTGTGTCGGCAGGCCACAGGAGACGAGAACAATGACATCATCTCGGCATGTTGTGATGCTTTTGAAACCAGAAAAGCAGCACGTGGAAGCTTGAAGGCTTCGGTGACGTGGTACTTTCCATCCGGGTGGCTTTTAAGCATATGCGTTGGGTCCAAGTTGGACTTAAGCCTCAGTTCTTCCCAGTGAATGGACCTTTCTTCTTGACGAACCCAAATAAACACACAACAATTTGTTTCTGTTCCAATGTTCTTGTATTGTGTTGCGTTTCTAGTTGCTAAGCTAAAAAGCTAAGCCAAGGAGCTGGAGAAGCTCTTTATTGCTGCTTCTCCTACATCATCCCAGTCCCAACTCATCTGTGTCCGTGTGTGTCTTGAGAGTGTGTCTAGGTGTGTGTGTCTCTCTGTGTGAGCATCTCACACATAGATTCATTTATGGTCATATACAGAACAAAGAAACAACGGAATGCGGTCCAGATAAGGACAGGGCTTTTCACAGATCAATCTTATCACATTCTACATCACTATCAAAGACAATGAGAACATCCCCACATCAGGGGCGGAGAACATTCCACACTTGGAAAATGGATCATGAAATGAAATTAATTGTCAATCCATAATCATAACCCTAATAATATGTAATGTACGCTGTATCTATTATGACGTGAGTATGACGTATGAACGTCAACCAAGATTATGGGAGCATCGTGACAGAACAGCTGAATACACCTTCCGTTGTGCAATGGTCTCATATTCTGAAACTGTAGAGCAATGGCTGGACGTAATGGCTCCCAAGAGAGAGGAGTGTGTAGCATCGCAGTTCCCCATTGTGTTTAACTGTGGCCATTTGACCCATCTTTTGTCAAGTGGTTTATCAGTTGCAGTTTTAGGAGCATTTCCAACTCTGTTGTGCTGTTAAAATTTGTTTTTTTTTTTTGTGTGAGTCCTGATGCAATCCTGTGCTAATATCCAGGGCTGTTTTGTGGCACTTATCGTGTTTTTGGTACACTTTTAGTTCTTTCCTAAGGGAAAAAACTTTTTGATCACTGTTGGTTCTCTGGGTTTGGACTCTGGGAGAAGAACATGAATCATGAACTTCACACAATGAGTCTTAAAACACAGACACACACTCACACACACACAACTAGTACAACCCTCATTTCTGCAAATATATTTAGTTTATATTTTTTCAAAGGACACAAGACTACAGAAATGATTGGTTGAAACAATGAAAACACTGTGTCTATAGTTTGTATATCAGTGAACATATATTGTCCCCTCACGGTGACTAAAATTACAGCCAATAATAACAGAATTATTATTATTCCAATAATAACCTCAGTTACGGTTAGGGTTTAGCCAATATTCATTTTAAATAATTCATTTTTTTGGGAGATTGGTAGACGTAGTCCCAGAAACTCTTGGCCAAAGTGCAGAGCCATCATAGTCATTTGTCGAGCTGGACAGAATTTACTCTTGTTTTTTCACACATTGCCTAGGAATTCTATACAATTTTAGAAAGGCTAGCAAACACTTTGCCTATAGCACTTTGCGTATAACATTCTGTAGAATCTGTCAGCAGGGTATTTCCAGGTATTCTATAGAATGTCTGCATTTCACACATTACACAACTATTACTGCATCAATAGACTAACTTGAACTTGAAATTCAATTTGAAATTCCATTTTCCACTCCTGTGAAATTAGTGTAATAATTTTGTGTTTCAGCCAGACTGTTTCATCATTTAAATATCATCACAAATCATGCCAGAATGAAGCCAATTTCTCCCTCAACTTACAAGCTGTTTGTGCAGAACAAATAAAGCATCCAGCATTGAGCCTGTTGTCGCCGTTGTTGTAGTGCCGTGCTTTGAAAGACAATCTCTCTTGTCGTTTTTGGTCCAGACCTTTGAAGACACTCGAGCTGTAAAGAAAGAGGGTCTCGGACAGTCACCCGTGTACTTGTGTTCTTACAGCTGATAAGTAACACCAAAATGAATTCCATTAGGAAACAAATCTCAGGTCAATTCCCCTCCATCACACTTGGGGTCAAACGACATAATACCCGAGGTCACGAGAGAAATGGGTTACAGCGTATTAGGCCCGAAATCTTTTCACTGCTCCGTGTCACAGGTGGTGGCTAATAGTCTTGCCATAATGGGATTTCCCAGGAGATCTGCCATTTTGGCTCAGGACTTTCTGGCCTTTTACAGATTAATAACTCGATGGATTACCTGCTGCACTTTCCAAGGGCATTAAACTAAGTTCACACCATGATCAATTGTTCAAGCGGTTCCGCCGTCAACACGGTTCAATACTGTACTCTTCGTTTCCCTCGCCGTGTGAGAAACCGCACGTAATTATTCTATAAGACCATGTGCTGCTTCTCAAAGGGATGCAGGAAGCTCGAGCAAAAGATGAAATTCCTCCACAAGCGTTAATCAGAGTGACATAAAGGACAAGTCCAATAACTTTCAGAACCATGTCGTGGAACCCGAGTGAGACGAGAGTCAAGGTTTAGCGCGGGAAAGATCAGTACGGCGAATTGAATTTGTTCTTACCTGCTCAATCAATGGAAGAAACCGGCGTCCCCTCCTCTCCACACGTCTCCTTAGATTGCAAGATGCCTTTTCTAAAGATATACGAGCCTTGCGTATCCCGTCTGTCGTCATATATTTACTTGACACTTGCCCTCCATTTATAGTAGGATGAAGGACATTAGCTATCCAGAGGTTATCAGCAATTCTTGGTGACCATACACTTGGCCAAGGGGACGGAAAGGCCTCTGTCATCGTTTGACAGTCAGTGCGGTTCTGTTTACCTGGATTACGGTTTTATTTATCACAAGGCTCCGTGCCATGAACTTCATAATGTCTCTGGGATTGTAAATTTTCAGAATTCAGTTCAGGTGCCCTTGTCCGCCATAATAAAACTGGAGAACCAGAGGACTGGTCTTTGTCTTCTGAACACCTCTGGCCTAAGGAAATAAACAAACCACCAGCATGTGGCCTGCTGGAATTCAGTTTTCTTATATTCGATCACATGAAATGCTCTCCAGAATGTCTCTAACTTAAAACTGCCTTTTTATTTCTCTCTCCCACTCAATCTTTCTCTCTCTCTCTCCTGTCTTTTTCTCTGTCTGTCTTTCTCTATTTCTCCCCCGCTCACTGTTGCTCTTTCTTTATTGCTCCCCTTCCTTCTCTCTTTCTCTCTCTGCTGTCTTTTTCTCTGTCTTTCTCCCCATCTCTCTCTTGCTCCTAATCTCTCTCTCTTTCTCTCTCTGCTGTCTTTTTCTCTTTCTCTATGTGCTGTCTTTTTCTCCTTTTTCTCAGTCTTTCTCCCCCGTCTCTCTCTTGCTCCTAGTCTCTCTCTTTTTCTCTTCTCTCTCTCTCACACTCTCTCTCTCTCTCTCTCTCTCTCTCTCTCTCTCAAATCGTGTCTCTGCAAGGTCGTCTATCTTCTTTTAGAGATTTGACTGCCGTATTATTTGTTCTATAAGGCACAACAGCATATCAATAATAGTCCAATATCTAATCAATTTTTTTACATTTTATAAGTTTAATTGACAAAGCTGTCTTTACTGGTTTTATGCCTGACAAAAACAACAGATTATATGAGGAACCACACATACAATAGGCCAAGTTTTGTATGAACATATGGCACATAGTTGACTTTTGGTGGGGAAATTAGTGTACACTTTAGTCCAATAAAGACATCTATTCTATCAATCCAATAAAGAAACAACATTTAGTTTTTTTTATAATTTAAGCGGCTCAAAGGTTAATGTCTAGAAATGGATACTCTCACAACAATGTAAATCTGTGAACAACACAGTTACTTGGGAAGAGCTCCTGTAGCCAATTACTCTCAAAACCATATCATTAAAGGAACATTACACGAAAAAGGAATCTATTTACGTTAAAAGTCGGATAATTGTTTATTTGAAGTGCAAAAATCAACACGTCTCCTCCTCGGCTCTGGCAGCCTTCCACGTTCAAACTATTTAATTATCCATCCAAATAAATCTGTGTCATTGGCACTCGTGTATCCATAGAGGTGTTACAGCCCAACAAAGAAAGACGTTTTACAGGTTCCCCGCCTCTCTCGCATCGCTCCCGCTGAGATGAAGAGCGTTGGGAAGCCCACCCATTAGGCACCAGCCTCCGCGGGCTCAATCCCAGGAAAGCGGTCCGGGGGCGTTCCGTCGGCAAGTTCCTCTGGGAGAAGTCACACTTTTTAAAAAGACGGAAATTAAGTGGAAAAATGTCTGTTCTCTTACTGATGTAATTATCTGTCCTGGATTAACATCTGTTCCCCTACACCAGTGCCAAGTCCACTTCAGTGTTCCAAGCCCGTGTGCCCCAGCTAGATGTACCTGTATCTGCGCCTAATACCACACGTGTACCTTGGCACCATCCAAAACCAACATCTGGCCAGTTCTTCAATCCGCCATCTATTCACACTTGTAACTTCCAGCCTTGTCGGAATTTGTTCCTGCTCGTTTGGTTAAATTGTTCAGAACGTGTTGACGCGTTGAAGAAATGATGAATGGATATTACGAAAGACAGATCGCAAAAGCAGCAAGTAAGGGATGGATCGATGGCGGGATGGATTGCCAGAAGAATGATGGTGGGGAAATGATGGATGGCTGGCTTGATAGATGCCAATCAAAGATGTTCTGGATTGTCAGATATATTGAATCGGCCGTCTATCGGTCTCCCACATTCACGCCAGGGTTTAATTCCTCCCAGTAGAGGAACAGTCACACATTCCTGGGTCGGGACTCTGGATAACAAATCGAACTGGATAACTGTCCACTGCTCCGGGTCTGTGTGTTCACTTCAATGTGTGTGATTATCTTCACTTGATGGTTAAATGCAGAGTACAATTTTGATATGGACCCTAGTGGCCATATTGACAAACCTTTTTTTTGCTTTTTTCTTTTCTTCTTTCTATTTGTCTTTTTCTTTTGTCCGTTCATTTGTTTGTTCATTTGTTCTTTCTTTCTTCATAATTTTGGCTTTTTTCTTTTTTTCTTTGTTTTCTTTTCTTTATTTCCTTTGTGTCAATCTGTTTAATCTTTTCTATCTATATTATTTCTATCACTTTGTCTTCTTTTATTTTCTTTATTTCTTCTTTCTTTCTTTGCTTTTTGCTTTCTCTCTCTCGCTTTACTTTTCACTCCCTTTTCTTTTTTTTTGTCATTTTTTTTTCTTTTCTCTATCTACTTTTCCCCTCACGTTTTCTCTTCTTTTATTTTCTTTCTTTTTTGATTTTCCTCTCTCCCTCTCTTTTCTTTCTTTTCACTCCGGTTTTCTTTTTTGTCTCAATCCTATCTTTTTTCTCTCTCTTTTTCTTCCTTCTCTTTTATTATTTTTTCTCGAGCTTTTTTCATTTAGCTCTCTCTACATTTCTTTTGTTTTGGGTCATTATTTCCAGACTCTTCAAAACACACGTTTTCACAATAGGGAGAAACCGGAGACCAGGAAGAAACCCACACATGAACTTTACACATATATACAACACATTATCACGCATCATTTGTCTTCATTAAGTGAGTCAGTGGTCTCGTGGTGGTGGGCGTGACGATACATTCGGAAGCTAGTGTCAAACGCTTCCTTAGTTGAGTACATCTTGGTGACTTCGGAAAGAGCGGCCATGGAAGCGAAGTCGTGATTCGTGATATCGATGTGCAATTCCCCATGCGTCGTAAACGAATCCGTCTGCTGGAAATGTCACCTCACCTCTGCTTCTTTCACCGTTGAAACACGGTGAGCGAAGTCGACCTTGGGGAACTTCCTGTTGCACCTCGTGCTAGTCTTCGCCCACAGGGACTGAATTAAGCTTGTGCGGCGCTTCGGAAAAGCAGATCTACGTCTCTCCTCTGCCCGCCTTTAATTATCATTATTCTTTAGTTATAGTAGAAGGGCAGACAGGCCGCCAAGTCCTTTCTATTAAGCTAAATGTCCTGGGAGTTTTTAGGCATAGGTTAATGAACTGCAGAATATCTAGGAAAGTGCAATCAAAGCCTAGTGATTATGGCAGAGCGTGTAACATTTCTGTTTCAGTCTCGGGCCCGGTCCTCAAACACTCTTGGGTATTTCGTCCGTTATGTTTCAGAAAACCGTAATTAGCCACAGCGCTGAAGTTTTCCCGCACTCCCACTATCCTCCGACCATCCCCGCATGTAAATGTGCTCTGCTTTTGCAAGCCATTCCAGAGCTTCATTGTAATGCAGAGCTTCTCTTGAGCCGAGTCTGGCGGAGATTTGCTTGGCCTCTGGCTCGTCAAATGATTATAAAATTGATTGAATTAATAATGATCAGTATTAACTCGGAGCATAGACTCGTGTGTGGGAAATTAGCGAGGACACAGACAATGTGTTTCAGCTTGGAATATTAGCATAGGCGCTTTTCTTTATACTGTGTTGTCGGCTTTTGTGCAACAATCTTATGGCTGTTTAGTAGCATTTGTGGTCCAGTGGTAGTGGATTTGAGTCTATGAGGTTGCAGGTTCGAATCCCGGTCTAGCTGGTTCGGCACCAGTGTCTTTTAGCAAGACTGCTCCGGGTTTGGGTGTGTGTGTGTGTGTGTGTGTGTGTCTTCAATAGATGATTACATGTTGACTACAATTTCGTTACGATTCCTCTCTTCCTGTCTTGTCTTTCTTTCTTTTTCACATCATCTTTTTTTGTTCTGTCTCATTCAATACTTCTTTCTTTCTTGCTTTGCCTTTTTTCCCAGTTCTCTCTCAATTTTTTTCTTTCTTTCTTTTTTTGCTTAAATTCTTTTCACTCCCTCATTCCTATCTTCTGTCTCATTCTGTCCTCTGATTCTTGGTACAGATCAGGAAGCCAGAGATCGTAGTGCACAAAAAACACTTTTAATAAAGAAAGTCACATGAACTCAGGACAAAAAAGAAACACAGACAATGGATCAAACACATGGACTAACGAGGAGAACAGGTGGAAACAATGAAGCATGTGACTACAAACCCAGGAAGAAAACAACAACCAGAATTCTGGCCTTTGTAGTCCATTGACTAGTCCATGAATGTGACACGTTCATTCTTTTCTTATTTTCTCTCTCCTTCTCTTTTTCTTTACACTCTCCCAGTCTTTTCTTCCTTTTCACTGTCTCTTTTCTATCTTCTGTTTCATTTATTGATTCCTTCTCTTTTTTTTCTTTCCTCTCTCTCCTTTTTCTTTTTTCTCTCACTTTTTCGTTGCTTTTCTTTTCTCTCTTCCTATAATTTCTTTCTTTCTCTCCATCTTTTCTATTTATTTCTTTTTTTCTATCACTTTAATTTCTTCAAAAATTCTTCAATTAATTATTCAATGAAATCATTTTGATCTCTCTTTGATGTTTTTTTCTTTCTTTTCACTCACTTTTCTTTCCTGTCGCAATACGTTTTTTTCGTCATTCATTTGTACCAATCATCCATTCCTCTGTTTTCTTAAATTGTAATTATAACAAAAACTGTTTTCAATTTCTGGAGCCAACCCCAGCAACTGCTGACAACATACACACCCTAATCCTGTGGTCGACCAATCACAGTGGGACAGACTTATCGCTCACATCAATGGTCAAATTTCCAGACTCTTCTAAACACAAGTTTTGCAATAGGGAGAAACCGGAGACCAGGAAGAAACAGACATGAACTTTACACAACCACTACACCACCGTGTAGCACTTTACCAATCTCGTCTCGCAGAGTTCAGTCCTTCACCTCACTGCACATCTACACACACTTGCTCTAAACCAGCAACTTTATTAAGATGCTCTTTGGAGTTTGGCTTTGATTTTCCGTCCGTGTCCTTGGTTCAGAAAAGATGCATGTTTCTAATGAACGCCTCTTCAGAATGGAAGCCACTTAAATTCTTTTGAGTCGTCGTCGCTGACATTATTAGCATTAAAGCATGGCATTGCCCAGAAAGGCTCGTTCTGCTTTTAAAAGGTTCGTTTTGCGTGTGTGAGATCTGCGGTGGTAAATGTTGCACATCGCAGAGTTAAATAAGGAAATGTGCTCGGATAAATCTTGTGTTTGTGATGCTTTGTTCGTTAGGAGAGATAAACTGATAAACTGCTCGGGATTAGTGTAAGTTTAATGTGCAGTTTTGGTGAGGGACGCAAAGGATTCTGGGTGTTTGGAGCAGCATCCAGCTGTGTTTGTAGTTCCTAATCTGTGTGTTTGGTTCTCATTTGATTAGCATACGCTTTCTAGCATGTCCAGTTTAGTTTTCGCTGCTCCTTTGCCTTGTCTGTTTTGGTTAGTGGTGATGGTGGGCTAGCAGACTGCAGGTGGGATTCAGATTTTATTATCCCTCTCTCTCTCTCTCTCTCTCTCTCTCTCTCTCTCTCTGTCTCTCCCTCTCAGTGTCTCTCTTCCGTCTTTTTCTCTGTCTGTCTTTCTCTCCTTCTCTCCTCTCTCGCTCTTGCTCTTCATTTATTGCTCTCCCATAATCTACTCTCTCGTTCTGCTGTCTTATTCTCCTTTTTCTCTGTCTTTCTCCCCCTCCCTCTCTTGCTCCTAGTCGCCCTAGTCTTCTCTCTCTCTCTCTTGCTCTCTCTCTCTCTCTCTCTCTCTCTCTCTCTCTCTCTCTCTCTCTCTCTGTCTCTCCCCCCCAGTGTCTCTCTTCTGTCTTTTTCTCTGTCTGTCTTTCTCTCCTCACTCGTCTCTCGCTCTTGCTCTTCATTTATCGCTCTCCGGTAATCTACTCTCTCTCTCTTTCTGCTGTCTTATTCTCCTTTTTTTCCTGTCTTTCTCCCCCTCCCTCTCTTGCTCCTAGTCGCTCTTCCAGCTCTTTCCCGTTTTTGTTTCATTCTTTCTCTCTCTCTCTTTTATCTTTATCTTTTCTTTCTGTTTTTTGCTGCTGCTGAACTCATAATATTCCCCTATTGGGATTAATAAAGTCTTTATCTATCTATCTATCTATCTATCTATCTATCTATCTATCTATCTATCTATCTATCTATCTATCTATCTATCTATCTATCTATCTATCTATCTATCTATCTCTCTCACTCTCTCGCTCTAAAATATTATAAAATATTCCTTTTTTTTTGTAATTATACACATGCAATAAAAAAAAAAAGTCTGCGCAGTAGCGAGGGTTCACTGTACGTCATCAAGAGTGGAGTAGATGGCGTGAGCAGGAGGGGGAAGATGGGAGGCAGGTTGGAGTAACGGGGAGTTGGCTGGCATTTGCGAGTTTTGCTAAAGCCTTCTCCCGCTGCCCGAGCCAGCTTGTCTCTCTCTGAGAGCGATGAGACGCTTCCAGCTCTCCACCAGCGAGCTCTTGCTGTCCCACCACTTCTCCATCATGGGGACGGGATCAGCTACTCACGGATCCGCCTGGCTCCATCTCCTTCCACACCAATGGCCAAGGGATTATGAGGGTTTAGGGAAAGACATCAATGTTGTTATTGTTGCTCAGCGGAGGACTGGCTGTGTTGTTTTTTTTTTTCGCACAGATTTGTTTTCGCTTCTATGATCTAGTCAGACATGAATCTGATTATCGCTGCTTAATTTTACCCTCTTCTGTGACCCTGATGGTTCGCCTTCCACTGTAGTTTGTAGTTGAAAGCTTATTAGGAGTCTTGTGTTTTAGGATTATGTGTAGGTATCAAATCCGCTGCAGCACTTTTCTAGTGCAATGTTGAGAAAGTGAAGAGAGATGAAGGTCTTCCTACACTCTTCCTTCCTTCCCTTCTCATGTTCTCTCCATCTCTTCCTTCTCTGCCTTTCTCGGTTTTTAACTTCCTCTTTTCTTTTGAATTCACATTTGCATCTTTTATTATGTCTACTGTTGTGTCTGACCTTTGACTCTCTCTTTCATCTCTCCCTACTTTTTCTTTTTTCTTTCATTTTTCTATCATCACTCATCACTACCCTGTTGTCTTTACCTCTTCTTGATTCTCTCTACTGTCTATCTCTTTTTCTCATTTCTGTCTATCTGTCGCTCGATCTTGTTCTCTCTGGCTTTCTATTTTTCTCTCTGTCTCTTTTTCTCCACCTCTCTGTCTCTCTCTCTCTCTCTTTTCCTCTTTCTCACTCACTCATTCACATTCATACTCACCAACACCTGCACTTACCTCTTTCCGTCTTTGTTTTTCGTTTTTCCAAGTACTTCATTGTGTCTTTTTCCTTCTATTGCAATCTCTTACATTTTCTTCTTCATTTCAGTTTTTTTCCCTCCCTTTTTTTTCCTTCGCTCTCTCTCTCTCGCAACTTCACAATGTCACCACGTTTACAACAATTGGACCAACCACGTATCATCGAGATGTTCTCAAGCTCGTCATATTGTTGTTTTCATTTTACGTTTTCGTAAAATGTTGTTTGTACTCGTAACTAAAAATACCATTTTTTTTATTAGAATGTGTGTTTGATGTTACTGTTTGTTGTGTCTGACATTATTATTAGGCGAGTAAATGTATGAATGTTTAGAAAATGTGTATTTTATACAAAGGAAAAGTTCTAGAGTAGAATTGTTTTAAAGCTTTGCATTACTCCCCGACCAATGAACATCTTACACAACATCTGCCACCGTGAATCGTCTGGGCCAATCACCATCTTTCACGTCACCTGCCCACTCACAGCCAATTAAACGGTGTCACATCATCACCGAGCCGTTTTTACACTCAAGCTGTTTTTGTACCTACAGCTGCTTTTTTTTTTTTTAAAAAGTCGCTCTCAAACAAACTTGTGTTTTTAGTTTTATGTGGCTAAAACGACATTTTCGTGTATTTTTTTGTCACATCGGCGAAACGGCACATTTGCATTTTGCGGTGTCAATAGGCTAATTCCGCTCTACGTAAAACAGTGTGAGCACATCAGCAGGACGCGCCGACAACTACACAGACACGGCTGACATTTTCTCTTCAGCCAGACAAAACAGCGACGTCTTTTACACCGCGTCCCTCCGCCCGCTCCTCCTCTAATCTCGTAATGTTTCCACTCTCGCAGTTCCAATCTGTGCCTGTCCTTGGCATCAAAAACCTTTTTATTTTTGGTTTGTTTGCACGCACACACACACACACACACACACACACACACACACACACACACACACACACACACACACACACCTTCTAGTATGGTAAAGGTTTACATTGTTTAGACGTACAGTGCATCACCATATTTTGAATATTACGTTTTCAGCCTCATAAAAAATGTGTATAAAAATATCGATATTGACTCTAAAAAGCACTTTAATGTTTAATTGTGACATTTTGGCCATTTTAATAAAATATTAATTCTTTAATAGTTTTTGTATGTTTCTTTTGTCAATTTATAGTTTCAATTTATTAATATAAATGTACATGTATCATATATTTTTTCATACATTATTAACTAATACATTTGGTGCGTGTACATGCTTTTCTTCTCATTTGTTCATTAAAAGTACTTTTCATTCAATCTAATTCAGTATACCTATTGCAATAGATACATTCAAAGACCTACACAACCATAAAAAATATAATCAGAAAATGTAATAATGAAAAAAAAAATATCTGTCTATTTTTGTCTATACATCCATTCGTCCATCCGTCTGTTCACTCAACACACACACACACACACACACACACACACACACTCACACACACACATTGTTTAGACGTACAGTGTGTCAACAATTTTTTAATGTTTTCAACCTCATAAAATATGTATTAAAAAAGTACACATTGATACCGGCTCTAAAATTCCCTTTAATGAGCCATTTTTTCTTTGTGTTGCATTGCCATATGTGCAAATTGTGTTATACAAATAAACTTGCCTTTTAATAGAATATTAAACTATTTAATAGTCTTTATATAATATTTTCTTTTCATTTTAATTTAAAGTGTATATTGAAATTGTACTGTTTACATGTAGTATATATTTGTCACACATTATTGACTGATACATTTGTTACTTGTTCTCATTTAAATTAAAGTACTTTTTATCCAATGTAATGCAATATACCCAATGAGATATATAAATTTAAAGACCTACACAAAGATGAAAATATGACAATCAGAAAATCTAAAAAATAAAAGAAAATATATGTTTATTTGTCTATCCATCCATCCACTCAAACACAAATATACGCACTAAAATATTTTAGTTTTTATTAAATGTTTTTAATTTATTTTATTTTTTATTTATTTATTTATTTTTTTAGTTATTATTTGAGTTGAAATGGGCTTAAAATTACAATTTGTACTTTTTGACAGAACCCTTAAAACATTTTCCCAGGTTGCCCTATGAATAGAGTGATCTTTGAAGCCCAATTTAATAGCAAACAGATTCCAAATCGGCCAACTCGCAGCCAATCGGAAACGTTCAGGTCTGGCTTTAACGCTCATGGCGGATGACACGCGAGAGAAAAGCGGCTGCCTAAATTTATTTCACCCAGATTGGTCAGGTCACGTTTGTCAAATGGCGAAGGAAGATGTTTTTGAACTTCGGGGTCTTCGCCGTGCGGCTGGACTGACAGGTACAGTGTGTGCCACGGGGGACATGCTTGCGTGCCATGAATCGGTCACGGGTGATCGCACAGAGCAGTTTAGAATAACAAAGGCTTAAAAGCTGAGGCAGCCAAACGCACGGAGAACTTCGCCGTCCCCACGGACAATGAGATTAGAAACAGAACGTGAAATCTAATCTAAGCAGCTCCATATGGGCGTCGCTGTGTAGGCCTCGTCCTGGTTGACCGGCGAGAAGAATATGATTTCGATCTTGTAATTGACGCTGACAAACATAGTGAGGTTTATTTTCATCTGCGTGTTGCTGTACGCATGAGAGATGCTGATCTCAATCTGTCGTGAAAGGCAAAAACTACTACACATATTTTGTTGATTGCTTCGAGGCTTTTTGACTTGATCAGTAACACTCACCTCAACATAACGTTTTTTTTTCTATTAACGATTATTAAAATGCTCTGATCGACAATATAAACCTTTCTGCAGTCACTTTTTGTGTATTTTTGTATTTGACTGACTTTTACGTTATTCAATTGTATTTTTATATTTCATTTTCTATCTTTATGCTGTATCTTGTTTTTATTTATCTATCTTTTTATTGTATTTCCCTTTGCACATTTGGAATAACATATTTTATCTTTAAATCTTGTTTTTATCGTATTCTTTTTATTTCATTACTTTTTTATTTCACGTTTTTTTTATTGTATTTCCCTCTCTGCACATTTTGTTGTATCTCCCCCATCCCTATGTTTAAATGCTGTAACGATCACAAACACATTTCACAATTTGTATGTGACAAATAAAATTTGAAATCCACGGCGATTGAATCCCAACAACAAAACAAAAAACAAACAGAAGTGTGAATGTTTAGACCAGTAACATCAATACAATAGTGGAGACTGTGGTGTGTGTCTTATATCTTCTTGACTATCTTGAGTAGATGCGTCTCACAATTTCAAGAAAAAAAGGGAGAAGAAGAGTTGACGAGGATCCAAGATCTGGATCGTCCGAGAAAGTGAAGAAAAAAAATCACAGAATAACGAAAAGTGATAATGATGAGCTGGTTTCTGAAGAGAAAGACAACTTGCATTGTCCAGAGGAAACACATCTGGGTCTGAGTAAGAAGCTCCAGAAGAGTCTAGAACAATGTCACAACAACCGCCACTGGATGGATGGATGGATGTATAGAAACAGAGAAAGAGAAATAAATAAAAAATACACTTTCAAACACATAGACATATACGTACATAAACTACACACCATGCCATATTTATGTTTCTGATTCTGGATGGATAGTTTGATAGATAATTATTAATCGCACTTCCCTGACCAAATTAATCGCGATTAATCGCAATTAAATGACCGAAGCTTGTAATTTTGGATATTGAGGTGTAATATGTAAATGTATGTAAACTCAACACTAAATAAGCACTTATTTAAAAACTGTAAAATAATTTAGTATAATTTTTGTAACAATTGCAATGTATTGGACTTTTTTAACCATGAGGCCGAAGATGACACAAAAAAAGTCAATTTTGGTCTTATATATTCTGTAAGTGTTATCCATCAATTGAAAGTCCAGTATAAATATATATATATAATTTTTTATTTTTTTTATTTATTTATTTATTTACATTTTTTTTCTTCGTTATCTGATCTCAATGTGGGCAGATTAACAGGTAAAACGGATTCTGATCCACTTAGATTACATCTACACATATGGTCTGTTTTATCGAAGACGGACACAGACTGTAAAGCGGCGGCGACGAACAGCCTGACAATTACCACCTTATGTGACCACAAAGCTGGAAATACGTGGAAACATTTTTTTGGATTTCGCATAATAACCCCATGAAAATCCAGGCGGACCATGAAGGTCAACGAGACATTAGGGGCTCATACTTAGTCGTTTTACACAGATCACTAACAATTTCTGCGGATCTTCTCCTCTCTATTTTCTGCTTGGCCGGTCGTCGTGAACAGCATGAATGGCCTCTGTTGTCCTGTGCTATGATCGTCACTTTCAGACATTGAACATGATGGATGAGCTTCTCCGGCACTGAGCCGTATTATCTATTACTGAGGAGTGGAGCTGTGTTTTAATTCAAGTGTATAAGAAGGGCGTTTGTTCTTTTAACGAAAGGTTTATTGAAATGAATAGATACCTTTCTCCACGTTACCAGAATGAAGAACGAGGTATTGAATTCCAATCGTGGCATTGCACAGGGTTTTGGGGAAACCAGGCTTCACAGCTCCTTCATTATTCTCCACCTCAACCACTCGCCTGTGTCGGAAGTAGTTCTTCAACTACTTTAGTGTTCTAAACTGGTTCAGTGCTTTTTAAGTTCCTACTTGCTATTGTGTTGGTAAAAAAAAAAAATCATTAGCTAAGAAGAAACTCTTCTTCCTTTTTTTGGAAACTCATGTCATAAATCTTTAAAATGTTATAATAAGAAAGTCTTCCACTAATAAATGCTAATTCTTCATGGGTAACATCTGCAAAAAATTTCCACCAAAACGCCATTACAGACAAAATTAAGGGAATTTTTTCATACTTCTTTCCAGTTTCTCATTTCATCTCTCACCTTATCGCTCTCCTTATGTACTCTGTAGAAACTGTTTCTCTCTCTCTCTCTCTCTCTCTCTTTCTCTCTCTGTTATTCTTTATCTGTCTCTCTCTTACTCTCTCTCTCTCTCTCTCTCTCTCTCTCTCTCTCTCTCTCTGCCATCCATCCACCTATTCTTTGTCTTCCAACTTAGTGATTGACATGGTCTCATTAACCAATTTTCGTGTATTATGCAGACCCCACATTCTGTACGTTGATTTTAGAGAAAAGCATCTTGATAATTATACACAGGCAGACAAAACTGGAATTAGCATTAGCGTTAGCCCAGCCTACAAAACCAATAAACTGTGCAAGTTAGAGAAACAAAAAAGACAGGTGAGGCAACTAAACACATCACCACAAAAAAAATGGAAGTACTGGAAAACTGTTTTAAACTGTATACAGTTAGTTGGAATTAAACTGAGGTGTAAAACTTTTTGTTCCTTCATTGTGTGGCTGCTGTAATTGGTCTTTTATCTGGCAACTGCTCATCAACAAGCTCCTGTGATGGAGGTTCCTGGCCATTTCAGAAGCAGCAGCACGTCTCCAGCTGTTGTTTTGAGGTGATTCTCAGTACCGGGACACCGAGGTCAGATCCCTTCTGTCTGGGTGTCAGACTGTGGCGGTGGCACGTTTTACAACTCCCCGCTGAATCTCATCCCTTCTCCTTCATCTGCCTACATGCCACATTACATTTTGAAGGTGAATCCCATAAATACGCAAATTATGAAGCCGGCTGAATTACTCAGGAGACTGTCTCCTATATGAGCATGCCAAAAATTCTTTTTTACTCCCAGACAGATTTTAAGCTTCAGAAGGTGCCGGGACACTGGCTGCAGGGGTCCTGCATTAGATCTTTCAGGAAAAAAACTGTCCAATTTTACACAAGGGCAAATTAGAAACTGGGATTGTGTGAATTAGGTAATCCTTGAATGGTCTCTATATTTACCAATATTATTATTTGTTTTTGTTTTTTCAAAGATTATTATTCTAGAGTTTCAAGGTACTGGTTGTTCAAAGATGTACATTTACAGTTTGATTAATGAGATCATCATTTGCATCCGTAGCACCATGACTTACTGTAAGTTATATTAGGTCAGAGGTCAAACTCGATTCTTGAGTGAATAATTTTATTAGGGAAACTCTGTTTACTCTGTTTCAATTTCAATCGTGCTATTGTTCTAATGTTTAAAGGTCAGAGGTCAAACTCGATTCTCGAGTGGAAATTTCTAAAGGGAAAACTCTATTTTTACTCTGTTCCGAATTATATTGTTCTATTGAAATTCTATTGTTACTCTGTTCCTTTACATCAGAAATAAAATGATTTCAACACAATTCTGGCGCGGTCAAGCTCAATTTTTGAGTGAAAAATCTGTTCGGGAAACTATTGTTACTCTGTTCAAAATTATATTGTTCTATTGTTCTAGTGTTCAAAGGTCAGAGGTCAAACTCAATTCTTGAGTGAAATTTCTTTTGGGAAACTCTATTGTTACTCTGTTCCGAATTCTATTGTTCTATTGAAATTCTATTGTTACTCTGTTCCTTTACATCAGAAATAAAATTATTTCCCATTCTTCAAGCTATTGACGTTTGCCAACTATAAGTCTCAACTGGAGCTCTTTCATGTGGTTTAGGACACGATTCATCTACAAGATCCGTTATTTTTTCTAAATTATTACTCACACATTAGTTTTCATTTCAAACTTTGTCCTGGAACTGAAAAGTCAGCACACTTTACTTTCACAAGCACGGCGAGATTTCGAAGGCTGTGATATAAATCGCTTTCA
The DNA here is from genome assembly GCA_017309775.1 of Paedocypris sp. Pulau Singkep. Classification (NCBI taxonomy): domain Eukaryota; kingdom Metazoa; phylum Chordata; class Actinopteri; order Cypriniformes; genus Paedocypris; species Paedocypris sp. Pulau Singkep. Next base: position 11,651,206 of record MU204250.1, on the reverse strand, counting down.
ATAATGGATTACATTTTCCATAATTTACCTGATGGAAACGTTGTGGATGAGAAGGTTATATTTTTCAAATGTGGAGATTTTGAAAAAGCAGCCCGAACAAAATGTTCCCAAGTACCCGTCTCTCAAGTAAACCTACGTCCGTCTCTGAATAAGCCGCACATCTTTGTTTAGTTTGATTAAATAAGGTGAAAGTTGATGGCTGCATGATACAAAAGACCTACAGTAGGAGATAAAAGTGGAAAGGAAAGCAGATTTTCAAACTTTAAAATGTCGCATTTGTCTTTTGTCTGTGCATTTACTTGAATTAATTACAAGCGCAAGGATCGTCCATGGAGGTTTTAAATACACTATTCAAAGCTTCAGGGCCGAGCCATCGTTCCAATAAAGTGGTAAAACCGCAAAGCTTTTTGCTAAAAGACACGTCACCTTGGCATTAACTGTTCCATTCACCACACTGCAACACAGCAAATTTGTGCTCGGCTTTCTGTTGGTTTGCTTTTCCTCCATGTAAATGTATTTCTGTCACATAACATCATAGAACGAGTAAGTTTGTGTTGATGCGTTTAAGTGAGCGAGTTTGTCAACATGGCCACTAGGAACCATTGTGTTTAGTGTTTAACCTTTCAGTGAAATTGCTCACAAACAGTTCAGTGAAGTGGCACACACAAACCAGGAGCAGTGGGCAGCATTAAGTGCCATGTGGATCTTAGTGTCTTGCTCAAGGACACTCAGGCTTTCCCAGTAGCTCAGTCTGTAGAGCGTTGGTGCTTCAAACACCAGTCACGGGTTCGGAATTTGTTAAATTGTAATGAAATGTAAGTGGCTTTGGATATAAGCGTCTGATAAATGACTGTAAAGTAAAGTAAAGGTGCTTTCACACCTGTGGTTTGGTTCAATTGGTCCAGACTAATGATACATTTCTGTTGCATTTTTCTGACATTTTGTTTCCTCTTCACACCACACAATTTGCTCTCATCCGAACCGAACGAAAATTCAGTCATGTGACAACATCCACGTCACTCATTGGCCAGGCGTGTCCTTTTAATATTTACTGCACTGCTTTTCAATTAATCTCTACTCAAAATTGCGGGTAAATTCCAGTGAAACCAGTGAAAGTAAATAAAGCGAATAGACAATATGCCGCTCTTTACTCTGGAGAGATGACTGCGCCAGCTTATTGTGCCTATATCAAACTATAGAACTATCATATATAGTTTGTATTGATCGCTTGAGACAAACGTTTATTATAAGACAAGATAAGATAGTCTTTATTAATCCCACTAGGGGAAATTTTGTTGTGTTCTACAGCAGCAAAAAACAGCAAAAGAAAGAAGATTAACAGAAACGAATAAAGACAATTTTAATAGACAACAGTGAAGGCAAAAATGCAAATAGCAAAGAGAACACAAAGAAACAAACAACAATAGGTTGTGCAAAAATACAACTGTGCAAATACAATGGTGCAATTGTGACAAGACAAAAATATAATGTGCAATTTCAAATACATTAGTGCAATATAATATTATATACACCAGTTTATATTGCAAGAGTGTAGCGCAGATGCAAAAAACGATTTTATTGCTGCACGCGGCGAAGACACTTTGCACTTCACTTCAGGAGAAAGCCTGACACGAAAATCTACAGGAGATATTTAGTCAAAAGTCGCAGTCGTTTTTGCATTTGGTACGTATCAAGTTCAGACCGTGTTCTCACCACAAGCGAATCGTACCAGAGTTTGTTTGCAAGCTTATCGAGACCAGCTTCTCAAGTGTCTTGGCACGCTTGTTTGGTCTGTTTTGGTGCGAATCAGAGTTCGATTGCTGCTTTCACACCCGCACAAACGAATCGTACCAAACAGGGAAACGAATTCAAACCAGCAACCTCCCGAGAACAAGCTAAATTCTCCACCACAGGACCACAACAGCCACAAGCAAAGGCTCAACTCAAACATTCCCAGCGAATCAGTCTTGCAACCTTTACAACTGGACTGTGATTATCAATCCACAAGATACACAACACGCCAATTTCCCGTATGAAAAGCAAGATGTGCAAAGAAAAGCCAACATTTCCATCTTTTTTGGGGCCAAAAAAGTGTATTTCTTTGGACGTCTTCTCTGACTGACATGCAAGCCGAGGGAGCTGGAGGGAGTACAGAGCCAGGAACGGCCACAGCTGCTGGGTGATGGGACGTGGCCAAGGCCCCCGCTTCCGTCCTCAATTGCCAGCAGTGATGAGTGGAGGCCGCTCCGTAAAAGCAGAGTGGACTAGGCCACGGGGGCAGCGGGGGCACAACCTGTCAGAAGCACCAGTGCCAACCCACTGGGCAGGATGGACGTTCTGATGACTGAAAGTGACTTTCAGGCGAGTTCCACTCTGAAAGTTGACTTTCTAGCAGAAAACATCTGCATTTAGTAAACTGTTTGGCTTTACTTTGGAAACTAAGCAACTGATTGGATAATCAGATTGGGTTCAGTGTCTTACTTTTGTAGTCAGTTGTGGTAGCTAATTGTCCAGCATTCCAACCTACAACATTTTTGACCAGGTCCAACTTTTTCAAGAAGTCGTCAAAGAGTAAGCAAAGAAATGTCAAAGAAAACGAGTCTCAACAATGCTTAATCATCTCAAAGTTGTGCAATAGATCTGTTTGAGTGTGATGTTAGAGAAGATGCCATCAGAAAGATTTTGGAGGATTTTGAGAACAATTTTCACAGTTTTTTTGGGAGTCAAACAAATTGTGTAAGAGCAGGATTGGCTTGGTCTCCCCCAAGCCCTAAGTATTTGTGCGATTTATATGAATGCATTTTGAAGGCAGAATTTAAAGGAAATTTATTTAAGTGCTTAAGTGGGATTTGTTTTCAACCATTAACAAATTTCCTTGTGGTTATCCTGTGGATTATTCGAGCATTCATTGTGTCAATCGACAGTGTTGGATTCCTAGCAAAAGCAAAACTCTGAGCCAATGTAAGACTGTATTTCTTTTTCAAGTAAAAGCACCTAAAATGCAAACGTGCACATTTTATTGCATAATCCAAGCAATTCTCTTCTTCTATAGTTCTCACCTTTTTGAAAGTTAGTTTGCATTTGAAGGATATTGTATCAGCAAAGGGGCTCGACTGTCTGGCACAAGCGTTAAGATGGATTAAAGTCGGCAAAGTCACCCATGGACGCCACA